>JALHCE010000015.1:0-345659 GCA_024340795.1 Tolypocladium amazonense
TATTGCTAGCAAATTGTTTACTGATGCAGTTCTGGTCGCATCAATGTACTACGCTAATTTCGGGGAGCTTGTGGGGCGGCCGCGGACCCACAAGCCTTACGGGCTTCCAAGGGATTACCTCGCACTCAGATGACAGGCCATCTAAGGTGCTCCGTGCCGAGGCTCCAGGTCGAAAGCAGGCCGTTTGACCTGCTGCAAGCCATCAACGTCGTCAGCGCACCCGAACACCGCCTCCTGCCCTCAATGGGAATCGACGCAGCAGTTCATCTCAGGCAGCGGCACGACCCATTGAGGCACTGGCCGAGTACCTAAGTTGCTCCGTGCTCCGTACTTCGTGCTTGTACTCCGTACAGAGCTGGCATTTTCAGGGGTCAGCGCCTCTGTGCAACACAGCCCAAGCGGGCGCTGTACCCCGCCTAGCCCAAGCCTTAACTCGTCTGCCCCACGGTAAACGAGAGTGCACGTTGATCCGTTCTTTCTCATCAAATTAATTCCTGAGGCGATCATCAATTTACGAAGTAACTTTGGTGGGAGCTCCATGCCAGCAGACGTCCCTTCCGCGACGGCATCGGTCCTTGCTTCGTCCAACCGTTCCCCGTCGATGGGGTATGTCATCCCATCGCTATCCAATGTCACGTTCTTGCCCCAGTCTCTCCGTGTAGTCTCTAAGGTATCATGAAGTATGCGCGACAGCCCCCTCTTAGTTACGACTCAGGTACTCCGAACTCCGTGGTCTGTCCCTCAATCTCTCGAGAAGAGCCGTTCCCCTAGTCGCATCCATCACGGCAAGCAGTAGCCGCCGTCCACAATCATGTCCAGGCCGGATGTATACGATGACGCATCGCTCGCCAGATATAAATATGCGCCCTTGAGCTCGTTGACCCGACCCTCTCGTCTGCAAAGGCCGCCGTTAGCATGCGCTCTTTCATTGCACGCGGAGACGAGGACCAACTCACCCCATGACAGTTTTGTCCTTCCACTGCTTTTTCATCTCGGGCGAAGCGAATTGTGTGATCTCGGTCTGGATGTATCCGGGAGACACCGAGTTGACGCGAGCGAAGCCGGTCCACTCGACGGCCAAGCTCTTGCCTGTGTGGTGATGGGTTAGCGGCGAGCTCTGCCATTATCTTCTCCACAACCACCGATCCGAGTGCTTACAGAAGTGAATGACGGCCGCCTTGGAGCCGTTGTACACGGCCTGCAGCTGCGGCACGTTGACGATGTGGCCGCTAATGGACGCCGTCGCGATGAAGCTGCCAGCAATGAAGTTGTCGAGCGGCTTGCCGTCGAGCGTTGTGGCCTCCTTCTTTTGGCGTCTGAAGTGCGCGCCGGCACTCCTTGCGCACCACATGACACCGTCCACGTTGACGGCCATGACCTTTCTTGCCGTCTCCACGGGCCCGTCGATGAATGCTCCATCCGACCATGCGATGCCGGAGTTGGCGACAAAGATATCGAGGCGACCGTTGAATTCCTCGACAATCTTGTTGATGGCTTTATCAACGGCTTCGGCGGAAACGACATCAACCTGGTACGCCTTGCCTGTTTGCCAACGCTTCTGTCAACGACACGTCCAGGTGCTGAGCCTTGGGAGGGTGGGCTTACACTTGACGCCGTAGGTCTTCTCTATGTGTTCGGCCTCGGCCAGGGCCTGCTTGTTGCTGTTGTACCAGATGGCAACGTTGGCGCCCGCCTCTGCGTACGCATGGGCCACGGCCAAGCCGATGCCAGCACCGGCCCCCGAGACGATGGCGGTCCTGCCCTTGAGAGAAAAGAGAGGCAGAACACGGTCGCCCTTGGGAATGTCCATGTTGTCATGGCGGAACACGCCGTCCTTCATGTCGGCCATTGCGTCTGAGGTGTAAGTGGGCTGTGGAGTTGTGGAGGGGGAATCGTGGGGAGAGCTGTAGATGCGCGGAGGCAGTGAGGATCAGAGTTTAGGGTATACTCAGGGCGTGCAGTCCATCTTATGGCTTCGGAATCGTCAGCCTTTAGTTGCGACATTTATTCGCCGCCGTCTCATCGGCCTTGGGCCATTGATACGTCAATACCCGTCTACCCAGTCCACCCGGCGCGCACCTCCTGGTCGGACGAATGCACGACGAAACGAGATGTGGAGCGCCCAGCGCCCGCGCCCGCGGTGTTTTTGTGGATGCCCTTGACTCGCGGGGCCTATCAGTCGGCGCCGAGTTCGACGACTTGGCCATGCTTCGTACCAGCGGCGGCTGGGGGACGGGGCCGCGCCAGCCGCTCCCCATACAGTACGGCCGGCATTGGAGGATCCGTTTCCTGTGCCTCCGCTTGCATCTCCGATGTCATTGTCACAGCTGGAGCTGGAGCTGTCGATAAGTTATCAGTTATTATTATTATAGAGCATTCCCGCAGCTGGGGTGACGGCGGTGGTGGGGGCTCACGGAGGCTGAGAGCTGCCCTGCCGATCCTCCACCTAGGCTCATGGCCCCCACGAATCCGACGACTCTCCCATGTCGCCGAAATCCCATCTGCACATGGCATGCATAATGCCAAGGCTGCATGCCCTAACCGACTGCGCCGTGCGTATCCTTTCACCTGGTGCGCATCTGCTGGCTAAACCGCGCTGGAAGCGCAACTACCTCTTCTGATTCCCGCCTTATAGTCGTGGCTGCAGCCTCCGGCCACAATAACGGGAACCGGAGTCAGTGATGCACGGGTTTTGAGTGCAAACCAATCAAGCGTTGGCACGCGGGACGCGTGGTTATCTATTCCTATCGATTTGGCAGCTAACATCACTACTTCAGCTGCATATTGGCAGCAATGACGTCTTGGCTGGGGAAGTTGGTTGTCTTCCAGCGCGAGATGAAGTCGTCCCGGTTGACTGTGCTCAACGTCAGCGCTGGCATCCACGTAGCCTGGTGGAAATAAAAAGAAAACTTACTATATCCTCCGCAAATGCGCCTCAGACCCTCAAATGCGCTCCTGCCGTGCAAGATGCGCCAGTTGTCAAATACTGGAGAGTCATTAAGCGGTTGTACGATCGCGACATGGCATCGGAGTACTCACTCAAGACACGTCCCGGCGTGAGCTGGAACCAATACTGATTCTGTTCTCTCCTCAGAATCTTGTCCCATTTCCGCGCAGCGCGATACCACGAGTCCGCATCGATGCCGAGCGGCACTACACCCCGGTCGTCGTTGTTCCAGCGGATCCTGTGCAGCATCGGGCCTCGAAATTCGATAACGGGGTACGCCTTGTCCGGTGCTATGGCGACTCCCTCGTTGCCGCTGGCATGCCAGGGAATCCTAGCCTTGCGGAGGACCTCGAAATCACCTGGCGACTCCTTCCGCAGCCGTTGGGCGGCGTAGAAGCCGTCGACGAGGAGTGACTGACCGCCCAACGAGCCGTCGGCCGACGATTGATGTGGCGGCGGTGTGTGAGAGAGCATGTGGAATGCTTGCAGGCCTGCAGGCTCGGTAAAATACGTGGTGTCGGTGTGAGCTCCTAGCGCCAGATTCGTGTACGCTGTATCGGCCTTGGCGAGGTCCGGGACGAAGTCGTAGAAACCGCCATAGTGCGTGTGCCGGATTGGTCCGATGCTCTCAAGTAGCTCGTTGGTGGCTTCCGGTGTTTTGGGAGTGTTGGAAACAAAGCAGAAGCCATAGACGCGCTATTTCCATGAGTATCAACACAGAGCCATTGGGGGCCACGCCACTCACGATCTTTTCGGTCAGAAGCGCCATTCCAGTCTTATCCTCTGTGTTCATCACATCTTCAAAGGCGACTTCTGGTGATTTTTCCGCGATGGAGCTGTTCCAATGGCACTTTCCCCTGCATACAGGGTCAGTTGTCTTTTTCCCTCGTGAATTGTCGCCACTAACACTTACGCGTCGCTTGACAGCGTCCTGTTCTGACCACCGGGAAGCGTTGACTTCAGCCAAGCCCAGGTGTAGCTGCTCTTGTGCGAGTCCGACCCTGCAGGTCGGCCATTAGAAAATTCACGCGTGACGCAGCATGGCATCTGACTTACACAAAACCTCAACGCCCTCGCCATTCGGCACGATCTCCTTTGCGGCAATATTCGTTGGGATCTCGAAGACATCAGCGGTCGATCGCAAGAGGCCATCAAGACAGAACATACTTCAAACGTGTTAAAGTTCCGTTGCATCGTGTCCTGATTTACGCATAGTTTACAGCGGCAGTTATCGCTAGGGCGTTCTCAGTCAAAAGACACGATGGCTCAACCAGGAGGGCTTACCGAAGCCATAATTCGGGCCTGCGGCGACGGGTTAGCTCTTTATTCATTAAGCTTCCAATCCGACTTACAGCCGAGTTGCGGTTTCCAATCCAGGCTCGCCGCTGTGCAGCTTCAATCCGTGAGAGTCGGCCTTCAAACTCGTGGCATAGGACCGCGCTGCATGATGCACTCGCGGAGCATGCCGCAAGAAACTCGGACCTCGGCGACTGAGAGCTTGTCTAGCAACGAAACTACTGCAGTTAGCTACCCGCAAAACGGCTCAAAAAAATTCAATTCGGTGTTACCCTGAAGCTTTGTACGAGGCGCCGAAGGAGAGCGCCATGGGTTTTGCCTTCTGCAGGAACGTTCTTGTCGCGGTCGGTTGGATGTACGTGGAACGACGTCGTGTGAGAGAGCCGGCGAGGGTCGGAGTACGTACCGGCGACTCTAAATGCGCCCACGCCGCACGCACGTGAGCCAGGCGCCAGCTGCAGGGCGTCTACGGATTAGATTAGGCCAGCTGACAGACCGACCGTCCACAACTTAACTTCGTCTGGCGCAGCATTCAACCTGCCCGCTCGCGTCTTATTTCCCAAGCGCATCTGGCATCATCTAATGAGCCATCGCTGAAGCGCCTTGGGGCTGCGGAGCGATACGATCGGCGTCGTGTCTTCCCCGGCCATGGCAGCCTCTCCCAGCCACAACAGCTGCGATCCCATTTTAGCGACTCCCCGGCTTTGAGCTGCAGACGGGGGCTCTGCAGACCTCGCAGCATGAATCCACAACAGAGGGAGTTTGGAAATCTTTACGAGGACCGAATCGTCGCGCATCGGCAGCCGCGCACGCCACATGACATCTTGGGGCGCTGGAACGAGCCGAGCGTCGTTTTGTCTGCGCTTGCGCTACTAGTCACCGTTGCATTCACAGTCTACGGCTCCGAGGGAGCGCTCGAGAACGCTGCTGCCTCCCTCGGCACCCTTTTATGGGATTGTCTCGTCTTCGCCATTCCTGCGCCGTTGCTATATGCCATCGACAGCTGGCTGACCCCCGAGTCGGCCGCTCGACCGATGCGCGACGCGCACGCGAACGCTCACGCCGCCAAGAGCGCGGCCATGAGGAGGATTATGGGGCTGGATCGGTCCGGCGGCATGATGGCCTCGGTGTTCCAGGCAAGGAGCCGAGCCTTGTCCATGACGGGCAGCGTCTTGGGCTTGAAACTCGACGGCCAGAGACCGCCGGGCTTGGGCAATCGAGACAACTCATGCTACCAAAACAGCATTCTCCAGGGCCTGGCCGCCCTGGATTCCTTCACGGGATATCTTTCGGCATGCGTACGAGCAGCCGACACGCGAGGCGTCGACAATAACGTTGCCCGGACTCTGCGTACCCTGATCCGGGATCTGAACGATGCATCGAATAACGGAAGGACGATATGGACGCCGAGCTTGCTCAAGTCCATGAGCACATGGACGCAGCAAGACGCGCAAGAGTACTACTCGAAAATGCTCGACGACATTGACAGAAGTGTTGCCAAGGCTATCAAGGAGACGCGCCGGCACCAGGGCCTAGAAGCAGACTGCGCCAAAGACGAATCGTCTGCCAGTCAACACAGCGATGACAGCGGCTATCAGAGCTTGCCGTCGACCCCAGATCTGTCGGCCACGAAAACGCTGCGGAACCCATTGGAGGGCTTGCTGGCGCAACGGGTTGCGTGCGTGCAGTGCGGCTACTCGGAAGGGCTTTCCATGATCCCGTTCAACTGCCTGACATTGAGTCTCGGCCTCGACAAAAACCGTCATGACCTCTACGAGCGGCTGGATGCCTACAGCAAGGTCGAGACCATCGAGCACGTGGAGTGTCCCAAGTGTACGCTCCTCAAGGCACAGAGGCTCTTGACGAAGCTGGTGGAAAAGATGCAGGCCTGCGATTCTACCCCTGAGCAGCTGGCTGAGCCTCAGCGGAGGCTGATGGCAGTGGAGACTGCGCTCGAGGAGGATGATTTCACAGACAAGACGATGATGGAGGCCTGCAAGATCTCACGCCAAAGCAAAGTCAGCTCGACAAAGACAAAGCAGATCGTCATCGCGCGCCCTCCACAAAGCCTTGCCGTCCACGTCAATCGGTCTGTTTTTGATCCAGCAACGTTTGACATGATCAAGAACTCGGCTCCCGTCAGCTTTCCACTGACCCTGGACCTTGGACCGTGGTGCTTAGGTAGCTCTGAAGCGACGAGCTTGAGCTCCGATGACGGAGAGCGGCAAGATGAGGATGTCTGTGGTGAAGAAAATTGGCAATCAGACCCCACGGCATCAATGATTGCGGGCGACTTGAGGCCCTCGAGACTGACGGGGCCCATATACGAGCTTCGTGCAGCTGTAACGCACGCCGGGAGACACGAAAACGGCCACTACATCTGCTACCGAAAATATCCTGAGCACGGCCCAGGTGCTCTTGGAGCAGCAACCAACAGTGAAAAGTCGTCGGACTCTTCGATAGACCATGGCATCGACGATGAGGGGGTTGGAAGCGACGCAGATGAGATGAAGCCGTCAGAGAGTGCAGGAAGCGAGAACGCGGGCTGGTGGAGGCTCAGCGATCACAACGTGAGCAAAGCTGACGAGGAGACGGTCCTTTCGCTGTCGCCGGGTGTCTTCATGCTCTTCTACGAATGCGTGGACCCGAGCATGGTGTCGCAGGGCGAGGCAGGGCCGATGGGGAACGCCGATGAGTTTGCCTCACCGAGCGATGCTGGGGACGTGTCGACTCTTGCAAGTCGCTCCAACGCGGATGTCGATCACACTGATCCATCCTCGAACAGTGCTCGATGCAACGGGGCATCTGCGACGGGCAGAAGTGAGGGACGCGTGGCGTCGGACGAAGAGATGGACAAGGCTCAACTGATTGCATTACCGGAGAGCGATGACGAAGACTTGCTGGAAGCAGAAGTCGCCGAGGCTCGTGCGGTGGCGGAGCAATAACGACTCGTGGCCTCGAGGGACGATCTTCTTTTTTTCTAATGAAAACGGTGTGGTCTCGACAAGGACGCATAGCGACGGAGTTGGGGCTTGCTTTGACCAGAGGCTTGGTATCATAGAGTGTACAAAGTTGGAGGAGAGTGAGGGCGGCTCTTTGCAGCAGCGACCGAACACAAGGCAGCAATGCACGCGGACGAGCCGTGACTTGCATCCTCGGTTGAGCTATAAATGCGATTTTCCCCTGAGTTGGCGATTTAATGCATTGATTATGGTGACCTGATCAGGCAGCATCTTGCTTGACCTGCACGTTGAGGAGTGCTCGCCCTGCACCGTGACAACCTATCGGATCCACGGTCGTCGAGTTATGCTTCAATGGGCCACGTGCGCCATCGAGAGACGGGATGCAATGGTGAGCAGCGGGCGCTTATTCCGCGCCGTTCCCTCGCAACCAGGTTCCCCAAAGTGCCACTGCGACGACGCGTGGTGCTCGCGGCTGGGGCGCGCGAGCGCGGGTTGCACTGTGCTGCCGTCTTGAGTTGTACGAGTACGAAGTACCGAATTAAAGTAAGTTTTCCGTAGGTATGAGGTATCCTAGACGGCCCCGCGACGGAAAGTGCCTGGCATGCCTTTGTCCCTTCGCCTGTTGGCGGGCCAAGAGTCTAACGTTACAGCATTCCATTGGCGTTGAGCGGCGAGCAGCACCGCGGGGATGGCAATTGCACGGCCACGTCGGGCTGCGCCTAGTGGGCATGGCGCGGGCCACAGCCGAGGCGGTTGGACGCTCCACTGCCAAAAGGGACACGAAGCCGAAGCAGGGCGCTGCAAGCTAAGATTGCACGCTGTAAAGCGAGCACTCGTGGGCGCCGACGGCCCTGTAGTTGGTCAGCTGGCCCGCGGGGGGAAATGCCCCGGAACCGATGGGCGGGCGCCGCACACGGCACAGCAAACCGGCGAATCGGGTTCGTTAGCCACGATCGCTTTCGGGGGGCCCCTCGATTTGCTCCGTCGTCCGTTTTTTAATCCCTTTCTTCGCTTGCTTCGCGGCTGCCAAACTCACTCCTCGGCAGGGACGGGCTGCGAAGCAGAGACTTGGCAAAAGCTTCTGGCGTGCATGACGACGGCTTGGACCACCTGGCGGTGGCTTGGCAGCGCGCGAGGCCCTGGGCTAACGGACCCTCGTACGACAGGGGGGCTTTACGAGTACCTTATTTACCACACGAGCACGGAGTACTCGTACCGTATGTTGGCTGGACTAACGACGGGCTGGCGGGCTGGCTGGCTGGCTGACGCAGGCCGAGCGCTCATGTTTTGGATCCCTCTCTCGCTGTGTATATCTTCTCTGCGGCGGCGAAGAGGAGGACGATCACTCGTGAAGGTCCATCCTGGCATCAGCACAGTCAGCCCTACGAGCACCCGTCACGCTGCGCCGCAAGCAGCAGCGCGGTGTCCTGTTCATTACGAGGCAAGATCGGGGGACCAAGCTTTGCGGCGCCTGGCCCGTGGCTTGGAGCTAGAAACCTTACCTGCGTGACCCCCCGTCCCCCACCGTCGTCCGTCCCATGCCGCCTCGCGCTTCCCGCTCGCCTCGTACTGCCACCATTTAGGGGCCGTTGTACGAAGCCCCTGTTTAAAGCCCGCCCCTGTCCCAGCAGCCCGACGCGCGCGTGGCCTGGTCCCCGTCGACCCGTCCGTCCTCCCAATCCTTCGCGACCTCGTCCTGCTTTGCGTTTCGCCTTTTCCTTGCTTCGCCGGCTGTCCAGCGACGACGACGAACCCTCCGTCGAGCGACAACAAGATCCCCCTCCGGCCTGCAACGCATGGCGGCGAGTCGCGCGCGTCCTCTCTTCGCTGAATTCAACTCGCGGGTCCCGCTGGCTGGCTCGATCGACCAGACGGCACCATGTCGTTGACGACGTCGTCCGCGTCGTCGGCGGCCACGGCCGTGCCCGCCATCGCCTATGGGCTCGAGGACGAGGAGGCTGCCATCAAGCACAAGGACGGCCTGTCCGCGGGCCGCAAGGGACTTCATCCGGCGCTTTACATTTGGTGCGTTGATCCGACTCTCTGTGACGTTGACGATTGTCCCCGGGGCGAGAGCTTTGGCTGACCGCGGTGGACGGCAGCAATTGGATCTTCTTTTCCAACGTGACGATTCTGTTCAATAAATGGATTATAGACTCTGCTGGCTTTAGTAAGGACTGCCCGCCTCGCCTTGTCCATCTGGAACGACGCTGACCACTTCCATCGCAGGATACCGTACGTGCTGCATCGCGATTCCTTCTGGACCAGCCTCACCCCGTCCGACCTCGTGAACAGCTTGACTGACCTCTGCAGCCATCCTCCTCACCTGCTGGCATCTCGTCTTCGCCACTCTTGCGACGCAGCTCCTCGCCCGCACCACCACCCTCCTCGACTCGCGCCACAAGCTCCCCATCACGCCGCGCCTCTACATCCGCACCATCTGCCCCATCGGCCTCCTCTACTCGGGCTCCCTCGTCTGCTCCAACCTCGTCTACCTCTACCTCTCCGTCCCGTTTATCCAGATGCTCAAGTCGGCTGCCCCCGTCGCCGTGCTCTTCACCTCGTGGGCCTTCCGCGTCGCCGACCCCAACCTGGCCGCCCTGCTCAACATCCTCGTCATCGTTGCCGGCGTCGCCCTCGCCTCCTTTGGCGAGATCCAGTTCTCCTTCATCGGCTTCCTCTACCAGCTTGGCGGCATTGGCTTCGAGGCCGTCCGCGTCGTCATGATACAGGTCATGCTCAGCGGCGAGGGCCTTAACATGGATCCCCTCGTCAGCCTGTACTACTACGCCCCCGTCTGCGCCGTCATGAACGTCCTCGTCGCCCTGCCCAGCGAGGTCCCGCGCTTCCAGTCGGCCGATCTGACGCGCGTCGGCTTCGGCATGCTCTTCCTCAACGCTAGCGTGGCCTTTTTGCTCAACATCGCCAGCGTCTTCCTGGTGCGTTGCGCTGCCTCCCGTCTCCGTCCCGCTACCCCCTGCTGACAGTCCACTTTGCAGATCGGCAAGACGTCCGGCCTCGTCATGACCCTCACGGGCATCTTCAAAAACATTCTCCTCATCGCCGTCTCCCTCATCATCTGGCGCACCGAGATCACCCTTCTTCAGGGCTTCGGCTATTCCATCGCCCTGGCCGGCCTCACCTACTATTCCGTCGGCTACGACCAGCTCGCCCGCGCCGGCTCCATCGCCCTCGCCTGGTCCGCCGGCGTCCTCGCGCCCGCCTCGTCCGGCGGTCGTTCTGGGTCTGCCATTAACACGCGCAGGCTCTTCCTCGTCACCGGCCTTGCCTTGGGCGGCCTGTTCATACTTGTAATGACCCTACGGCAATACGATCCAAAAGCCAAGAGGAATACATTTTCGCTGAGCGCCATTTTGGGCACCGAATGACGACTTAATGCACGATTAAATAGAACAAACAAGATTCATCATATAGGCTTGTGAGCCGCAATTGCGGCATGCTAGTGTTCTTGACGTGTTCGTGCCTGGCTTTAGATTCTCCCTTGGAAACCCGTAAGCAACGTCTGGCACGGAGCTGGTCATACTTGTATAAATATCCATAATTTATGCACCCAAGGCAACGAGCAAAGCAAATCCGGGTATCGTGATTCATAAACCCCAGTTCCTGCGCCAGCTTCCAATACCTATAGCTCAGCGCCTCTCATCAGCGGCTCCGGCTTCGACGACGGCTGCGGCTGCGGTGGCGTCGGTCTCGGCGAGGAGATAAGCTGCGATCTCGCCTGCTTCTTGCATCCCGCTCCCGCTCCTTGTCCCTGTCTCGGTCTCTGTCCCTGGCCCGGCTGCGGTCTCGATCTCTGTCGCGCTCGCGCTCGCGATCTCTCCGCTCCCGCTCTCGTTCCCGGCTCCTTTCGCGGTCGCGATCCCTGTCCCTGTCCCGGTCTCGGTCTGCCTCGCGATATCTGGCCCTGTCGCGGCTGCGAGATCGACTTCTCCTGCGATCGTCACGGCCTATGGAGCATACGCATTAGCTTCTTGCATGGATAACCATCATCCGGAAAAGGAAGCTGCCTTACCAGTCGCTCTATCGTCCACCCCAGGTATGGGAAGACCCTTCTCTCTGGCGTCCTTCTGAGCAGCCAGGTAGGCTTTGGCCTCCTTCTCCCGCTTCTTGACTTCCTCACGCTTCCATTCTTCCAGTTCGTCCCGAATTGCGGACGCAGTTCTGACAACCGTCCTGCCAGCTCTTGATCGTGAGCGGCTTCGTCGTCGACCTCTGTCGTCTCGGTCGCGTTCTCTGTCGCGATCTTTGTCCCCGTCCTTGTCTCGCGTTCGGTCCCTGTCGCGAACACGGTCTCGACTTCGTCGACGCGTTGGTGATCGAGCCGCCTCTCTAGGGTCGTAGTGGTCACCAACACCTCGGCGACTATCTCGAGATCTGCTGCGGTCCTTTCTCGCTCTGGAACGGCTTCGATCACGCCTGTCAGAGCGGTGGCGCGAGCGAGATCGGTCCTTGTCTCGGCTGCGGTCTCTCCTAATTCGATCGCGGCTATGGTCTCTCCTGTCCCGAGAGCGGCTGCGGTCTCTCCTGTCTCGAGATCGACTTCTATCGCGGCGATCGAGCCTGATTGGAGAACGGCTTCGGTCACGTCGCCTTGAACGGCTCCGTCTGGAGCGTTCGTGTCTTGTTCGGGAACGACTTCGATCGCGTCGTTCATCCCTCCTCTGTCGCGAGCGGCTTCTGTCTCGCCTCAACCTGGAGCGACTCCTATCGCGCCTATCTCTCTCGCGAGAACGGCTGCCATCTCTCCTTGGTGACTGAGACCGTCGGTCGCGGTAACGTCGGTCGCCGGACTCTTGATTCCGACTACGGTCTCTCACCCTATCCCGGTCCCTGTCACGAGCTCGTGAAGGGCTTCTGGTTCGTCTCTTGTCCTCCCTCACGTCAGACGCCTGTTTGTCGGCGGGGGTCCGCGAATCCCTGCGTTCAGTCCTTGAGGTCGCCTCACTAGCCTTGCGTGGATCTGGCACTCTTGGAGAGTCTCTCCGAATTGGGTTGATGGCCGAGGTGGGACCAGCTCTCCGCGGCGGTGGTATCAAAGCAGAATCGACCTCCAACTCTGGTTGCGCGTGAGCAGCCTTACTGCTCTCGCGAAGCAGATCAGCCAGGGCCTCCTGTTCCAGCCTCTCGTTGTCTTCCTTCGAAAGCGCCTCCTTGAGTTCCGCGGACCTGGCTTCGTTGTCTTTGGAACGGTCCTCACGGTCGCGATCTCGCGCCCATTCTCGACCTCTGTCTCGATCACGGTCGCGGTCGCGCTCTCGCTCTCGATCTCGCTCTCTGTTGCGGCGGTCTTGCTCCTTGTGCCTCTCTTCACGTTCCTTGTCGCGTTGCTTCTCTCGCTCCTCCCTCTCCTGCTCTCTCTTCCGTCGCCTTTCGTCGCGTTCTTCCTGCCTCCTAAGCTCGGCTTTTTCGCGTTCCATTTCCGCCTTTCGAAGTTCTTCCTTGGCAATTCGTCGTTTTTCCTCTTCAATCGCGGCTTCCTTCTGCTTCAATTCCTCTCGGACCCTCTCGCGCTCAGCTTTCCTTGCCTCGGTGGCGGCGGCATATTCCTCGTCCGTCTTCGAACCGCGCACACGTTCAGCTTCGGCCGTGTCATCCCCAATCTCGGCACGACGACATTCGCGTATTCGTTCTTCGATGGCACCAACGTCAATCAGCTGGCCAATGACGTCTTCAGCCTTTTGATAGACGCCGGACCGCTCCAAAGCTCCATCAATGAGTGCCGCGGCCTTACGGCGGTCCAGTGTCAGAAGCTGTTGCGGGTTGCGCTCCACTTCCTGCTCGGCTACCTCGAGGATGGCCTTTTTGACCTGAGCCTCATAGTCCTGGTCCCAGTCAGCACCACAGGCATTTCAGCGTAAGGGAGGGATCGCCGCGTACACTAGCCTCAAATTTGTCCCACACCTGTTTGCGGATCGAGTCGTAAGCGCCTTCCTTCTTGAAGCTGTGCGCAAGCGATTCAATGGCCGCTCTGGTTGCCGAGGGCAAGGGAAGATCCGAGGCCTTGAACTTGCGCGCAGCTGGGCGCTGAGAAGTCACCTCGATCGCCTCCTTTGGCTGTGCTGCAGACGTCGCCATGCTTGGCGCCTAATTTGGCGCAGCGCGAGCCGCCGATGAGTGGCCGCTGGTTGGGCGAGGATCTGGTGCAGCTGGCATGCGCGAGGCTCTACATGGGCATCTCAGGCGGCAGGGGTTCGTGCTCGAGCCGCCTTGTGCAAAGGGGCGGTGGCAGGCAGTCGCCTGGTGATTTGTATGCTGTGACGCGTCGGTAGGTTGTCGAAGGGAGGTCGGTTCCGCGATGCGCCAACTGCAGATAGCAGATGGAGAGGCGGAGGACATCCCCACACGTGACTCCTCTTCGCCAACTTCAATGCGCAAGGCACCTATCTACCCTATAGTTACAGCTGCCTTCAACATCGGCAGCAATAGTTCCGCGATACCACGGTCGATGAATCCGTTCATAGGCTAGATTTATTCATTTCCCTAAACAAGGATCAATTTTTCACTTTGGTATGACACTGGAAATTCTGAAGGCGATCAGGCCCGACGAAACCACCTCCTGGATGGCTTCGGATCCCACAGCCAGAATTGAGCCTGTAGGTGGTCAAGATGGTACAGAGTTCAAACCACCTTGATTCTGTGACTGGGCAAGAGTGTCTGGGCCCCAGTGGTCCAGGCGACCGCGAGTACCCAGTACATATATCAACGTGCACCAGGCCGGAAAAAGAAACATTAAAAAGTCGCAATTATGTCTTGTAGACAAACCACCAAATTGGATATCATGCCCGCCCATCATCAAAGTCATAGGGGAGAGGTCCCAACCCGTAACGCCGTGCGGTAGAATGCACCACCCCCGCTAAGAATACACGTCTCCATTCTAGAACTCGCCCTCGCCGCCATTCCCAACGACGCTCGCTGTCCAGAGTCCGACGAGGCCCCACCAATTGACCTTCCAGCCTCTCCACAGACCCTCCAGTCCCTGGCCTTTCATGTGCGTTGGCTGGAGGGACTTGGCCTTTGTCTTGCCCTTCTTCGCTGCTGTCGGTTTCGCAGCGACCTCTCGTGTACCCTCTTCCGACGTTATATGGTACATGGTACCGAACACGCCGTAATAACGGCCGGCGGGTACAATGGTTTCCATCTTCTGTTCTTTGCCGCCAAGGGCGCGAACGTAATGCTGCCCGGAGAGGACAGCCATCTGCCCGCGGCGCAACACGGTTTCGATGGGTAGTTTGAGAAGAATTGCCGCTGAGGAAGCAAAGAACTTTGTCACGGAGAAAGTCATAGGCGAGATTTGACTGTCAATCATGAAACGAGTTCGAAGGACAAGCGGCGTCGAAAGTGTTATGAGAGGGTGGATAAGAGAGTTGAGGATGGTCGGCAGAGCGATTGTAGAAGGGCACCAGTACGACGGAAGTGCTCGAAGAGACGCAAGAGTCCGTCGCTGTCCTTTGGAGTTGGGTGTCATGATAAGCCTTGGGCCAGTTAGCTTTCGGACAATCAAGCAAACAACGCCAAGAGTTCCTACCTCGTGCGAACAAGATCCAGCGGCGAGAGAAGCAATCCAGTTGCTACCGCCGCAGATCCCGCAACGAAAAGCGATACCCAAGGGTAGGGAGAAGCAATGTCTATGAGCCGGTCAATGTCCTCCTTGACGCCCAGGTCTGGAACGTTGAAGACAGCGCTGAAGAAGCTTCTTGACCAGTTTTCGAGCAGCGATTGCAGAACTGTGTAAAGAAACGTGGCGTTGGAGCCTTTCCACACACCCCATGCGCCGTCTCGCTGCCAAAGCTGTCCGATCACCTCAAGCACAGAGTCCGGCCGTCGGAGATTCAGGTAATGTTCCGGGATCGCAGGCTTCTTCGGGGACGATGCAGGCGACGATTCGTCGCGCCTGTGAAGGCTCCTATTGCCGTATGACGGAGTTGGAGTACCGGGAACATTCGACGTGAAGTAGGCTGGTTCGTCTCCTTCCGAGTCGGAATCCTAACATTCGGTCAACGCTGTGCCTGAAAGAAGAGCGCGCCACGGGCAGCCATACATCGTACGAAAACAAGCCATCTTGGACGGAAGACGCCTGTCTCTTCGCAGAATTTGCATGCAGAGGCGTCGCTAGCACAGCAGTCTCGTCTTGGTCTCTGGCCTGCAGGATGGTCTTTGCCACCTCGAAAGGTTGGGCCATCAACACGGACGTGTACTGCCATAACAGTTCGTTCACCAGCTCCCTGGCACTCTGGACCATGGACGGCGACGAATCGTTCAGGTAGTCTTTGTAGTCCAGGTCGGCGAGCACATCGCGCGCCTTGGACGCGTATCGCGCGCTGGTCGTTGCATTGCGACCATGGAAGAGGCCCGCGCCGGACGTCGAAATAGGCTCCGCCGCCTCCCCGATGGTTGGCGGTATGTAGTACGGCCTCAAGGGGTTGACACCCTCTCTGTGCGTCGACATGGTGGATGCTGCAGCAGTGCGCGCATCTGCAATGCGATGTTTGTCGCTTGCTGGACGGAGCTCGGGTCAGGAAATGAAATCATCAGGCAAGGGAGCTCGTCGGTAGTCGGAGTTAGGGCGGCCCACGGCGAATGGATTTCCCGACCAATAACCACTTATCGCAGGCGCATTTCCAAGCCTTTTTCTGGCTCGGAAATGCGAGGAATAGCCCGCACCCACCCGGCCGGTACATAACTTATTTCCTACGATGCGCTGAGGGCCTGATCGCTTCATACGATCTCTGTGGCTTTGTAGTCGTGGGTTTCATTTCTTGCGACGTCGCGATCGAACAAGGCGGTGCAACGACGACTTGCTCTCGATCCTCACCCAACAGACGAGTCACAACCCAGATCCAAATGTCCGTCCCGAGAACAGTCATGGCCGGTCTGGCCAGCTTGCCAGCGGTCGCCTGCCGGCGGATACAACCGGGTCGCGTGCAATTCCAGAAGGCGTTTGCCATGTCAGAATACGCAGCGCAATGCCAGTCGAGAATCACACCTCGGGTGGCACCGTGGATGGCGGCGATATCCCAACGCAGCTTCACCACGACGTCGCCGAGGCGGCATGGGCACGTCGAGCCGCCAAAGCCTGGCGAAGAGTGGGTCGCGCGACTGCTATATAGACGGAACTAAGTCACTGACGGAAGCAGGCTCTACGTCACCTTTATCGAGAAAGACGGCCAGGAGCACAAGTTTGCAGTCTCCGCGGGCGACAACCTGCTGGACATCGCACAGGCCAACGACCTCGAAATGGAGGGCGCGTGCGGCGGCTCGTGCGCGTGCTCGACGTGCCATGTCATTGTCATGGACGAGGAGCACTACGACAAGATGCCCGAGCCCGAGGATGACGAGAACGACATGCTGGACCTGGCGTTTGGGCTGACAGAGACGAGCCGTTTGGGGTGCCAGGTAAAGATGACCAAGGAGCTTGACGGCCTGGTCGTCAAGCTACCCTCGATGACGAGGAATATGCAAGCGAGCGACTTCCAATGACCTCGCGCGGAGAGTCGTGGGAGGTTTGCGCCTCGTGGTGGCGAGGCGTCATGTTCAACAGTCCAAAACTTCAATTGTACAGTATTCTATGCGCATAGAACAGGCGGAAAAAGTGTACAGGTCACCTGAGGGAGGGGGAGCGTTTTTTGGGGGTATCTTGCTTATATTTTCGGGCGATGAGACCTTGAATGATACCTCATCTCACTCCTCTTACATGAACGCCTAAGCCTCCTCCAGCGCGCCCTTTTTCAAACCACCGCCTCCCGAGGCAATGAGTTCGAGGAACCCCTTTTTGCTGAGCTCGTTGACCTTTTCCTCCCGGCGGTTCATACCGATGACGCCCTCCTTCTTCGCGTTCCTTTCAGCCTCCGTCGCCGTAACTTGCGCTGCTCTCACTGCATTGAACAGCTTGACGACACCCCTCTGCGCCACCTTTCGCAGCGCCTTTTCCGTGGCGAGGATCTCGGCAGTGGATACCTCAGGCTCTCCAGTGGTCTCGTCGTTGGTCGCAATCAAAACGTCCTTGACACGGCCCTTCTCCAGCGCCCGCCTCTTCTGCTCCTTCATTTGCCGCCTAGCCTTTGACTCCAGAGCACTGTCCACCGCTGCTTTGGAAGACTTGTGCGCTTCAGCGCTTCGGGCCAGGACAGGGTCGGATCGTTTTGATGTTGACAATTTGGTGGAGAGAATCTTGGAAAGAGAGGTCGCGAACGCGCTGGGGTCATTCCGTTTTGACTTTTGCTTGCCTGTGCCCGAGTCGGAGTCTAGATCGTACTCGTCGAGATCCTCGTCGTCATCGTCGTCATCTTCGTCGTCGTCGTCCTCATCGTCGTCCTCTTCCACGTTCTTAGGCGCCTCTTGAGGCTTTGGCGGTGTCTCCATGGGATGCTCGTCCTCAGAGCTAGATGCATCATCGTCGGCACCAGCGACGTCGTCGACCTTGGCATTGTGAATGTCGTCGTCCGAGTCCAGCAAGTTGACAGCGTCGAAGCCCGTATCTTCTTCGTTCTCGGACTCGCTGTGGTACTGATGTATCCGCCTTTGCTTCTTTGACGGACGCTGTAACCTGCCATCAATTGGGCGTTTCTTGTTTGCGTGTCCACCCATTGTGATTGTGTCGTAACGTTTGTTGGAGCAGTGGCGATGCGCGGGTGAGCTGGAGCTGTACGAGCAGAAGAAATCCTGGGATTCTGCCAGGCAATTTTTCTGGGTAGAGGGGCCAAGCCAAGGCGGTGTGGGGCCGCCTGCTAGCGCGCTTCCGCGCTGCCGCTAGCAGCTGAGCTTGGAGCGAAGCGACAGTACTGTCACCACCAAAGACCGGCCACTGCAAGACTCGAAGGGAGCCAGAATATCAGTAAGGAACCTTAGGTATGGACGAGTACCTTGAGCGACGATCTGAAACGGGGAACCGCTAGGAGGAGCATGCCAAGACCACACATATCCACGTAGCGAACCGTTCAAGAAACGCAAATAGCCAGTCTCACTGCCACCTGAGTGCAAGTGCTGGGTGGTATAACTATCATACATCTGCTTGCCAAGCGTCGCCACGCTTGGCTCCTAAATCAATGTGTCTTCTTTTCCAGCCCATTGGGCATCAACCACAAATTGGGCCTACCGAACCATGGCGCCTGGTACACGATGCCTCAGCTCTGCCACTAAGCCAGCCCGATTCTCTCCCAGAATGATCCGCCAGCGCTGAAGCCTTCGGCAACCGGAGGCTGCACAAGCAGGGTGCTCCACCTCTCCTTGCCATCGATGTAGAGGCGATACTGGAGAGTACTCTCTCCTGCGATATTCTCAATGGTAAAAGACCCAAACTTTGATGAGCCAGATGGAATGTAGCTAGAGAATCCCGTGTTAGCTTGCCGCCACCGCGATAGACAAAATATGCACATCATGCTCACTGTAACTTGACATCCTCGCCATCTCTTTGCTTGTACGTCGGGATGGGAGATGCGAACTGGTTGAGAGGGCTCGTGGAGAACTCAAAAGCAGTAGCCGACTCCGGCCATTGAGACTCGGGCGGCGGTGGAAACTTCGTAGCGGCAAACTCATGTCGATCGCCAGACAAAACAACGACCGTGGTGCCTCGCGCACCGGCGAGCCACATTGCCTCCAAGATTTTCCTCCGTTCCACGAGGAAGCCGCCCCACGTATCCTTGACGTTGACGGGCCAGTTCTTCGTAAAGGGCACAGAAGAAGCGACAAACTTCCACTTTACGCCTTTGGGCTCGGGTCTTGCTAACCAAGCGAGGAAATCCGCCAGCTGTTCCTCGCCCAGCATCGTCTTGTCAGATTGTTCAAACGGCTCGTTGTTGCTCGAGCGATAACTGCGAGTGTCCAACATGAAGAAGCTCGCAGGCCCATGAACGAATTCGAACCAGGTGGCTCCAGCACGCTGCTGGCTCCTGCTCCCGGCCGCCAGAGCCCTGGGTGGGTTGATGTCGGCCTGGTATATATGCCAAGGATCGACAGCTGCCTTATACACGCCGGTGGTGTTGGAAGACCAATCGTTGGCGATTTCGTGGTCGTCCAAGACATGAATCCAGCTCAGGTTCTGGGCGACAGGGGGCCAATCTGGTGAAGCATAGACTTGGCGATACTGCATCCGGTATTCTTCGACCGACTTTCCGAATCGCTCAGGAACGTCGACATAGATGAAGTCTCCTAGGAATAGCATGAACTGAGCCCCCAGGTCCGGAAGCTTGTTCGCCAGGTGGCGCAGACCCGGGATAGCGAGCGCATGATCCATTGGGTTGTATGGAAAGCGAGGCAGAATGCACGAGGTAGACAGAAAGGTGAACTTTCCGTCGTTGTACTTGGGCATGACTCCTGGCTTCGGGGGTGCGAGGAATTCTCCGCTGTGGTTGTTCGAAGTTCTCCATTCGTACCTTCGCTGTTCAGAGTGTCTCAGAGGAGCCAGAATCGAGGCAGTAAAGTCTGTATCATTGGCGGTCCATCTCGCCCCGCCTGCAGTCTGCCAAAGCGGATTGTCAAAAGGCGCCTGAGGATCTTTGATGCGGATTTCGAGCGTCACTGGCATTTTGGCTTGATCAGGTTCTCGAATGAGGAACCTGGCTTCCGTGGAGGAGACGTGTCCAAGGCGGACGAATGACAAGTCATCGGACGGATAATACCATCGTGCCCGATACAGAGCGTCGCCAGTGAGCCCTACCAGGATCAAATTGATGAGGAACGTCAAAGCGGAAAGCCTCGGGCGTCTGGCGCTCGGCGTTCCGTAGAAGAGTATCTTCCACGGCTGCACCTTTTCTTCCAACAAAATCGTCTCCTCGACGTTGATCTCCTCCGCGACGACTTCTGGCTGTGGCTCTACGGCAGCCTCGTTACCCGTTGAGGGGACCTCTGGTGTGACCGTGGTTTCTCTGACGGTGATGTCGATCTGGTCGTCGACGACCTCGAGCGGAGGCTCGGAGAAATAACTTGCTAGGAACGCGGGAACATATATCGCAAAAAGAGCGAATGTAATCGAAGGGAAATGCGCCTGTGAATTTTAGCTGAGAGCTCAAGAGAGCACGGCGAGTGTAGGAGCGGCTCACGGGAAACTGCGAGCGCATTAATCACGGGGCGATGCTACAAAGCAAAGGAAAGGGAGCTGCTTACGAGTCTAAAGAAAACGACGGCAGATATCCTCAAGGCGATCGAGGCCGTCTTGGCGACGGTGGTTTGGATCGCCATCGGGAGCTGCGGCACGACGTTGTCGAGCTCTCTGGCTGCGGTTGTTCAATAGCAGCTGTCTTGGTGGTGCGAATGTGGGCAGCTGAAAGAGGTTGATGGGAACAAGGGCCTCAGATGGGCTCAATGAGGGTCTAGGATGTGGGAAATGGCCACCACATCACCATGACGAGGACGAAGAGCAGTTAGCAGCTCGCCTCAAACTGGAGGTTTGGAGCTGTGCAGTCAGCGACGTCACCACGGGGACAGGGTAGCGCGTCAGCCAGCTGTGGGGGCTGTGGCTTGGAGGGCGGCCAGCTGCTGCGAGTAGCAGCTTCAGGGGGTCGGCGCCGGCAAAATTCCGAGCCGAAGCTCGTCGTGGCCCCTTTGCTGCATTCGACACCGCATTGGAGACAACAGCCGCTGCGACACACTGTCCAGACCTTGCTCCCGCACGCGACAAACACCACCGCGCGACACAATGAGACTGTCGACGATAGCAGCGGGCGTCATCGCCTGCATGGTCACCGATGTCGCCGCCACGGCACTGACGTACAAGCTGACGGCCAACGAGAAGGCCTGCTTCTACACGGACACCAAGAAGGACAACGAGAAGATTGCCTTCTACTTTGCCGTGGGTAGCCCCGTGCATGGGTGCAATGGACGCGCGCGTGGCTGATTCTCCTGCTGCAGGTTCAATCCGGCGGCTCCTTTGATGTCGATTACCTCGTCGAGGGACCCGGCGGCAAGGTCATCCTGCAGGGCGAGAAGGAGCGCCAAGGCGACTTTGTCTTCACGGCGCAGCAGGCTGGCGAGTACTCGTTCTGCTTCGACAACGAGATGAGCACTTTTGCCGAGAAGTTTGTCGACTTCGAGATTGCCGTGAGTCGCCCCTCTGAGCCTGCACTGGTTGAGCGTGACGGGCTAATCGCCTCCGCAGGTCGAGAACGAGTCGCGCACCGCCCAGCTGCCCTCCAAGCAGGGCACCTCGCCCGAGCAGACGGGCGTCCTGGAGGAGTCCATCTTCAAGATTTCTGGCCAGCTTTCCACCATCTCGCGCAACCAGAAGCACTTCCGGACTCGAGAGAACCGAAACTTTAGCACCGTCAACAGCACGGAGAAGCGCATTGTCAACTTCAGCATGATCCAGATTGGCCTCATTGTTTGCATGGGTGCTCTACAGGTGTTTGTGGTCCGGTTCTTCTTCCAGGTAAGCGTGCTCTTATTCACAAGCCCGTAAGCGTTTCGGATTGCTCATTTTTCTACCACAGGGCGCACGCAAGGGCTACGTATAAACGAATCTTTAGGCGCTTGTTAAGGACTTATCGAGGCGCTGGCTGATAAAAAAGGAGGGGGTAGGGACATGGTTACAACATGTACAATAATTAGGAGCATGGGGGCATTGACATTGATCATGCGATGTGATCGCGGATGGGCGAGATATTTGATGATTCAATGAATACTGCAAACGCATCTGCCCGCTTCGCAGACTTGCGACGGCAGGACGTACGATGACTTCTTTGCACATCTTTCACCTACGTGAAAGACACATGGACTTCTCTTGCTTTCGGGTTGAAGCAAATGTCGGATGCATGTGATTGGAGCAACGCGATGCGCGACGTGAATTGGAGGCACGATGCTTGGCGGGCTCGCGACACGCGGCTAAGCCACATTTGGTGCGCCACACTTGAAATATTTCCCACTCCGCCAGCTTCACCCGCAGCGGCAGCCTTCTCGACCAACCCCATCACATCACCGCGCACACGCAAGATGGCTTCGATCGCCGCGTCTCTCCAGGCATCGCTGCCCAAGCCGAAATACACGGGCGAAGATGAGGAGGCGTCGTCTCGGTCGCAGCAGCGCGGCCCGCGCATCGTCGGCGCGGGCCAACTGGACGAGACACAGCTCGTCCTGAAGCGAGCCGGCCCTCCGCCCTACGGCCAACGCTCGGGCTGGCGACCGCGATCGCAGGAAGACTTTGGCGATGGAGGCGCCTTTCCCGAGATCCCGGTTGCTCAGTACCCGTTGGACATGGGCAAGAAGAATGCGACGACGAGCAACGCCCTGGCCATCCAAGTCGATGCTGAGGGCAAAGTCAAGTACGACGCGATCGCACGACGAGGGCACGGCGACGGCCGAATCGTACACACTTCGTTCAAGGATCTCATACCGCTGAGACAACGCGCCGACGCCGGAGAGATTGATTTGTCGCGGCCGGACCGAGATTCCGTGGCGGCAACGACCGAGAAGACAAAGAATGCCCTCGCAGCGCTGGTCAGCGGAGCGGTCGCTGCTCAAAAGCCCAAGAACGTCAACGTGGGGAACCGAAGGGACCCTACGTTTGTGCGGTACACGCCCGCAAGCCAGATGGGGGATAACTCGAAGAAGCAAGACCGCATCATGAAGATTGTGGAGCGACAACGAGACCCGATGGAACCACCCAAGTTCAAGCACAAGAAGATCCCCCGAGGCCCGCCCTCTCCTCCGCCTCCAGTCATGCACTCGCCGCCGCGCAAGCTCACGGCTGAAGACCAAGAGATGTGGAAAATTCCTCCCCCTGTCTCGAACTGGAAGAACCCCAAGGGTTTCACTGTGCCATTGGACAAGCGACTGGCTGCGGATGGGCGGGGCCTGCAGGATATTGCCATCAACGACAAGCATGCGCAGTTCGCCGAAGCCGTCAAGATGGCGGAACGACATGCACGCGAAGAAGTCCAACAGAGAGCCATGATGCAACAGAGGCTAGCCGAAAAGGAGAAGGCACAGAAAGAAGACAACCTGCGGGCTCTGGCTCAAAAGGCAAGGGAGGAGCGCGCCGCGGCAGGCCGCGGCCGCCGGGATTCCAGAACCTCGCGAGACTCCCGGGACGACTCGCGCGACTCACGGTCACGTTCGAGAAGCTACAGCTATTCGGAATCAGGATCCGACAGTGAGGAGGCCGATGTCCGAGAACGCGAAAAGGCTAGACAGGAGCGACGAAGGGAAGAGGAGAGAAAGCTCCGGCAGAACCGGATGGGCGCCGAGCGTCGAATCCAAGTCATGGCTCGGGAGCAAAACAGAGACATTTCGGAGAAGGTTGCGCTGGGGCTGGCTAAGCCGACACAGTCGAAGGAGACTATGTACGACTCGCGGCTTTTCAACCAAACCAGCGGTTTCGACAGTGGATTCAACGAGGACAACCACTACGACAAGCCGTTATTTGCGGCTCAGGACGCCATCAGCAGCATCTACCGGCCGCGGGCGAACATGGAGGATGATGATCCCGAGGCAGGAGACAAGGAGATGGCCAAGATCCAAAAGACGAGTCGTTTTGGAGAGGCCTTGGGCAAGGGCACATTCAAGGGCGCCGCTGAGGTCGAGGTAAGCCAGAGCGTCTGCCCTCCAATTTTGAAAATAGGCTAACGAGTCAATGACAGGCGCGTGAAGGACCCGTCCAGTTTGAGAAAGAGACGGCCGACCCTTTCAACGTGGACAAATTCCTGTCCGAGGTCGACCAGAATGCATCGTCGAAGCGAGGTTACGGGCTGCAGGAGGAGGGGAGCAGGCAATCCAAACGCCCGCGTGTGGAGGACGACGAATAGGCCGCCGCGGTGTGACAGCATGAATTGCATTGGAAGAAGGTTGAATTCGCAAGGGACGTCGCATTTGCAGGCTCGCAGGTTGGACGAGTCGGCAGGGTCATTACTGATAGCACAGCCTGGCGGCGCGGCAAGGGATCTTGACTATGGGATTGTAACCGGCGGTAGTTATGCTGATGGCGTTGACGGAACATGCATCTTGGTCCAATGCTTATTCATATCTTAAAGTCAGCTTCTGAACGTGTGACGCGCGGCAGGGCGAGACGAATCCCGCGTTTTCGCCGCGAGGCTCCACGCGCAACCAGCCAGAGTCACCTGTACGGAACTGTATTGCCTGAAGTTAGTCATACTAGGGAACAGAAAAAAGGCCATGATTAATTGGTTGTTGGCTGAGGCGCCTCTACGAATTGTCGACTGGGCAGCAGGGGGGTTAAAATCAGTCGATGAACGGGGCATGGGCTGACTACGATAAGGAACGCGAGGCCGAGGGAGGCAGCGCGAGGCCGAATAAAAACGCGAGGCCGAGAGCAGCAGAAATGCGAGGTTGCGCCAAGCCTGCCGCCAATCATTTAAGCCAAGGGCGCGGTGGACGGTATTTCGGTGGACGGTATTTGGACATGCTTGCTGCGAACGAGCAAGAGAACGACTAGACGACAAGCCAACCAACAGCAGGCAGCAGTGTCGCCTCCAGCTATTAGTCGTACCTCGAGTCACGCATTGGCTTCTGCGAATAATTACCTACATCGCCGCCATGGCTTCCGGAGCCTTCTTCAGCCCCAGGACGGCGCTGCTGCTGGCGCCCTTCGTCTCGTCGACGGCGTCGCTCGTCTTCGCCTGGGACCAGCACCTCTTCCTGTCCGTCTTCACGCAGCCCGAGACGGAGACGCAGAGCAACGCCTTCCTGCCGCGCTTCTGGCACAGCTTCTTCCGGCCGGGACTGGTGCAGGTGGTCGGCCTGCTGGCAGCCACCGCCGGCGCATCGGCGGCGGCCGTCATCGCCCACGGCCCGCTGCTGGAGCGGCGCGGCGCCCTGCGCTGGTACGTGGGGGGCGCGGCGCTGGCGGTTGGCCATCTGGCGTTCGCGCCGCTGGTGGCGGGCCGCATCAAGAGCATGATGGACGACGAGGGCGGCGAGATCGGCGCGGACAAGAGCAACGTACAGACGCAGAGGGAGTGGTTGCGGGTCAACATGGTGAGGACGCTGACGACGGACCTGGGCGCGTGGCTCTGCTGCTTTGTGGCCGTCTCGAATGTCTTTGCGCTGGAGTAGCAGTATCAAGACCAGGCGAATAGAGAGAAATTCGGACCTTCAATCGAGACTTCCCTCATGCAAGCCCCTTGCACTAGCCAAGTTGCATGCACCTCGCAGCACGCATCCTTTCCGCTCGTTCAAGAGACCTCATCCAATCTCTCTGCCAGCTGCCAACCGCATCCAGTTGACGTCCTCGGTTGCGTTGCTATTTCCAGACGCGACCCGCATTCACGCCCGCGCCATCCGCCCATCCGAGCGGCACGCCTATCTTCAAGGTTTCGAGGCTTGGTCGTGACGACGCCCTCATCTGCGCCAACGGCCCATTCCTGCAGATGCCAACTTTGATCGCAATGTTAGCAGCTCGTGTCCGTCTCCGTCTGTGCGTGCCAGTGGCGGCGGCATCCCCACCACACGCGATGCGCTTGCAAGCCTTGACGCCCCCCCTCGTATAGCAGCCATACTCCGATCCGGGACAGTGTCTCGATTTAGCTGGCGCGGGCCCAGTCGATCTTTCAGGGGCCGCCGCTCCGCCGGCAAGTCAACCGCCAGCGCTGTTCGATCGACGATTTGTGTGGGACTGGCTGTCGTCTCACAAAGGCGCAGCGGCTCTGGTTTCCGAGACGGGCGTCTCGGACAGTGAACCATCCCTTCACGCCTGACGTATCACCTGTAGATCCTGCGCATTCGCTCGCTCCACGTTTTTCTGCGTGGCAATTGGATGTCGGGCGCAAGGTCTGTTGAATCTAATAAACTGCCCGTCCCCGCAGCATTCGCGGCGCAGCAACCACCGTTGTACACGAATACGGCCGAGCGAAAGGACCTCACAGGAAAACTCGGCCATTCCCTAATTGGAGCGCCTTTCCGGGGAGACATCACGCAGGCGCATACAAAATTGTTCGAAAAGCACCTGGCCAGCCACCATCGGCCCCGACTGGGCTTCGCGTCACACACGCTCGTTTCGATTTACACGCTCGTTCTCCGAAACACGCATAGGCACCATGGACAGCAGATCGAGGATGCGCCAAGACGGGTACAAGTCGGGGGGAGCCCCAACACAGTACGAAGAGATCATGTTCTCGCGCGGCAATGGCGACGTGCGACACGCGCCCGAACGCATGCCGTGGTGGAACCCCCGGTACTGGCGCAAGAGGGTCTGGGCGGGCGTCGGCATCGTCATCGTCATCATCATCATCGTCGCCGTCGCCGTGGGCGTGACGCAGTCCAAGAAGAATGCGTATCCCGACTACTCGGCGCTTTCGTACAGTCTGAGTGATACTTGTAAGTGGCATTCATGGCGATCGACCTCGAGCTATTCCCGGATCGTCCAGCTGATACCATGGTGTACAGATGGAGGGGAGTCCTTCTTTGATCAGTTCGATTATTTCACCGGCTATGACAAAAGTAGGTCTTCTGCAAAGTGCTCTCCGGCTTGGATATGTAGCTAATGCATCAACCTGCAGCTCATGGATTTGTGCACTACGTGCCGCAGGAGCAGGCGAAGCAACTGGTAATAATTTTTGAGAGGCCGGCCACCAATACTTGGCGTCGCATGCTAATCTATCTACTAAGAATCTCACCTACGCTTCGCCGAGTACCGCCGTTGTGAAAGTTGACACGACCGTCGGCCCCGGCTCCAACCCCGACGCCTCCACCGGCCGCTTCTCAGTCCGCCTCGAGTCCAAGAGGACTTACGATAAAGGCCTCTTCATCTTCGACGTCAAGCACACTCCTTACGCCTGCGGCGCATGGCCAGCCCTCTGGCTCGTCGATCAGTCGAACTGGCCCCATAACGGCGAGATTGACATCATGGAGTCAATCAACGAGGGCAAGGATGGCAACCAGATGACGCTGCATACCACGGACGGCTGCTCCATGGGTGTCAAGCGTGAGCAGACGGGCTCCAAGCAGGACGAAAACTGCGACAGCAAAGCCAACAACAATGCCGGCTGCGGCGTCTCCGGCCCCTCCAACACCTTTGGCACGGCTGTCAACTCGGACGGCGGCAGCGTTGTGGCCGTCGAGTGGCGCCAGGCTGGGATCCGCATGTGGCAGTTTGCACGCAACGCCATCCCCAGCGACGTGACGAGCAAGAAGCCCAACCCGGCGGGCTGGGGCACCGCGGCCGCCGACTTCCCCAGCACAAATTGCGACATTGGCTCACACTTCAAGAACCAATCCATCGTCGTCAACATTGATCTGTGCGGCGATCTCGTTTACGGCAGTTGGGACAAATCGGGATGTAAGCTACTCCTTTTCCATACTAATCGAGAATGTCGTAGCGCGAAGCTGACCGCTATCAACAGGCGGCCCTAAGAACTGCACCGACCTCGTTGCTAATCAGCCCGACTTGTACAAGACTGCGTTCTGGGAGTTTGGCTCTTTCGAAGTGTACCAGTCGTCTTGAGGGGCGGGGGCATCACAGCGGATGTTTGAGTAGGGTCTGATAAGCATGGTAACAGTGCTTTGTCTTTTGGCAAGTTTTGCTAGCGAGGCGCTGGGGGGAAGTTAATTGCAGAATGATGACAAGGAGATACGGAATAATGAGTGTAGGACTCGAAAATAAAGAGGCAGTAAATAGCTTATGATGCTATTCTTTCGTGGGTATATTGCACCAATGAGCGAGTAAATCCGCAACATGCAACCAGAAGCAACCAGTGTGACCGTCAAATGTTATGTCAAGCATCGGTGCGACGCAAGCATCGTGGTCCAGCCAACAAGGTGAGGGCCAGTCAAACCTTAACTTTTCCGACTCGCAGTTCCTGCGTGTCTTTCCTTCGCAGAGCCTTATTATGAACCCCTGGGCACCTATATTTTTGTGTCCGGGAGATACGTGAATGCCCGAGAACCGACAAACACGGCGACCCAGAATGACTCAGGGCTTTAACTCGTGACTGCTACCCTCTCTGCCTCCGAACTCCGGCTCCGATGTCGTTCTCGAGGATTTAGATTCTCCTGATGCAGAATTCGCGCCGAAGAGTCGGGGGTATACGCGTAGCAAGACCAGTCTTAGGGCGGGTAGACACGTGCATATGATGCCCGTGTTTACTTCAATCGTGGACCACCAAACCAGGCTCCACTGATCCCACGTCGGGTTCGTTGTGTTGGCAAAGGTACTCAATGAGTGCATCCGAAGAATCGAAACGAGGGTGACGCTATGGATGAATGCAGATTAGAAGGCGAGCTTGATAATGGGGGAGGCTTTAAGATTGTTGGGACAACCAGTAAGGCTGGACTTACAGAGCACCTGTCAGGAACATGATGGCCGCGAGAACCTTTTTCTTCCAGTGAAGCTGGATCGTGCGGATTTGGAATAGCGGAATTCCCAGCAGCCAGACATCAATCGCGACCCCTACCGCAGCGTTGATCCAGCCGGATAAGTGCACGTTGATGCAGTGGCCCTCAACAGACGCATCGGCGCCATAACGGGTCCAGTAGAAATCCGGTGGAGAGCACTGAACGACATCCTTGATGACGAACGCCAGCATAAACATGACTTGGAAACCGACCGTGGCCCAAAGCAGGATACGGACCCGCTGGCCGGGGAATATGGCAAGGTAGAAGAGCGAGACGGCCACCTTGACGAGCCCCATGAGCGCAACGTAGAGGACTTCAGCGATGAGAAAGTACAGCGCAAAGTCTGGGAGTTCGGATGGCTCCAGGGCCCAGATGTCCTTGCCGAGGCCCTTGGCCGTCAGGCCGAACGTCAGGACGATGAGGCTGGGCAGACCGATGATGAGCGTCGCCACGATGACCCAGTCGTCTGGGGTGAAACGCTTGCTTCTGCTGAGGAAGAGCTTGAAGAAGAGTCTCACGATGGAGACGCCGCCTGTAGTCAGGCCGAGTGCAACGTTCATGATGTTGAAGCGCTCCACCTCGCTCCTATCCGTCGGGGCCAGGCACGCGATCTCGACTATCCTTCTGGCGGCTGGCAGTTTCGGCTCTAGTTAGCCATCGAACTGGTGATAGGGTAAAAGGGGGCCCGTACAAATGGCTTCGTAAAAGGTACATTTATCGAAACTGCATTGCATGGTGTCGTCGCTGGATATCTTTTCGCAAATGCATGCCGCGTCGGACGGGGAGCAGGACAGCGCCAGACAGTCGAGCTAGAATTCCAGACTCTGTTAGCTACCGATGACATCTAATGTGGACGGGACCCGGCCCCAGATTTCGCCAAGTGATCGAACTTCAGTGTCATGGAAGGGAAGTCTCACAGCACATGATGGCACCGTGGTAAAATTTGCAGACGCAGGAACAGCATCTGTTGGCACTGCCTCCGCGAAGCTTAGCATCTGCGCCGCGGCCACGAGCAGGATGGCCGGCTTGAGCATGTCGGCAATGCCTCGTCCTCGTGTTTACGGCATGGATAGAAAGGCAGACGTCCACGGCTGGATGGATCGAGAGTCGTCTATCGCGTATACCGGGACGTTGCTGCCCCGGACGCACGAGCCGAGGCGACGGACGGGCCGCCATGTTATACCCATGATGTGTCCGAACCTGTCACTCGACCGGCCAGGGGCACGCTCTGTTCCGGCACCGCTTGGCGACTACGAGGTACCCTGACCTGTCACCTAGTCATCCAGTCGACGCTCAACGCCTCGAGCTGGAGACTCACCGGGTCAGCTTGGACCGAGGCCGCACGGACCCAAATCGTGCCCGCTCGGCGGCCGTAGTCCGTACAGGCCGGAACAGCTAGTCAGCCTTGAGGGTCTCTGGTTGGCCCTTGGTCGCGCGTCCTTCACCAGATCGGGATGGAGCGGTGTCTGAGCAGCTCCAGCGGGAGAGCCAATCGCGCCGAGCCGGCACAGCCATGCGGGTGCGGCCGCGCGCAACTGGGGAACATGGAGAGGCCGAGCGCCCTCGACGATCATTGATGGCATTCTTATTAGTATGTCACGGACGAGCCTGCCATCACGGCTGCCTCATGCTTAGGAGAAATCTCGGCTTTCCAATCCCACACCAAGGCGCGTCAAGAACACTATCGACGAATTGCCGCTGAAGGCACGAGACTTCCTGAAAGAAACTCACCACGATTACCAAGCTCCGCGGTCTTCAAGTGGAACAGGTGGCAATACAACCGACCTTGGAAGCACACCTATGGAGTACATGAAAGGTACGATATTCTCCACAGAAGGCCGGCGAGTGCAATGGGATCGGGCCGTAGCACGAGAGCTGCTCTGCTCGTAAGTCTTCCGTCTCCTTCTCTCGCACGAGACCCGGTGTTCCTGTGAGGATCATGGCATTGCGCCGCAGCCGATGGCGGTCGCATCAGCTAGCCGTGCCAATGGTGTCTCATAGTTAAGCTTGTCAGTGGATCATTCTGGTCTGTCGTGGCGGCAAAGGAGGATGCCCGGACAGGGATATGGCCAGAACGAGAACACGAGGCGTTTCACCTTATGACCCTGCAGCCGACGCGCAGCCATGCGGCACAATCGCCAAACTTAATGCAGCCAGGGATGCGATTCGATAGCTGGCTGTCTAGCTTCGGCGAGGCACCTTGATCCTGCAAACGGGCCTTGATCCACCGCGAAGAGCATATCAAGTCAATGCCTCTGGTACATTTAGACGTTCGGCAGCTTCGATTGCCTTTCTGTCGTATTAAGCATGTCGGTGTTTCAAACTTGTGCCCCTCTCCCTACCCGTTGCCGCCACCACGCCTCAATCACGTCTTACGAGTGATCCCTGAGATGCTTGAAGCCGGAGCCTTGTGGTGGGTGCGGCCTGTGCTTGCCGTGTTCTCCATTGCCTGTTTCTTATGTCTATCGATCGTGGCAGAGCGCGCAATGCAGTCCACGTATCTCCTCTAATCGCTCAGGTACATCTTCAGTCCAGCCTCCCAATCCAATTTTGGCGGATCCAGAGAACTTACACATACGAATACCCAGGACATCAGCTTCTACCTAGCGGGCGAGAGGCGAGCCCGTCCCCTCCATAAGACCCATGCCCACAGGCAAAGGACAAGAGGCACGGAGACGAAGCTAAAAACGAGGCTCCCTCCAAACACCAGAGCGTGGTATGTCCATGCATTGCGTTCGTCCAAGCGCACTACTTGGCAAACGATGGCCCAGGGAAGCACGTACAGGACGTTGCTCGCCAGGCTCTGCCACAGATACCACTTGGGTCTGGTAGCAAGCAACACAGCAGCCAGCTGCGTTGACACCGCGAACAAAACGTAACACCAGTCCATGGAACGCCACATGCGCTGCGTCACCGCGGCGACGGCATCACTGCCGCTCAAATAGCGTGCAAACGCGCGTGAACCAGCCCCTGACATGACAATGCATAGCGGAACCTCAAACGCAAGAGCTATCCCGACGGAGATCAGCGCGGGGCGCACTACTACCCACAGCCAGGAGATGGACATGCGAGGACTTCGTGTTTCGCGCCTCCAGCGACCCCAGGCGTGGCCGACGAAAGTCAACGTCGTCGCCTCAAGGGCGGAGACGGGGACCATGATGAGGCCCCAGCGGATGGTGTTGAAGACGCCCCAGGCAGTGGCGTACGTCTGGCCGAGAGACACAATGGTACTGACGAGCCAGAGATAAAGCACATTGCGGACGGCGGATTCGATGAATGTGATTGTCCCTGGGCGGATAAGAACCTTAAGCGCCACGAAGCTCGGCGCCGCCCTCTCGGTTAAGGAGCTGTCACCTTTCCTGCTCCAAAAGTTGGTGAAGAAGAAGTAGAGAACGCTAACGAGAGCAGCGGTCATATTGCAAGTGAGCTGTGTGCCCGCCTGCATCTCCACGGTCGGGTTTTCCCTTCTCACGCGGAACGTCGAAATGAGAAGCATGTCGAGCACGATGTTGACGGCGAATTTGGCGGAGCTGAGGACGAGCGGGACGTCTGGCTGGTCAAGGGCGCGTGACGCTGCGGCAACGGCCGTTTCCACGGCGGAGCTAAAGGCAGAGAAGCTGCTGATACGGACATAGGCAATGCTCTTGGCGCGAGCGGGCTCTGGGACGAAGGCATCGGCGAAGGAATGGGATGACGAGACGAATATGATGGCCAGAATGAAGCCGAGGACCATTTGGCTAAGTAGTAGAGTGTAGGCGAGGGAGAGACGGGCCGGGCCAGCTGGACAAGTTGCAATGGTGGACCAGGCAGCGCGGGGAAGGCCCTCGTTTATGACTTCTGCAAGGGTCATCATGTACGTGTACACACTGGCAAGCCTCATCAGCATAGTCCTCGGCTTGAGGGAGGTCAGTGAAGATGCCCAAAAGACGGTTGACTGACTCGGTAGTCGCCACCATGGAGGAGTCCATCTGGGCAACCCAAAGCTTGGAAAGCGTGCCATACAAGGCAGGCAGGAGGAACGCGGCGACATTGAAGCACAAGGCTCCAAGATACGTGTCCCTCTTCCACTGCATCTTCCTCGATGGTGTTTCCGTAGTGCCGCGGACGGCAGCTGGGCCAATGACAGGACCCTCATCGTGAGAAGCGCGGGGGCTCTGCATTTCAAAGTGTTGGGAAAGTACGGGGTACGATGAGATGTCTGGTGAGAGATCAGGACGTTGAGCGTCCAGGGATTGCTTCAATCACGAACCCCTATCTCAGTACCCGTATGCCGGGGTGACGTCTGTCAACGTTGCGCTCTCCGATGTCCAGGATGCCTGTCTTGGCAAAGAAGGCAACGTGATTACACTATGCCGCCAAAAGATTGCTACAAACTTTCGCTTCCCGTAACGTTGTTTGAGTCAAGGGCAAAGGGTTTGGACTGACCCTCCGCATGTCTACCCAGCGGTCACTTTGTGTAACCACCCCCGCAATCTCGCAATCTAAACCCAACCATTCTGCTTTTTGTCGATAAACCGATTCTCCGGGTTTCTGTAAAAGTAAATGATACTCATGCTGAGGAGTTGATGCACCGTGTTGTGGATCTGCCTGTCCACATCTGCCGTAGACAATTTGGTGTGTTCGGCTTGGAAAAATTGCAGTTCATCGATACGCGCCCGCAGTCGATGTAGGTCAGAAGGAGCCCAAATATAAGAGCTACTGTCGTCTCGAGCTAGGTCTTGATGACGTGAAACTGGCAGCGAGTCGGCGAGCTGTGCTACCTCAAATCTTGGTATAGCTCTTAACTCGCGCATAAGAATGCTCTCATCACCGCGACCAGGAGGCTTCGCGAATGCCGCCAATCTGTATGCTTGGTTTATCTGCCTTGAGCTGACGCAAATTTCTTACAACAGTGTGTAGTTATGCGAACAGACTTAGGGGCATAGCGTGATTGTGCTGGCTACACGTCCAAAGCACATATATTGGGAAAGCTAAGGCAATTAAGTTGTTTTGTTCAATAATCCATAATTGCACACTCCAGGTAACGTCCCTACACTTGTGATTGCACGAAGCCTTGACACGGCGTACACTTACTTTGCTATGTCCGTACAGGGCTGTTGCTACTATAGGTTGGCAATCCATCAACGTAAACATTCTGAGAAGCTCGGCTTACGGTAGATCACCCAGCCGCTGCTACTAACACGACGAACAAAGCACGCAATATCAATATGACCAATCTGTTTAAAATGGGTCAGTAAATATCAAAGTTAACATGTTCCGGCATCGTTTTCAGAAACTCCCCGTTCATGATCCCATCGACGTAAGCATCCCCCACAAAAGTAAAGCCGCCACCCGCTCGATCGCTTCTTGGCCGCAGGACAATGGGCGAAGACACACCCCAGAGTAAGCTCACAACGTCACCAGGCCGAATTGCCACATGGCCGAGGCCAAACATGTCCTTGGTCGTCTTGAACAGCGTCCTCCCGTGGACGGCAGACACCTCGTTCCGTGGGAAGAGCGCCCACAAGCCCTTTAATCTATCCTCCAGACTTTCGGGCGGCGGGTACAAATAGCCTCTTGTTTCGCTGACGTACTCTCTCTGCCTCTCAGTCAATGTTTTTATGTCAATGGACAAGCGACGCATAAGCTTGCGGATAAGGGCCGCCATCTCATCACGAGTATCCGCGGGTTCTGCATGGGTATCCACGCCGTATGCTTCAAGCTTATTAGGCCCATTGCAAAGAGATTCGTATGAATGGAACATGATAGTTCGCCACACGTAATCTTCTGCAGGGCCCGATTCAAGCCCTAGTTTCGCAAAATCCCGAACGGAAGCCAGCCAGCCGTCCACATCTACGATCGACGAGCGCCCTTCATCGTCATCGTCAACTTTCCACAGCGGTGGCGGCATGACTTCTGTGATGACGTCGACGCGGCATCCGGCACGGCGAAGGCGGGCGCTGATGTCGCCCTCGCTGGCCTTGTGAGGACGTGACGGCATCGGCGCTCCGGCAGTGGCATTGAAGCTTCCGAAAAAATTGATTGGTAAGACTTTGAAGCCGTGTTGTCCTATGGCTCTCCAGTCGGGAACCCAGGAGGGCAACAAGTCTGGCGATGGACCCCCCTCTTGCATAGGAACACATTGATCCATACGGTACGTGAATGTGTGCTCGTCTCCGTCGTAGATCAGGGCTCGTGTCAAAGCGGTGAAGACTTCAGCCATTGACATAGTGTAGTCCGCCTGCAAGCCCAGTGCTGCTCCATCCGCAACAATGCCAAGAAAACCAAAAACAATATCCCGCGCATCAGTTGCGAGATAGTGTGGCCGACCTGGCGGAGCCTTAATATTTCGGCACACGATGCGGGAAAGTCGTATGCTCTCGTGGCGACGGTAACTACGCCGCGTGTCTAGAGCAAGACTGTCGTAAAAGTTTCCCAATAACCGCCATAAGGAGAGCCGAGTCTCGAGGAAGAGCCCGAAGCTAATGCATATCTTTATAGCATAGAAGGCGGCGTCGAAATGTTCAAGCTCGACGGCTTTTTCGCCGCAAAGAATCGTGGCCGCATGCGCTAAAGACAGTTCCTGGATGATCCACACCCTATGCCAGTACTCTCGCCGCATTATGTCTTTAATGCCAAGGACCAGACTACTTCGTTGAAAAGAAGTTTTCGACCCTTCGTCATCTGCAATCTCCGAATGTAGACCTGGCTCGAAGAGAATCTCGAAGAAGAAGTCGGCCAGCTCCCTTTCCGTAAAGCTTAGCTCGTCATGATGGTGTGCCACTTCGGCTGACGAGGCCCGTTCCTTGATGTAGCTGCAAACTCGCTGACGCGTATCGAACTTAATATCATGCACTCCTACGGCCAAGGCTCGCGGACCGTGTCGGGAAACGAAGTCCATGGCTTCGTCCGTCTCATATGAACCCAGGCCCAGCCACATGTAAACGCGGGCGGCCCGGCTGAATATACTATGCATTTGCGCGACTTGCCAGGTCTTTTCTTCCACGTCTGGCTGATTGATACAGATGGAATCGACCCAGAACCAGGACTCAACGCGATTCCGACGGAGTTGCGTCAGAGCGACATTTAGCTCGCGACCGATAGTAACCGAACCGCCATTGACGTGGATTTGAGCCGCAGTGCTCGTGTCAGGACGACCCCAGACGTAAGATAGTGCAGCGTAGTGAACATCGTCATCGAGAGAGGCAAAACGTAGTTCGAGTTGGATCGGTGAGGTATCCGAATTGGCGGAAGCTGGCTCTTTGAACCGCACCAGCCTGATTTCAGAAGTTTCGCGGTTCAGCCGGCTGTAAGAAAAAAGCATGCTTGCGCAAAATTTTATTTTACATGAAGTTGAAAAAAGATGAAAGAAACAATTGATGCAATGTTTCGTGATGCCTGCCGGAGGCCTCACGTGGTAACCAGACTTAGGCACCGCTAATGCATGTTTGGCGGCAAGGCGCTTCTTGAACGCCTTTATGTCCGGCTCAGATCTAAGCAGTCGGCCACAGTGTATGCCATCACGTACATGTCTGCATCCTATTAACCTTTCGCAGACGCACCTGCAGGTGGTAGAACAGCTATGCAGTGACGCTCAAGATGGTAATGACATACCGATCCAAAGTCCGTCGCGCAGAATATTATGACAGTTGAAGCTGATGCCCTTAAAAACAGTCATGTTTGCAATGGGGCACTACGCACGGCCCATGGTACCGTTTTCGTCCCCCCGAATACCACCCCTCAGATGGTCAAGTTCCAGGGTAGATCAACAATACGAAGTTGCTCTCATACGCGACAAGAAGAGCGAAGGAGACTCCCGAGTTGGAGCGACGCTTTGTGTGCGAAGACGCTAATTCAAGATAAGCCAAGCTGCGACTCCCGCAGCATGAGCATTGTATTACACACATCTTGTATACATGTACATGAACCTCCGTCTTGTCCATCTCAAGCCCCAGCCGTCGAAATGCAAAGTGGAGAGATGTAGTCTCCCAACGCCGGACCCAATGCTCTATATGTCATTCCCAAAACGCCCAAAAATCAGACCTCAGCCATGGTTTTCATACAAAGCCCCCCCTCGTATCCAAAGGCGAGCATCTAATCCTCTTTGGGCTGTCGCATATAGGCATCGATGGCAGCGCTGAAAGCCGCAAAAGCAACGCATCCGCCGGCGACGGCCTGCGGGCCTGCGTTCTTGGCCAGGATGCCGCCCGTCAGACACCCAGCCGCAACGCCGTTGCCGAGATCGTTCTTGGCGCGCAAGCCCTCGATGCCGCACTCGATGCCCGAGAAGAGGGCGCCGACTTTGCCGAAGTTCTTGGCCATGGACCAGGAGCGCGTGCCCATGTCCTTGAAGCCGACCTTGAGCTGCTGACGCAGCGGCAAGGACGATATATTCTGCCCGGCGCCGTTGGTGACGGGGCTGCCGAAGGGGGTGTCGTAGGACATCTGCGCAGATCAGGTTAGTCGTGAGCGTCGAGAAGAAGCGAGCGGGAGAGCAGCACGTACAGAGGCCATGAACATTCCAAAGAGACCGCCCATGCCGAAGCCCATGACGCCGGACATGACGGACTTGCCCATGCACGACTCCATCGCGGCTTGAATCTGAGTATGACGAGTTAGCTTTCGCCCGAGCGCAGTTGGGAGCGATTCGAGCGCGACGAACAGCCTTGACATTGGGGTCTTGGGGTCCCAGCCCGGAGGCGGCGCCAGCCGGTGTGCCTGACGGAGAGCTCATGATTGTGTGTATTGCCGCAGATGCAGTCGAGGTTGGACGATGGCTATCGTAGCGGTGCGGTCCGAAGTGAGAGTCGCGCGTATTGGGGAGACTGAATTATTTCTGCCGGGCTTGACCGCTTTCCTGCAGGGACGCTGCCCCGGTGACTCGGCTGCGTCCACGGCCCCGCCCCCACGGACTCCCGTCTCCCCATTTACAAACGGACTTTGTTCTTTGAATTGCAGTATACATGAGGATCTTACTTGGGTAGTGTCACGCAATGCGCTATTGATACCTTTAGGAGCGTACGAACAATTATGCAAAGTAGTTTTGACTCTTATAAAAGAGACTGGCCGATGAAATTGAGTTTCGCCGTCAATTGCCCACATGAACACTACTTAGGAATCTGCTCAGATGAGGTAAAGACCGATTGAGCCACAAGTTTCCTCGTCCCTACATCAGATTTCGTTTTCCAGTGACTATAAGAGAGACAAAATCCGCAGGTTAGTATATTTTTCCCCGCCAAGTTCCGTTTAACGGGACGTTATCGGGCTTCACATCTCGATAGACAATGTCCGTTATTTGCAATATAGTGGAATGCCTGGAGCATCTAATGTACACCTGGGAGCGAAACCAGATCTCTATTGCACATTCTCTTTTATGTCGATAGCTGACTAGCTTCTTGAGACCTCAACCTCCTCGGCAGCTTCAACACTTATATTTGGTCGTCCTCAGGATCTTTTCCGTACCAAAAATACGCCGAATATTGCCATTCCCTGATTAGATAAGAATCAACGTACACGACGTATCGTATTTGCTGTGGTATGATGAAATACCGCTCCCCAGGCTTCCGCTCTTCTGGTACAGTTCGGCCGGTGGCATCGCGATCGGCCAATTCTAAGATGTCCCTCACCATAGCAATGAGGAACCGAGCGAGGCACAAACCGGACTCCTGGTCTGTGGGGACGGGTTTGCTGCTGCTGACGTGTCTCTCTAGAAAAGCAAGGATTCGTGCGGAAGTGGCGGCCGTGTCTACGGCCGAGGTGACACCCTCTAAGAACCATTTCATCATAAACTTATCTTCATGAGTCGCCTCATCAACGTGCTTTGGAAAGAGGCTCGCGCCCAAGCTGGATGGCGACATGTCCGAGCATTGCGGCAGAACGCGGCGTTCTAGGTAACTCAATACCAGTTCGTTTATTAACTCAGAGATTTCGTCTTCGAGATTTTCCGCGAGAACGCTGCGTTCACTTCGTTTGATTGCCAGCTCTATCGCTTCTTCTGAAAGCCCATCTTGGCGATAGTCATCCTCGGATTTGCAAGGAATGTCGGCGAGAAGGGCTTTTAGTTCGTCGATAGTGAATATGTACTCCTCTTTGACGTATGGGCCTAGAAGCTCAGAGCTTAAAGGCGGCTGGGGATTTGTGTTTTTGACGCCCTGAGGCCAAGACTGCATGTCCGGATCCCAAAGTTTGCGTATATACGCGATGCCTGCGTAGTCAACACCTTCACGAATACCGCGGCGAAATCGCTCCCACGGCGTCTCGTAAGTTCTCAATGGCGTACTGTCTCCCGCGAAACAGGTAGCGAAGAAGTCCGTGTTGATATCAAAAACGAGTAGAGACCGAGCCTGTGTGGATTGATCGTCCAGTCCCAGCCGAACCCACTTGTACTCGGCATTGGAATAATGTAGCCACGCCCCATGCTCTGAGGCCTGTCTTTGTCCAGACACATGGGTAGCCCAGCTATGGACCTGCTCTGCAGCATTGTCGTAATCCACAACACCAATAGTGTCCTCTCGTCCAGATATATAAGCAAGGTCCGTGGGATCGGTTATATCGAGAGGAAGACTGTCCCAATCGTAACGATTAACCAACAGCACCCCTTCGGCACGTGTGGCATCGCAATTTTTATCGTTGCCATTGTCGTATTCATACGGTGAGCCGGCTACACGCAGCAGCTTGTGCAGCTCCGGAAGAGGATCGACAGACTCGTGAGTAACAAACCAAGCTGCAACTGCTTCTGCATCTTTTGACCTTGTCAAAGGGTATGCCGTCCAGGAGCCATTCTGTGCCGCAATGTTATGCTCAATTGAGTGGCGAATCACAGTGCCGTCAAGTTGCGGTTGTAGATCTTTTTGTGCTGGTTGAACAGGGATGGTGGACGCCCGGTGGATGTCGTAAAGGGGCCCGAAGCATATAGCACCAGACGCGACGGTGAATGATACGGACCGTTTCTGAGTAGCGGACATCTTTAAATTCGAGTTTGCGACGAAAGTCAGGAAACGACTGGCATCACCGCTAACGGTATGCGATTATTACCACGCATTTGTACCCAAGTTTTCTAGGATCCATTAATTAGCTTAATATTGCGGTGGCTTAGCAATAGCGTGACGCGTCTGGGCTAAACACTTCTGATCAGTAAATCTATGTGCAGATTGCACGCTATCTGGACGCCAGCGCCGTCCCACCGGGATGGTGTTGGGCGCTTAGGCTAACGGGTCTGCCCCCACGAATCGTTTAAGGTAGGTAATTCGGTACCTACTCGCTCACCCATACCGTGGAAGCTAGAGACCTTAAGCTTTAGTTATGCTACGAATATAGTAGTCCCTTTGTTAACTTTTGTCACGATGTGAGCATCACTCGTACAGGCGTGTTCAACACTTTTATACCGTAGCCGGCACGCTGATCAACATACAGACTTGACCCCTGGAGCAGCTGAAGGCAGCTGCTACAGAGGCTGACACGAGGACGGGTCTCAGCATAGCAAGTTTCTCTTCGCATTCAGTGCCTTGCAACTTATTACGACCTGTGCCGGAACGGACCTACTTTAATAGCGCATATTGTATCATTTATTAAGAAAGAGATATAAGAGTACCAAGGCTATCTTAACGATATAGCAGGGTAATAATTCCCTCTATGAGAACTATAAAAAGCTTATAAAGCATGAAAAACGCATGAGGAAGCATCTGATCTGAGGGATAAGAGCATACCCTTTACATCCAGGGCTTGTCAAAGCCCTCTTGAATCCTTCCATCAATTTCCCTGCTAGCAACAGGACCCCCTGTCTATTCGCCCCGACAAATTAGCATGCTCGCAACTAAGTTTTCCGAGGGCTCAGCCAATAAAGTGCCTGCGCCCGTGTGCTCACCTTCACAGGCAGTCTCTCTGTCGTGGCAAATGTCTGGTGCTTCCGAGCCGAATTGCTCTGCCCAGCATTGAATCTATCTGACATCGTTGCAGCTATCAAGTCTGTCAGTTTCTAGAAGCCGATCCTGTATGGGCCCAACACCAACCAAAACACAAGCATTGCAGTTTCCTTCGCAGACTGCCCATATATCATCCTCCAGAACAACCTTCTCCCCGTCAGAAACAACTCCCCGTACACCGCATGGCGGCCCGCGACTAAAGCCAAAATCCAGCCTAATCATAGTCCTGCTATCCCTTTAGATCGAAATGCCCCAGCATGACAACCATTGCTTCGCCAGCAAACGCCTACGTGACGCCTCAAAGACATGCAAAAACAGCAGCTCCTCATTTGGTCAAGCCAGCAGTATATGTATTCGTATCATTGCTGCTTTGCTGGCATCCCGTGGCGGCGGGAGACGTAGGTGACCCGCCGAGACTGGATGTTGCAACCGAGCCGTAGCCCGAATCAGCCCCATTGTTCCAAACCACCTCGTTAAAGAAGGCCGGTACCGGGTGCGGACGACTGGGAGTCGTGCCGTACAAGTAATGTCGAGGTACAGCTCTCGAATCACCAGAGTAGGAGCCAGTTTGGTGGGCATGGGCATCGGCGGACATTGGGGCGGCTGGGGGAATGTAAAATTCTCTTCGTACATAGTCACCGCCGTCGCCGTTCTTTGACGTATTTCCCGCGCGGAAAAAAGCCTCGCACTTGCTCTGGTCCAGATGCGGTCGTGTTTCGGGTTCCATTGCTGGTGCGGAGGCTTCAACCGCTTCGTGATTGGCTTTAGCTCTCTTCAGCGGGTTGTCTGCGGAGTTCGTGGAGTCGGATGGCTTCTTTCTCTTTGCGTGCTGTCGGGTGCGCGGCTTGCGCTCACCAGACGCGACCTCGTCGGGGTCCTTGCCATGAATCTCTGTGTCAATGTCAGATCAAGACTCGGCACCCAAGGGACCCAGGCTACCATACCAAGGTCTCTTCTGTGCTCCAGAACCAAGTCATAAGCCTTCGGCGACTTGTGTCCGGTCGTGACGTTCTGGAAGTAGTGTTCGTCTGGCAGGAGTCAGCGACGCTCAGCGCTCGCACGTAGGCTTGAACTCATACACAGCATCAAATTGGTGTAGCGGCGACGGGCGTTTGCTCCAAAATGCTGTTGCATGTTCACAGCCAGCTGCTCCCAGTCAAGAGGCTTCCCAGTCTGAACCGCAGCCTTCGGGGATAATGGTACCATGACGTGCCAAAAGTACAATTCCTCCTCTCGGGACCAGGTTTTGCCACCCATGTTTCTGGACGCAGGGTCAAGGTGATGAGTAAGAGAAAAGGCCTCCAAAGCTGACCCTGGGATTCAACAAATCGCACAAAAGTGTGTGATGCCCAGATCGGATTCTTGATGGCGTCATGTAGTTGAAGTCATGTGCTGCTGATGAGAGTAAACCGTTGTGGAACGGCAAAGAAAACGAAGCACAAGGAGAAAAGCTTTATAGGCGGCTCGAGGCTCGACGACCATCGGCTGTCACAATCACGCGACGGGCAGTGAATCGCGAAGAAATGCCCCGAGGAGGCCGTTTGGCGAAAAACAGTGCTAAATTGGCGAGGCTTGCCGATGCCAGGGAGGCCCGATGATTCACGCATCCACTTCTAGGACCACGGGACTTGTCGCATTCGCTTACCCCGTGACTTCACTGGCGGACGGGACGATTTTCTAATCATTCTTGGACGGAGCTTGCGGCTCAGATGCCTGGACTCCTCTTGATATGAGAAAGTCGGCGAGATTTCGCTCCATCCTTGAAAACTGTACCCTGTTAGGCCACGAACAGTGAAGAGATAGGCGGCCACTCACCAGACTCTTTTGCTTCAGGGGAACGACTCCATCCTTGATCCAGAACCCCCACGCGCCCATCATGTTTGCAAGCATAACATCCGTCATAAGTCGGTCGCCAACCACAGCGATGTGGGATGGGTCAGTCACGCCCGTCTCCGGATGCTGCTGGAAGTAGGCCATGATCTCGGACCCGCATCCTGGCTTCTTGACAGAGTGTGGCAGGACGAAGACACCAGTGCCCTTCTCTACCTCGGCGGCTTGTTTAAGTCCAGTATCCCAACTAGTGGCACCGGCGGTGTTGGACACGACCAGCAATCGGCGTCCGGGATACGCCGCTTTTAGCCTCTCAAAGTGTTGCTGGAAGTAGTCAGAGAAGTGTTCAAAAGAGACCGCATCAGATGCTGTACCTTATAAGGTTCATAGACTTCCTTTGCATCTGGGTATGCGAAGCAGTCATCTTTGTCGAGCACGACGGCCTTGATGTGGGATTTTCGGCCATTTTTTAGCAGGCCCTTGTCTAGAGGTATGGGTAGGTCGTTGAATGTCGACACGGAATAGTGAGGGAGGCACAAGCTTGGCTTGAAGAAGAGCTTCGTGACATTGAAAGAAGCCGATAGGTTGAAGTTGATCATGTTGAAAGGCGTGATTGGGTCTACGAGTGTCTACAGATGCTCGGTGGATGAAGTTGGACGCCTGCAGGAGTCGTGGTGAAGCTGGCCTACAAGTAAGCTATCCCATGTGGCGTTAGCGCCGGTTGGTCCCTGGCAATGGCGCCCGAGCCCATTAAACTGAACGCGTCCGGACGCGCTTCAGGGGTGGAGAATATTCGGCTGAACTACCTGCTTCATTGCATCGCGCTGAACGACGGCGTCCGACGAGCCCAGTCTCCCAGCACTGGCTGAACAAGCAGAGAGCAGCCATGTCTAGGAGGAAATCCGGTCAAGGGAATTCTCTTGAGAATCAAGAGCCGCGCTCCCTTCGAAAACGGTCCCATGACGAAGCCGCATCGGAGCTCGAGGCCACGCCATCCAAACGAAGACGAAGCTCGGCGTCGGAAGAGGCGCTGCATGGCGAGCAGGATTCCATAGCAGTGAGCCACGCGGCTTCTGTGGTTAGCGATGGAGCGAGCGGTGCGGTGGATGGAGATACAATTGCTGTCATACAGAATGGGGAGCCTGAGCCCCCTAAGGCGACTGCGACTCCACGCAAGCGAGGCCGGCCTCCAAAGGCCTCGTCGCAGGCCAGCACACCAGTTTCGAAAGCCAATTCGGCGGCGGCATTCACGACGCCAGTAAAGACGACCGAGTCGGTGCTTCCGACGCCCCGCAGACAAGCAGCAGACCGTTCGGCCCGAAGGAAGAGCGCCAGAGCGTTGATAGAGAATGTGGTGGGCACTGGCGCCAGCGATGATGAGCAAGACGACGACAACCTCGCCCGGGAGATTTACGACGATAGCGAAGCTGAAGATGACGGAGACGATGCGTCTGGCGACGATGAAGGAGTCGAGGGCGACGCCGCCATCCCAGACGACAACCCAGTCGACGAGGCTGCAACACCCTCCAAAACACCCCAACGGAGACGACGAAGAAAAGCAAAGTCTCCTACACCACCAAGAGATCTCCCGCCCCACGAGCAGTACTTTTTGCACAACAAACCAGGCCGTCCAAAAACCTCGGATAACACCTTGAGCAACCTGGCGCTTTTGACCCACGATGAATACTTTAGCATCCTGCACGAGTACAAAGATCGCCACAGCGGCGACGTTGAGTACCTCGAGTCCCTGCATGCCGAGTCCTTCCCCCAGTGGACTTTTGAGCTCACACAGGGGTTCAGTGTGTGCTTGTTTGGCTTTGGGTCGAAGAGGGCGATGCTGCAAAAGTTTGCGAAGCACTTACACGACAACGTCCCTGCAGAATCGGTCAGAAGGACAGTCATCGTGAATGGATATGCCCATTCAACGACAATGCGAGAAATCTTGAGCTGCATCGGGGCTGCGATAGATCCAAAGCAGAAAATGCCCACATCTGTGCCCTCGGCCATGGTCCGGGACATCGCCTCGCAGCTCTCCTCGACCAACCTGATCCTGACGGTCATTATCAACTCGATCGACGCGGCACCGCTGCGGAAGCCGGGTATGCAAGCCATACTCGCCCAGCTCGCCGCGCACCCCCAGGTGAACCTCGTATGCTCTGCCGACGGCCCTGATTTCCCCCTGCTCTGGGATATTGGCCTCCGTTCCGCATTCAACTTTGTCTTTCACGACTGCACCACTTTTGCGCCGTTCACGGTGGAACTCGACGTCGTGGACGAGGTGCACGAGCTGCTTGGCCGCACGGCCCGCCGCGTCAACGGCAGGGAGGGCGTCGCGTTCGTGCTGCGCAGTCTTCCGGAGAATGCGAAGAACCTGTTCCGCCTGCTCGTTGGCGAGCTTCTCATTGCGATGGAGGAGGAGGGCAACGTGAGCGACGAGGCCGCTGGCGTGGAGTATAGGATGGTGTACAACAAGGCCGTCGAGGAATTCATCTGCAGTTCGGAGATGGCTTTCCGGACGCTTCTGAAAGAGTGCGCCCTCTACTGAACATACCCCCCTTTACCAACACCTAGGTTGCTAACGAAAGCGCAGATTTCACGACCATCAAATGATAACGAGCCGCAAGGACGCGCTTGGGACGGAGTTGCTAAGTGTGCCGTTCCAGAAGGATGAGTTAGAGGCTATATTAGAGGATTTGATGTCGTGAATGTATCCAGCGGATGGCAGCGTTAGTCGGCGCTGAAAACAGTTGCAAGCGGCGGCGATACCCGTGGAAATATCGGGAGCATACCTAGCATTCGCAGGAGCATCACGAGTTCGTCAGAAGAACAAATATTAAATCGCTGACTTGCAGCGTACTTGAGTCAGACATCTGAGAAGTCACTCGGCGCTGCCTCCTGCCAACCTATCGGCAGCCGGCGAAAGGATATTCACCGCCTTCAAAGCTTCATATCGTCGTGAATTGTGCCCTATGAGCAAGGCCCTCTGCCGCCTTCATTAAAAGCGCTAGACCGCCCAAATCCAAGGTTATTCTAAGTTTATTCCCATGACTCGTGATCAAAACCCTCCGACGCCTTTCGCAATGCAATGCTCGTATTAGATGCCAAGGCTCTTGACGCAAGCCCACAACACCACTGGCACAATCACGTTATCGTTTCCGCCCGTCAGAACCGCCTCGGTCAAGCTCGCCATGGACGCACAGACGCCGGCGTTGCGGGCGCTGGCCAGGGTGCTGGCAGGTTCGTCTGTCGTGGGCCAGCCCCCGATTCGCTGCCACCAGCCCGCGGCAACGAGGCCTGAGAAGACTGCTGCGGTGAATGCGGCGCTGCCCTCCAGGCTCTTGCCGCCGCCCCAAAGCCACTTGCGGTGCCCGTAGCGGCGACCGATGAGAGACGCGGCTGCGTCGCCCAGACCGACGCAGATGACGCCTGAGACCATGCTGACGTCCCTGGTCGGGACCTCCCAGCCGGTCATGTACCCCGTTCCTGTGCGAGGGAGCGCAGCGAGAGCCAACCAGAGAGGGATGGCGCATCCAATCAACAGGAATATGTGAGAGATGACAACAGGGCCGCGAAAGTCTCTGCCATCCACAAAGGGGGCCAGAAAGGACGCGATGGGCTTCGACAGAGGCGGCAACTGGCTGGCTCGAAGAAGGTCTAGGATCAAAAAGATGGCCAGCACCAAAGATAACGCCAGGGAAGCAAAAGTGGGATCGATGAACGTTGCCGGCAGGAACATGCCAACCATCATGAAGTGAAACACCTTCCGCCGTGTGTCGACTTCGTAGGTTTCCTTAAGTCGGAACACGACCACCAAGCCAAAGACCAGAATGGTGAGCCAGTAGGCGGCAAGGAAAAGTCTGGTGTTTGCTTCGCCAAGGTCATCATGGCGAACGTGCTGTACCCAGCCCATGTGGCATAGTTTCTCATCGGCGCTTGGAAGTGGCGGTAAACATATCCATCGCTCGAGATTGGCGCTTACTACCTCGAACCGAAACCGTGGCCAGTCCCCGAATGCATATCCTAGACCCCAGCCAATGGGTTCATTGCCATTCAAGGCATACTTTTGTATATAAGTGCGGACGCCGAGGATTATGATTGATAGTATGGACGCGTAGACGTAGAGGGCGTAGATCCATTTTGTTATGGCTGCTTGCGCCTGAGTCAGTTTGAAGTAGGGCCTCAGGGAAGTCGACGCTGCCCGCTTTCTTCGTCCAGAAGGAGTATGCGTAGGGCCATTGCGAACCAGCTTGTCTGGGTGTGGCAATGTATGTCTCCGCGCGATGCCGCTCAAATTGCCATCTTGAGAGCCCTTGTATTCTGAAGAGATGCCGTCTCCGATCACGGAAAGGTTCGTGCTGAGCCCGATCGTGTTGACTCTCGTTGGTCCGCCAAGAACAGGGGGCTCGTCATCCTCTCCGTCCGAAGAGGCTGTATCGTAAATGCTGTCAGTTGCGGTTGATCCCAGGAAATCGCGTCGGATTGCGTGCCACGAGAAGAGCTTCCGCACGTCTTTCCAGAATCGGTACTTGTGAGAGCCTACAGCTCCTCGAAACCGCCATTTTGGCACTCGAGCCAACGAAATTCCCCATCTGATGACCGCGCCGCAAAATACCAACGTGCTCAGTCCACCAACCCACAGCAACGCCTTCAAGATTTGCATCTGAGGCGAGACGGCCAAGATCAACACATTAATCAGCGCAATAGAAAAAAGCTGAAGTTCGGCGGTCAGGAGGCTGGTGGTTGTGAGATGGTGCAAGACGATGCATAGGGTATGATGCAAGGGGTATAGCAGGACAACCGCCTCCTCCGGTATAAAGGAATAGGTGGCGCTGAATCTGGACGGGTTCACCATCGATGAACCCCATACTAAAGGCAGGCATGACAACAGCCAGTGAACGGTATCGTAGGGTGCGTTGAGGTCAGCTTTCGGGACCAAGGACTGGGGTATCGAGCAAATGCTGAGCACAATGCAGGGAAGGATCGCTGCCGGGTTGCTGACAGAGACCAGGAGGGATACAAATGTGGTTATTGTAGGCGGATACAGCAGCGGCGCTGGGTCAAAGTTTGAGGGAATCTTCAAAGGCAGCCATTGCGACGGTCGGCGGTGTCGATATGTCCATGCGACGACACGCAGCGGATATAGTGCTAGTAGCGACAAGCAGAGTAGACCGACAAGCTGAAAATCTACGAGAGATAAGATTAGGATCAAGTAACGCGATAGCCAGGAGGGCGACAAACCTCTGCGCCATATGTCAAACAACGGCGAAACCTGACGATTCGCTCGCACCATGTAACCCAAGGCTGCCACGATGCCAACTTCTGTTGCTCGACGCACGAGCAACTTCTTTCGGCGCGCGGCGTCCAGCAAGAGGCGTTTATTGACTCGTTCTTTGGAAACAAGTGCTTGGCTCACAGCCTGCGCTTGCTCATCGCTCAAAGCGGCCGGCGACGGTAGAGGCGTGGACACGCCTGACGGGACCTCGTTGCGCCCTCTTAAGCCCTTGTGCAGCCTCCCTTTCGGCGCTGGCAGCCCCTTGAGGAAGTGCTCGTCATCCGCCTCCGTCCCGCTATCACTAGCACTGGCAGTCGTGGACTCGTTGGAGAAGGGCGGGTAGGCCGTCGGCGACAGGTATGTTTTGCCATTATCGGCCGCCAGGCCGTCGCCGAGCGCGAACCGTTCGGACGGGTGAGGGAGCTCAGCGCTCTGGTGGTGGTACGGGTGCGGTGTTCGGTTCAGGACGCGAAGGTTATCTTGATCGTCGGTACTCGGAGCCGTGACGGACTCGGCAACGAGGTGATCTGGCATGACGGATGTCGTCGTCGCGGAGAAAGCATCGAAGGAGGTTGTCGCTCGGAGCGTATGGAACAAAGGTTATTGCACTTCGCGTCGGTCGCAGCGGAAGACGAGAAGGCAGCCTGGGTCGGCCAGTTCAGCGCTCGGAAAGACGCGGCATCGGGGATGCAGGTAGGAAAAGCCGATCCTCTGATGAGGAAGCTATCGACAACGCCGGACAGAGCTGTGCTGTCACATGAAAGTGGGCTTGGACCTGGATGGGACGATTGCGGCGCGAGACGGCCAACGCCATCACGTGCAGTTACCTGGTGCGATTGTTACCTCCGCTGTCTAAGGCATTCGAAAGTAGGACTTTGCACGCAGTGAAATTTGGTCGCATTGAGGAAAACACGCACATGGAAATGCATATGAGCACCAGTTCCCTACTGGAACCTGACATTATGATTATGGATTGATATGCGCGGCCTGAGAAGTAACTTTGTCGGTTCCGATAGAGATCAACGACCTCCGTACGGAGTACCCCTCGACAAGTTGACAGATGTGACCTTGTTCTGAACAGCTTACGCGGCCGCCTCGGCATGCAGCTTGCGGAAGTATAGGCAAATATTTTACAACAGGAATATTGGATTTCAAATATTGACGAGGCGATTTGAGATTCGTCTCGTCAATCTTGAAGCATCATCTCTTCGCCGCCAAGCGATGCTTTGCTGGAGGAAAACGACGATTGATCATTTGCAAGTACTGACGAGCCCTCAATTCAAATGCCGTGTCACCATCGGAAAAGACGATTAGAAAACTACTGAAGAGGCAGCCGTAGAATTGCCCGGCTCGGCAGCTTAAGATCAGATGTTTGGAGGCATCTCAATGGATGCATGGTGCTTGGCACAGATCTTTGCCAGCGTTATTTTTGGGTCCTTGACGGAGATGCCCTGCAGTCTTAAGATACGCTATAAAGAGCCACCCTTATTAGCTGAAGCGACCCTCGACGTGATCCACTTTCCATGCTGCCCTCTCAAGCTGCCTCCGAGCTTCTGAAATCACGACAACTACTCGTACCCGTACGGCGCTGCCGGGTGTAGTGCAGGCCAGCGTCGCGGAACAAAGGGAGGGGGCCAATTTTAGTTACGAGTACGGAGTTCAGGAACGCCAAAGGCAACGCCCACCAGATTATCTCGCGCCCAGACTGCCGAGGAGTTTTCGTGATGACCCGCCCAGGAGCAGGAGAGTGTCATCTCCTCGGCGGCAGCAGGGCGCAATGAAGCCTGACCAAGGTGGAGGGGTCGGCAAAGCCGGATTCTTGGCCGCATGTTCCGCATAGCGGGGTGTAGCAGAGCAACGGAGCATCGAGCCGTCAGCAGAAGAAAGAATGCTGTCGATGAGAAGTCTGCATGGAAACATGTCCAGCGGGACGACGCCCAAGGTGAGCCCCAGACAGTCGAGCTGTCGCCACTGTCACGAGTTGCCGAGACATGCTGCGAATGGCTGGCCGCGTCGACTTTTTGGAAGCCCGTTTCAGCATCAGCTCCAACGCAAGCAACAGTTCCGCGCAGATGTGGCTCGCCAATCTCGTTGAAGATCTGCTTGGTTCCAAGCTGTGCCACAAGCCGCTAGCGGCTGAGGTGGTGGTCTCGGGTTCGATCCGGAGCTTGAGACCGGGACCAAGCTGTCAGCAGCATATGCGACCCATCGCTCCGGCTGCGGGCCAGTGCGCAGACATCGTGTTTTCGGAGGCTGGGTGACCAGAGCAATACGAGGCTCGCAGCCTGCTGGGCGAGTTTCACCAGCGGCACGGTAGGCTGATGTCACATGGAGTCTTCCGCGGCGGCATTTCGTGTCTCTCGTTTCCCACGGGGGCGGTACATAATGCGATCATTTGTTGGGGAGCCAGCGAGTACGAAGTCTCCCATCGCCCACAATTAGAGTTCGTATCTTTTTTTAAAGCCAGCAATCAAGCGATCGCGAGGCTCCACGGATTGGTCTCGGTCTGGTGGGCGCTCCGAGGCCAGGTTGCTGGGTCCACTGGCGCCAGACCTTAGGTACCCCTGCAACGGGCCATCGAGGCGCCGCCGCCCCCATCGTGTCCGCGTCGACAGAGCCGCCTTCGACGTCCAATTGAAGCCGTGCCAGTTGCAAGGCCTCTGGCGTGTCTATGGGGTCGCCTGCTGCCACCGACGTATCTCGCGATATGCAGCTCGAAGCGCGCCCTCCGGACGGGCAGCGGGCGCAATTGCGACGACGAGAGGCTTGCTGCGTTGGCAATACGGCATCGAGATCCCCACTGCACGCCGGCGTTCTTTTGCCCTCCACCCCGTTCCCTGCCAGCTGCGTCACCGTGCCCACTGCCCACCCCGGGCCGCGGAAGCATAGCCTGACTGCTCGTACCTTATCGCAGAGGCTGGGTGATGCTCGTAAACGCATGGTGGCCTTGGCTGACCGAGCTGGTCCACCGTCCCGCCGCCGTCCCAGCCGTGGTCGACAAAAAATCCACTGGTCCATCGTTCGTCACGCTATTACACCTCAAACGCAGACGAGCGGCCCGTCTGTCACGCACCCCCTCCTCCCGTCACCTCTTTTCTTCTCCTCTCCCGACTTTGCCTCTCACATCATAGATCGCCAGGCTATCTAAACCTTCGCTCGATACTTGCACCCTCCTCCAGTGCCGTCTCTTCCCTGCCCCCGCCGCCCCAGTAGATCCTCGCCTTCGCGTCCGTACTCGCATGGACCACTAACACTGCCTCTGCCAACATTTCTCTTCCTTTGGTCTGCAAGCCTCCATCGCCCAAGGTTGCCACTTATCCTCTTTGCCCATAGCTGCGCGCTGCAGGGTCCCTCTTCAAACTTTGCATACATACGCCGTGCAGCTGCTGGACCGACGGCGGCACTTGGCCCTGTATAACAACACCATGGCTCCCATCCCCGTCCGTGACGGGCGCGACGACAGACTGGAGGCTGGACTGCTGAGCACAGAGAAGGAGGACAGGACTGCTTTCACCCACGCCGGACCCGGACCCCGAGAATCTCAACCGAAACGAAAGATGTCTCCCCTCCGGCGGCTGGCCGTTGCCATCGTCGTTGGCATGTTTGTGGGCTTGGGCCTCGCCGTTGTCAAGGACGCAGCAGCAACAAGATGCGTGGGCAAGCACCACGCCGTCCCGGATCACGAGGTGAAGGCCGCCCTGGCCAAAGACGCATCACCGGATCTTCTCCATCGGCTGCTGCACGACTACTTCCCGGACAGATATCAGCATGGCGTCTACAAGTCGGACAGTGATGCCGTGCAGGCCGTGCAGGCTGATGAGCCCGCTCTGGCTACGACCCTGGCCGAGATAGTCAAACGGCAGGCCGAAGGGGGCGGCAGCAATAGCACTTCGGCTGGCCCGGGCCAGTCGACCAGTACTACTGCTTCTTCGGAAACGAAGCCGTCCGATTCTACGACAAGTGAGTTTTGAGACGCCACAGTTCGTCCAACTGCACTACTGACCACGATCGTAGGCCCGTCATCGTCAAGCACCAGCGTGGCGCCTGCAACTACTTCCAGCAGCAGCATCCGGACTGAACCAACCACCACGTCTCAGGCACCTCACACATCGTCGACCTCATCTTCCCAGCCACTATCATCCACCTCAACCTCTTCAACCTCCCAGGCGCCGTCGACCACTCACTCGTCAACCTCCTCTTCCTCTGGTACGTCCTCGACGAGCAAGCTATCTCGCTCGACGTCTTCTTCCTCTTCCAGTGCTGCAGTGTCCACCTCTTCTTCCAGTACGTTTTCAGTAGATAGAACCTCTTCTCTGCAATCTTTGTCAACTCCAGCGGTACCGTCCACCACGACGACGTCCCAACCGCGGTCCACGTCGACATCGCAGACTTCCGGTATGTCGGTTGTAGTTACTGCCTTCTGCAATCGACCGAGGACGGGATGGGCACGTATCAACGCCGCCAGAGCTAACTTCCTCGAGGAGAAACTTGCTGGCTTCCCCGCGAGTGCGGCTGGATTGGGAGAGACGTGTGCCTGAAAAAAACGCTAAATATGCTGCCTTGCTTGAGGATCATAACTGACCTGAACGCAGCCTCATCTACCCCCACGTCGACTCAGGACACTATTACGACTGGCAAAGTGACTACGTCGAGCGCAGTACGGAAAACCTTAACGACGACTTTGCCAGACGGCGGCACAACCACGATCACCTCGACCTCCTGGGTTGCCGTCGTGCCCACCCCGGCGGCCAGCGGCTCGAGCAGTCCTGGCTTGCAGAACGCCGCATCGCAGAAGCGGGGCGAAGTTGGCGTGGCTGTGGCAGCCGGAGCCTTGGCTGCTGCCGCCTTGTTGGCGTAGGCAAGGGGCGGGAACTTGTTTTGTTTGAATTTTGAATTTTGATGTACATGGGACGCCTGGCGCCAGCATTGCGTTGCGAATAAGGATCAATTTATGATCCAACGACTCTCTTTTATCTTGGGACAACAATCAAATAGACTGGGTGACGGCATCAGGTGCGCAAAGGCCAGGGAAAGGCTTAGATTGGACGGGACAATTACTCGATCGCTGAGTATTAATGGGTGATGGACATAAAAGGGACAACCTATACTGCATAGCAAGGACAAACGCATGCATCCCATGCCGCTTTCGGCACAATGAAGACATAGGCGTTTGACATACACTTGTTTCCTTTTAACATGAGCAGCATTGCGTGGCAACTTGGTGAACGGCATAGTCACTGGATCACGGCGATATCCCCGTTTTATGTACGAATAAATGGCATGGAGACGGGTCTTTCAAAATATATCCAACCTAGTGAAGATGCTCTTTGACAGCTTTGACTCTTTGTTTTTACGAACCTATAGCTATAAATCCTCTGTTGATCAGAAACGAGTAACTTTCTTACTTGCTTAAGCCTTATGTGATCCTATCTTTATGTCTCGTGATACTTGACGTGGCATTACCTTCTCTAACTACTTTATGCAACTTCATCTACAACTATGTCTCAAAATACTTCGGCGAGCCCGTCAACACTTGAGCACCCTGGCAAGTCTGCATCTGGAAGATTGATGTCCGAAATGGTTGCCCCCAACTTTGACTCCTTTACTTCCCTGGTGCCATTCCCACCCCTCCCCTAGCCAGCAGAAGCTGTGTCAAAGATTTATGCCAATTCTGGTCTGCCCTGTTCACTGCTGTATAGCCCCACATATCTACGTGATTGATGTCGGCACCTTTATCGAGAAGTAGCTTTACCACCCCTTCGCGGCCTTTTTCAGCTGCCCGTAATAGCGGTGTGCATTTGTAGGTATCTTCCACGTCGGTTCTGGCACCGTGTAGGAGCAGTTGTTCTACAACACCTTCGAAGCCTCTGAATGCAGACTTGATTAATGCTGATTCGCGATTGCTCCCAACCTGGAGGTCGATGTCGGCTTGAGCGCCGCGCCGGAGTAACGTCGAAACGACATCAGTATGACCCTTGTCTGCCGCCAGTATTAGTGACGTTTCTTCGCCGCCCCTTTTATGGTTGACGTTCGCGCCCTTGTCTAGTAGTAGAGAGACGATATCTTCATGGCCATAGGTAGCTGCCCACACTAGCGGCGTTTGGCAGCAGTCGTCCATGGAATCGATCTCGGCGCCATTGTCAAGTAGAAGCTCGACAACGTCTTTCTCCCCCTTCTCCGCTGCGTGAGACATTGGCGTTCGCTTTTTATAATCGCACTGGTCTACTTCGGCACCCCATGCGAGTAGCTTCTTCACAATCTGGAGATGGCCTCGTCCAGCTGCTCGAGACAACGCATCTTTGTCCGAGCCGTCTTTTTGACGGACGTCAGCACCTCCGTTGAGCAATCTTTGGACGACGGTTTCATAACCATATTCGGCCGCCATCATCAATGGTGTCCATGCAATTTTGTTGGCTACATTGACTCTGGCGCCCTTGGTGACCAATATAGACACAGTGGACGCATGCCCCCTGGCGGCTGCAAGATAGAGCGGGGGTTGGCCTTTGGCATCCGTCTGATCGATATCAGCGCCGTGATCCACTAACTTCCGTACGGTGGCATCGTCCCCTTTTTCAGCAGCCCAAGATAAAGGCGTTCGGCCACTCCTATCGGTCCCCTCCACGCTGACGCCGGCACGTAATAATAGGTCCACGATCTCCCATTGGCAGTTCAAAAGAGCAACCCAGAGTGGCGTCTGTCCATCGCGATCTGCCGCACTGCGATCTACTTGATGCGAACCTAATAGGTCTTCGCAAATCGTGACTTGACCACTCTGGACTGCCCAGTGCAAAGGCGTTTGCCCAGCATCATCCACTCTATCGAAAAACGCGCCGTGATTCTCGAGAGTCCGCAGATACCACCGATGTCCGAGCTCGGCGCAGTATGAAGCTGCTGTTCTGCCCTTCTCATCTTGACTGTCTGGACTGCCGTTCATTTCGAGAATGACCTCTACCATCTCAAACCAGTCATTTCGGACAGCCAGGGGAAGGGCTGGCTGTAGAGCTTTTGAGCCGAAGTCTTGACTGCTGACAAAGCACAGTTGATATAGTGCAAGAGTTCTTTCGCGATCCTTGATTGCTTGTACTAGAGGGTGGCTGTCTGTGACATTCGGCGGTGCGCACATGTGCGTGTCCCGCAAGACCTTGTCCACAACTTCTTTGTAACGCGCAATCATAGCACCGATGTCTGAGGCTTCATTGCTGGGATCAGCCTCAGTTTCGCTTATCGGGCTTGCGCTGCTGCTCCGAGCGCTTTCAACATGAATAGAGCCGAAAAGTCTGGATAGCCATTCGATGCCTTCCTTTGCGAACTTTTGTCTATCGATGTTGATACTGTTATTGTTGGCAAGTGACCATCGGTAAAGCTCTGCAGTTTTGTGAATAATATAGTATAGGTTAGACCTGCCTTGCAGGCTAGCTCTTGGGTCAAATCTATGACTGCCAGAAGAATTCACCTGACAAGCCCATCGCAGTACGCGCTCAGCCCGGCCCCATTGCTCACGGCGCCTATAGGTATCAGCTCCAGCAGCCAATTCAAGAACCATTGAACTGTGGTCTAGGGAAATTTTATCCCTCAAGGCGGGGATAATGCATAAGAGCGCATCCGATCGGCTCCCTAGACCAGCGTCCACGAATGCTTTCGCAACGTTATCAACAGCCCGGTTTTTCAGCTGAATGTTGCCTTCAGATTCTTGAATTGTGGAACTTGGCACGTTTGCTTCTCCAGATTCCAGAAAAGACTCTATAAGCGTAATAAAAAGTTCCTGCGTGCAGATTTTTAACAGGGAGTATTTCCGCGGTAGGCATTGCACTTTCAGACGTGTTCGCTCGCGTGGTCTCCTTGATGCCTCCGTGTTGCCTCGAAGGTGCATGCTTGTATCGAAAGGACCAAAACCCAAGGTTTTATATACGACGCCCCAACCAAAAAGCCTTCTTGGAATTTGGACCATGGTTGTACGCGATCCGCTCATCTTCTCTAAAGCATTGGAGGTGCCGGGCCTTGGTATCCAAAGATCCTTGTTGCCGTTGGCCTCTTTATCCGTATGGAGGACGTATTCAGGGAATTTTATTGCGGTTGACCCAAGCCAGAGATTCATCTCATCTTCAATGATTGTTTTGCTTGCGTCCCAGGACTCATCATCGTAGCCAGCCGATATTATGTACATCGCTTCACCGCCTCGCTTTTCGGCAGAAGAGATCCAATTACTGCTTTCATCTTCGTGTACAAGGCGATCGTCGCATATTAGAGACCAGATCCAGAGCCCTAATAGAGCTTCAATTTGGGAAGAATCAACTTTCCAGCCAGGGTGCGTTGAGTGTCCGCGTACGGGTGCCTTCACGACGACGGCGACCTCATGTAAATAGGGCTTGGAACCGCTGCCGAAACTAGAAGTCGTTGCTGCCTGTATTCGAAGGGCAACATCTTTTTGTTCAACCTTTTTTTCGGAGGGGATCAGACTTTGTATAGATTCCTCGATAGCTGCGGAGAGGATTTTTGCCTGCCGACGAACTCGAACAAGGTCATCTTTCCAGCTTTGATATTCCGATTCTTCAAGCTGTTCAAATACAAAGTGACCTGTCAAATGAGCCAGACGGATTCTGGTTTGAAGAAGTTGTGGAAAGGCCTCTGTTATGCTCACTTGCGTCTGGATCGCAGTTGAAGAATCAGCGCTTTCTTGTGACCTTTCCTCAGTTCGTAACAAGGGTTGAGGAGAAAGCGCATTCCTTGGCCTGCCATCGTCTCGGTAACTTGTCGTTGCTGCCGCGTATTTCCCCGTTATGTGCCAATCAGGTGCTTTGCGTGGTCGACTAGGAGCTTTGTTTTTGGTTTGAGTTTCTGCAGAAATGGCGATAGATGACCCTTGTGTGGCGTGCATGACAAAGCTTGAGAGCCGTCTGTATAAATTTGAGGAGACGGTCTCTTCTGGCGTGGAAGATCGATATCGTGCAATCTCAAATGCCATCCAGTCGAGCTCGTGTTTGGAGACCAAATCCGGCATTTTGGCCAGCAAGTTGTCATCATTGCCGAATCTCCGCATGCGAAGAAGTCCACGAAGAAAGCTCATAATGAGGGTAGTTGCAAGTTGGGCGATTGAGACCCAGGCCTTCAGTCCACGCAGTCCAATAAATTGCAAGACGTAACCAACCATAGTGCATATCCCAGCAAGGAAGGTAAGCCACGCAAATAATTTGCTTATCTTTCCCTTTCGTGAAGATATCCAATACTGTAACGGCTTTGATCGGTTTTCAAAATGCGAGAAGGGATCAAAACTTTGGTCACCAATGACCTGAGGCCCCGGCTGGAGCCAAAGCAAACGGCTACATATATGCTGAGCAGATGGAGACGGTTGTCGCTGGTAAGAAACCTCTTGAGTTGCCTGACCGACGAGAGCAGCACAGCCCCACATGCCAATAGACAAAAGAAGCGTTCCAGCTATAAACATGCGTGGTGCATAGTCTTCGTATACAGGATTCGTTGGGTGGTATAAGTTGAAGTCCATAGTCCATGCGCCAAAGCCGGCAAGGAACAGAATGCCAATTTGAAGGACGATTCCTATCGTAGCCACCATCAGAAATACCCAAAGCGGTTGTCGTTTGATGCCGATGTTTAGTGATAAATTTGGTTTCGGCGCGAATCCATTAGACGAGCCATTTTCCTTTACACTGCTTGTGAAGAACGAACCACTGAGCTTCTTCCATTCGGATTCCTGTGTTTCCACATTCTGAAGGTAGTGCTGAAAGAGGAAAATTTGATAGTCTTGTGCACCCTGGGAACATGAAGACTTGAGGCCTCGAGGGGAAACGCAAACAAGCTCAAGCACATTCGGCTGCCCAAGGACGCGTGTTATGCCCCCGTGATTGAACAGTTCGCACACGTCACGGCTGGTAGACGTGCATAGTTCTGCTTCAACGACTCCATTTCCTTCTTGAGAGCGACCAATGAAGGCGCGAAGGGAAGAGTGGCCACACACTCGAATGACGGAGACAATTGCCGTGATTATTCCCAGTGGGCAAACTGCGAAGATAAAGTAGTCGAGAAATGTTGTGCTCTCGCTAAGATATTGCCTGGTAATAGGCTCGCCAAATAAAGCGATGAGAGGGCCGAGATCTTGCGCTAGATTGTTGGAGAAGTCGGAGAGATCGTCGCCTGCACCGACGCCGCTTGGAATTGTGAGGGCCCAGATCAGGACGCATAACTTCAACATAATGTTGCAGAGAATGAGGTGGTTGCGGGACGGGCCGGCAGGGAAGAGCCGGCAGCCGGGCTCTCGCTATGGCGTGCTAGTTTCGCAGGGTCCCACCACCGAGGAGGCAAATAATCAGTGAAAACGCACTTCAGTAGCTGCTATCATTGTTTGAATTATTGTGAATCGAGGAAAAAAGATATATGGCTCGTCGTAAAACAAGGCAAGTGGTCGGCTTGCCAAGGTCAGTCGCATCAGCCCCGTTTTGAGCGCGCCAGAGCTCGCGTTGATTGGGCCTCTAACCGCCAACGGCTGAGAGGCGCGGGACATTGCTGTAGGCTGTTATGCCTGTAGGCTGCCATGCGTTGGACAGGCCACGGCGAAGAAAGCCTAGCCGAAAGTAGTGACCAGGGCTTCTGCAAGGTTTTTGTTGTCGAGCAGGGTTCACATGCGCGTTGGTAGCAACGGCTGAAGATAGTCTTTCCGTTGAATTGCACACCAAGGTTCATGCCATTCACGAGACAATTCCTTGTTCACATTGTTTGCGGCATAGACAAGTTATGAGTATGAGCATTTATCATGTACGAAGTGGCCTCTCCCGGGGCCACTGTCAAAGAAGATTGATCCAGTTTCGCCGGGTGAATAACTATCCTCCGGTCTCCCACGGGACAGCATATACGCTCTATAGCGCAAGACTAAGGTAACTTGGCCGATAGGGCAATTTCGAGCATACATGTTAAGATTACAAGAGAGCACTCGAATCTCTAGTAGAGAAATTTTGCTCTCCTTCAGCAAACATGATGCCCCTATGCCTTCGTATATGACACAAGCCTCGAGCATGTAGTTACGTACCGTTGACAAGTACGCATTCTCAATATATTTGTTTAGTATTCAGGTCTCCGTGGAGTATCTAGCCATTACCGAACGATTCATTGTTTGCTCGGCTGTCATCTCTAAGCGCACGATGATCAACCCCTGGGACGGATGGAATACAACCTGGAAGCCTTGTGAACCTCTGGCTTGGGTCTACCGTAATTGCATTCCCTGTATACGTCCTCTGTATGCATGAAGAAGCTGGTGGCAAAAAAGGAGACGCCTTGGCGCGAGAAAACGAGGTAAGTGTAGAATCATCGCAGCGGAGGAAACGATACGAACCAAATATGAGCTGCATTTCGTTGTAATTTAGTGAGACAGCAATCTTTATATCACCGCAATATTCCGCATTTCTATCACGGTAAAATGATGCTGCAAGACTGGCACTTTGATATCAATTCGAGGGTATAGCCAAACGCCAGAAACTCCGCCACCCATGATTCCGGGCTTCTTGTGTCGCCATCTAGCCGGGCTGCCGCCTAGCCAGGACCAATCTTGGGCATATCGTGGTGCTCGCTCAGCTTAGACAGGTATGTGTTAAGCTCCTCAACACGTTCTTTATGTGTCTTGAGCAGCTCGGGTCGGGCACCGGAGGCTTGGATTTCGAGGAGCTGTGGATTGTTAACGAGGTGCTGAGGCAAAGTGGCATGCAAGTTAGACTCACCCGCTTCTTCTTGATCTCTTCGTACCGCCTCTCCGCTTCCGTCTTTTGTACCACGGGCGCCTCGTCGTCTTCCTTGTCCTCTTGCTCCACGCTCTTTGCCCGTTTCTCCGAGACGTCACTCTTGACGGCTGCTCGGTCTGCCGAAGAGAGATTCTTCTCCAGGGCGTTCTTGTCCTTCTTCTTCTTCTTCTTTTGCACCTTGGCGCCCTTTATCCTCAAGGCGCCGCCGCCAACGGCAGCGTAGTCGTCTGAAGGCATGACGCAGCAGATGCCAGCCTGGGTCGAGCTTGTGACAACAAGTGATGGCGGAGGTGTGAAGCGGCCGACATGGGTTTTGGTCCAATTTGGCGCTCGGGCCAGTTAGCTAAGCATCCGCTGTGGTGTGGAGATCTCGCTCGCGGCCAATGAGAGAGGAGCCAGGTACAGGGGTCAGGGTCAACCATCGTCACCTTCATTACCACTGCCGCTGCTAACCTGCTTGACCAGGCCCCGAGCCCTCTCCTATTATCTTGCAGGCCACACCGGCAGCAGCTTCAGTCCTTGCTCCCAAGAAACTTAACTATTCGTTGCATTCTTCCGACGCATTTTGTCTATTGTCATTGCATACTTCGCACCAACACCGGATCGCTGGCAGACCGAGCATCACTCCGCGCGACGTCACGCGAGCCCCGTCCGATCGACCAGACCCCCATCCGCTGCGTGCCTCTCTGCTACACTGCCGCGATGGGCTGCTACTGCTAGAGCCCGAAATCATCCCCCACGACTTGCTTAGCGACATTAGCCGCCCCAGCTCGAGACCATACCCGCAGGACGCCCCGTTGCCATGCCTGCATACGCTGGCGGCGCGCAATCGCAGACGCGAGACTCCTTGGAGCTCGCGTCACTGGCAAGCTCAAGCATGGTCAACGACGGCGGTGTATCCGAAGTATCCTCAAGGCCGAGCATCTCGTCGTCCCGGAGGCTGTCGCTGGTGGAAGAAGAGGATCCGCTCGACGACGGGAACCCGGCAGGAAGGATGGGAATGCCTGGGCGCTCATATTCGGTTTCGTCCGCTTTTGACTTCGCAGGAAATCTATTTCCGCTGAGCTCGACGACGGGAACGGGGGGATATGCGCCGATTGGCGCCCCTACATCGGCGGCGAGGCCCGGAGGGGGATTAGGAGGAGGGTCGCTGGAGAAGCACAAGACGCTGACATATCTCAATGGGCTATCGCTGATTGTTGGATTGATAATCGGCTCTGGAATTTTCTCCTCGCCGAGCCAAGTGAGCTCCAAGGTGGCATCTCCTGGCGCCGCGCTCGTGGTGTGGGTTGTCGCAGGTGTCCTGGCCTGGACAGGCGCCGCTTCGTACGCCGAATTGGGAGGTGCTATCCCCCTCAACGGCGGCGCGCAGGTGTACTTGGCCAAGACATTTGGCGAAATGGCTGGCTTTCTTTTCACCTGGGTGGCCGTCCTGGTGCTGAAGCCAGGGAGCGCTGCTATCATTTCCATCATCATGGGCGAATACTTCGTTCGAGCCATCATCGGCGCTGATGCGGAAACGATCAATCCCTGGGTCAACAAGTCGGTTGCACTCGTTGGTATCGCTGTGGTGACGTTTCTGAACTGCCTTTCGACGCGGGTGGGCACGCGGGTCAATGATGTGCTCATGTTCTTAAAGTTTGTGGCATTGCTAGGCGTCACAGTTACGGGCATTGTGGTGGCGATTACGGGATATTCATTCAAAGGCGAAAGTGATGCGGTCTGGAAAGCGCACGATTGGTTCGACAATACATCTTTCGACTTGTCAAACTGGGCAGTTGCTCTGTACGGCGGCCTATGGGCCTTTGATGGGTGGGACAATGTAAGTTGCGCAGCTCCAACGTGGCCGTGGTTCCTTTCCGATGGCTAATGTGTGCATTTGCAGACCAACTACGTGGTGGGAGAGTTTCGCAACCCAAGTCGAGATCTACCACGTGTGATACACACGGCGATGCCTCTGGTCATTCTGTCATATGTCCTGGCGAACGTGGCCTACTTCCTTGTCCTCCCCATCGACCAAATTAACGGTTCTAATACCGTGGCCGTGGCGTTCGGATCCAAAGTTTTTGGACCCATAGGCGCCCTGGTCATTGCGCTCATCGTCAGCGCGAGTTGCTTCGGAGCTCTCAACTCGTCGACCTTTACCGCCAGCCGCCTTGTCTACGTCGCGGGCAAGGAGGGCTATATCCCGGCCGTCTTCGGCCGCATCGGTGTTGTCAACGAAGAACGCGGGTTGTCGACACAGCACACGCGAAGTTGGTTCTCCAAGAAAGTGCGAGGCTGCTTCGGGGACGACGAAATTGGCCTCTTTTATACGCCCATCTACGCTCTGATCCTCAACGGGGTCATCACCGCCGGCTACTGCATCGTCGGCGAGTTCGGAACGCTCGTCACTTTTTACGGCGTCGCAGGCTACACGTTCTACTTTGTGACAGTGCTGGGCCTCATTGTCCTGCGAGTAAAGGAGCCGCATCTAGAGCGCCCGTACAAGACGTGGATCTCGACACCAATCATCTTCTGCTGCGTGAGCTTATTCCTACTCAGCAGGGCAGTATTTGCGCAGCCGCTTCAGACAGTCACGGTAGTCGCGTTTGTCATCGCCGGCATTCCCGTGTACTTCTGGAGGGTCAGGGGAAGGGACCAGGTACGCAAGAGAGAAGGCGACGGGGATCAGCGGCCATGGTGGCGATTTTGGAAATAAGCGGTTGGGAGTATTGGTGATTTCGGCGTGCTGGTCTCACTTCTCTAGGGTTGTGGACCGAAGACAGTGCATGGGTTCAAGGATGGCGAACAAATTCGTCGTTGGGTAAATTAATGCATAATGACGAATTCTAGAAACAGGACCTGGAATGGTAACACACGGTTGACTAGGCGTAGGTCACATCGTCAATAGGGTAGCATTGTTCTTACACAGGCTGCATCGAAACATGTCCGCCTACGTCTCGTCTTCGTCTCGTCTTTGTCTCTTATACATGTACATATGGCTACCCTTCTAATACGATGCGGATGATGAAATTTCTAACATAAACGATGCTGAAAGAAGTCAGACCGAGCCAACAACCGTCGAAACGGAGGCTCGCCCCCATCGAAGCAAGAAAGTTGGCCTCGAATCGCGAAGCCATAATATTCCTCGTCGACGGGTGTATGCGGTGCTAGTAAAGGAACATAGACAATTTCGAGAAATTATACCATAAACTGGTAGACCTTCTCTATATGCATTGCATTTTGGCAGATACTGGTTCTACACATTGTATTCATGGCGCCAAAATTTGGAAACAGGTTGATGTTCAAAGTTTCCTCTTTTGTTTCAACTCATTTTCGTCCAACTACATGTGCTCTCTGTCAAAGAAGAGGCATGTTGATCCAGTGGACAGCAAATACTTTCCACACCGCAAGATTGTGGTAGCTGTAGCTACGCCGACAGGGTGTCAGCGCAGCCCTGAGCCTGAAAATTACAAGAAAAGCATATTTAATTTGAGACACACAAGCGAAGTTAGCATCGCATCCTAAGAACATGCAAAAATGGTAGACCCCTTCACAGAGATGGAACAAGATAAAAATTCCCAGCTACAGTCGGTCTTGTCTTCGACGACCCTAGTCCTATACAAAAGAAATTCGTGAAAATTTTGTCATGATCTTACTTCCGTTGCCCATAAGCCTTCGTCGCGTAATCACCCTTATGAACGATCAAGTCTTCTGGGCGGTAGTCGTGCTTGCCGCTAAGGTAGCTTTCAAGAATGGCCTTGGTACCATCGGCGTAACGCTTCTGGGCATCGAGAGATGTGCCGGACATGTGGGGAACCATGGCGTTACCGCCGCCGAAGGGGTTCTTGGCCGTGCGGAGCGGGTTGTCACGGTGTGCGGGCTGGGGGAACCAGACGTCACCACCGTAACCGGCGAGGTGTCCATCTTTGAGGGCTGCAGCAACGTCTTCCTTAACAACAATAGCTCCGCGAGCAGTGTTAATGAGGTATGAGCCTTGGAACAATCGTTAGTATGGGAAGCTGGTGACGATGGCAGGTAAGTCTGATGCTAGGCAAGGGCTCACCTTTCTTCATCTTAGAGATGAGATCTTTGTTGAACATTCCCTTCGTCTTCTCGTGCAGCGGACAGTTGATTGTCACGACATCGCACATTCCCAGCATTTCTTCGAGACTTTCAATCCGCTTGCACTTGATTTCCTTCTCCACCTCCTCACTCAGGGGCTGGTAGTCGAAGTAAAGCAACTTTTTGCAGTCAAATGCCGTGAGACGACGGAGGACCCGCTCTCCGATGCGGCCAACGCCAACGGTGCCTACGACCTTGCCCTCGAGATCATACTCTTGCTTAGCAACGGCAGCGACGTCCCAGTCGCCACGCTCAATCTGCTCGTGAGCGGGGACAAAGTTGCGGATGAGAACCAGGATGGTCATGACGACGTGCTCAGCAACGGAGACGACGTTGCTGCCGGTCACCTCTGCGACAGTGACTCCACCGTTGGTCTTGTTGGCAGCATTGAGGTCGACATGATCGGAGCCGATGCCAGCAGTGATGGCAAGCTTGAGCTTCTTCGCCTTGGCCAAGCGCTCAGCCGTCAGGTAGCCGGGGTGGAAGCTGATCGAAGGAAGATCGTCAGTAGGCATTCCAAGCTTGAAATCACCTGATTCTTTCATCCATTATGTTGATATGGTGAGAGTATCATCATTCTATCGCTCACACTCCGGGGTCCAGATTAGTAGGATCACTTACGGGGTAGTAATGATAACTTCCGCGTCGACCAGCTCCTGATCAAACTTGGAGTTCTCGCCCTCCTTGTCTGAGGTAGTCACGAGGGTGTGGCCTTGGTCTTCGAGCCATTTGCGGATACCAAGCTCATTCTGCGTAGTGCCGAGCAGTCCTTCGACCTGTAGCAACGAGCGCCGGGACGGCGCGCACGTTAGCCGCTGTTCTCAAGCAAGACCATCGAGCTAAATCCATTTTTGGAGCTCAAGCATCCCCCGCATTACGTACTGGTTTGCTCATCACCGTCAAGGGCGCTGAGCTGTCCAGTATTGCAAGGAGGGGGAAACGGAGTCTTCCTAGCAAATGGACTGGCGGCCGCGGCGGACTCCGGAAGACTATCTATGCGGCCTTCATGACAAAGGGCAGGACATCACTAACCTGTTCAGCATGTTTGCCGCCGTCGTAAAGAACCATCAAAACTTTGACCTTTTCAGGCGCTGTTGTCAGCGCTCGCATTGATGACGGTTGAAATCGCGGCCGGGAGTTGGGAGAGGTAGAGCCAAGCTTGTTGGCGAGGCCCGCCGCTCGAGACGCGGCGGGCCGGGTGGAGGAGGCGGCGGAGCAAGTAGAGAAGAGGGCAGCTCGGGAAGCAAGAGGGAGAGAGCGGGAAATGGGGCGAAAGAATACCATTGTGACGGTGTTTGTGAGATTAATTCAGAATATTTTCTTGCGTCCGATTTGACTGGCAATGGGCGTTCCAATTGCGTTGTTTGACCAAAGTCGAAAGGATGACGACTCGAAGCGGGCGGGCGGCTATAAGGAGTCGCGGTATCGACGCGAGGGGGGTGTACTTGGTAAGCTGTGTATAGAATAGGAAGCTGGTGTCTAAGAGAGCAGAGGCAGAACAAATCGTGTGTCATCGTCTTGGAGCTCGACGGCGCCCAGTGGCTGATATTTATGTTCCCGTCGCCGAGGCGCGGCATTGGATCGTCACTCCTCATCTTCAGGACGACCCCTCTCTTGTGTCCTCCCACGATTCGTCCGTCGATCGACATGCGAAGCCATGCTGCCGATTGTCCGTCGATACCCACCGGGGTATCTGGAGTCTCGCAGGGAGCTCGGCATTCCAGCCCTGCCGGACCCCATGCCATCACCGTGACCTCACTAACACGTCGCGGCACTTAGCCCAGCCCGCCCCGCTAAGAGGACTGACGGCAACATTTGAGTGGACTGAAGCTCCTCTGCGGCTCCGTACCCTGCCGAAGGGCTGTCGGCTGCGGACCTGGTGGAACGGCAACTGGCGGTTCGTCGCGTGAGGCGCGTCGAGCCGCATGGGACTATCTCGGTGTTCGGGGTTGCTCGAACGCACACTGTAACACTTCCACGCATCTTGTGGGGCCTAGGAGCCGTGTCGTCGAACGGATCGAGCGGGGTTGAGCGGGGAAAGCCTTGATTTAGCATACGCGGTGTAGAAAGCCAAATTCGATGCAGGCGTCCGTCACCCAGTCAATTGCCAGAGCAGGGGTCTTGCTTTAATGAAGTGCTGCAGCCAGGCTGCTCTAGACAGTTCTGTTGTCTCGCCAGCTGGATGAGGAGGGAGAAGACGAGAAAACCTCCTGTATCGAGCTTCGTGCGTTCATCGTCGAGGGGTGTTCATTGTTCAAATGTTGAGGGCCGAGCCGCCTCCGCGTCCACCAATTCGCCAAGTCTGGGTTGGAGCCTTGTGGTCAGATCCCCTTCCGAGCTTCGTCCAGTGTCCCGGCCAAACCCCTGGTCTCCTCTCCACACTCTTCGCTATTCGGGCTCATCTCAGGCTCTCGGGGCCCACTCTTGTCGAACGAGGTCCAAAGGATCCGACCTTTCAGTTCTACATGTATTACGAGTACTGCGTACAAGTATGCGTCCATCAATTGAATGACAATTCTGGCCTCAATAATAGCGCAAACCCAAAAGGTGGCAACATGAGGAGGTGTTTCTTTCCCGACGACTGGTATTGTCATAATGAGGGCCGGATGCAGCATCGTCCCTCTACGTCTCATGTCCGACGGAGCCTTCTCGGCATCTCTCGACCTCCGCCTTCAAATTGCTCTGTAAAAGCTGCCATGCTGCAAAAGTCGTCTGTCATTTAAACTCGCGCTACTCTACTCGCACAATTCGGTCTTCTCCGGCGCCTGTGGACTTGCCGACTTGTTAAACTCGTCGACCACTTCCTTGGCTGCCCTGACGATGTCCACGCATCCCGGCGAATCCGAGTGGCAACATACCGAGACGTGATAGTTTTTCACGGGCAAACGGACGAGGTGGCCCGAGTCAGAAGTAACGCTCTGCTCGTGTACCTGCTGCCGGACGTGGGACCTGACATCCTCTGTCTTCCAAGCTGGCCTCTTGCGGTCGTAGACGAGGGATCCATCGCTACGATACTTGACATCGCCATAATACTCAGCCCAGAACTCGAGGTCCTGTTCCATCGCCGCAAACTCCATAAGCGTGCCGGCGAGGCCAAACACGGGCGTTCCCTTGGGGACGCCGGCCCACACGGCTCGCGCCACCTCGATGTCGCGCGTCATCATGCGGTATAGGACACCATGGGGCTTGACATGGTGCAGCTTCAATCCTTCGCGCTCGAGGAAAGCATTTAGGGCGCCGACCTGATAGATGATGTTTGCAGTGTGTTCCTCCTTCGACAACTTCATCTCTCGACGACCGAAACCCTGGAGATCTGGGAGGCCAACGTTGGCACCGATCTTGATATTGTGGGCTTTACAAAGAGCCACCGTCTGCGCCATAACGAGAGGGTCACCAGCACTGTTTGACATGTCAGCGCCGAAATTGATAACGACTCAAGACCGCTCACTGGAATCCGCATGCCACATTGGCTAAGTCAATGAGCGGCAACAAATCTTCGTCCGGTCCGCAGGCATAATTTCCAAAGGCATCGCCCAGGTCACAGCTGATGAAGACCTTGTGCTTGTTCGGAGCCATCGTCACAAGCTCCTGGAGATTCGTGTGGGATGAGACAAATCAGCAAATGCCAAGTACATTATTCTCCTCAACAAATAGGCAAAGAGGGGCTCGTAAGTATGATATATTGTCTCCGCTTACTACAGAAAACTCACCCGCATGCTAACACCTACGTAATGCCTTCTGATCACACAGCACTGTCGTATAGTCATGGCATACCCAAATCCCGACCGGTGTACTGATCGATCCCAATTGACGAATCAAATCAAGGAAACGACACGATCCGGGGCGGCAGGAAGCTGCAATAAAAGCGCAATGCTGCCATGTGCCGATGTCGAGTCTACGGCAGCCGAAGAGCTGCAGCAGCTCCATTGCTTGGGCAGCATTGCTGGAATACCGTGCACGTGCAGCAATATCTGGATAGGACTTGACGGTGCCTAGCTCGATATGAACCAATCAATAAGATCTTTACCCAGGAATCGTGCATCGCTATCTGCAGCCATGTACGGAAACGATGCGAGAAAACGATCCGTGACGTTGCACGACGTCAATGTCTGTGCAAGACTTCGGCACAGGCGATCCATATTCTGCATTCCCTCCCAGCTGAAGTTCCTCTAAAGAGATTCATATTGGCATTCTTGGGATACTCAATGCAACTAAAACGCCATGGCCAAGCTCAATGCGACTCTGGTTGCCAATCGCGATCAGACTGCCGTCGTGCAATGCATCTGGACAACTACGTAGTGCGATAGTCTCCAGCTGACTATAAATCGGGCGTTCTCCCGGACCTTACGCGTTACCAGTCTAATCCAAATGAGAATACGCCTCGTAGCACGTCATTGCTGCAGAGGACATGTCTGCTGCGGGACTCTGCTGGGGTGCAGTGTCTCGACGGCCAGCGGATTGGCACAGATTTGACTGGCCTTTCGGCGACGATGCCTCTCAGTTGATATTTTCCGAAGGCAACACTGAAAAGTCCCGTTGCTTGAGCACAAATCATCGACCATTACTACGGCCTCCTTTCCGGACTGGGGCAGTTTGCGAAATTACTCGCATTTGCTATAGTCATATTTGCCGCACAATCACCAGACGCGATCGAGATGGGCTGAAGCGTTCTTGCAGCTGAGGCTGACGCTGCGGCAATAGTGCTAACCGCTAAGCAGCGAGGGGCTTGTCAATAGGTACTCCGTACAGACGATGCCATGGCTAAGGCGGGGCTCGGACGCTGAAAAGCCGACCGAGGCTGCGGTGCAACGCACTCATCAACATTTCGCGAACTTGGTGCATCTCTGAGATCATTCGCTATGTTGTGGAAGCATTCGAACGCCTCTCTCCAGCGTTCCGAGCCGACACTGTTCCAATTTGACACTGGTACTGTCGGATCAAATAATTCAAAGGTCACCGATGAGAAAGCAAGATCTTGGATTTTTGTCGCGTAATTCATTCCATCTTGCCTCTGGAACTGCAGTGCCATCTTAGCAAATGGTTATCTAGTTGTTGAAGTCCACATTAAGCACACATCCACATGTGTGTCACGCTCAACACTGGGCGACGTAAATCTCGATGGGAGTATTTGCTCGGACTATTCACCAGCAACTCGACTGCACCGACGAGGGAAGTCTCACGCGTTTCTCTGCAGTCGTCGGGGTATAGCGTCACAGGTGTCCCGCCTTTGCTTACACTCTCCCTTCTTACTATATTGAAAGGGCTCCCGAGCCGAGATGGTCCGAAGTGAATTGAACTGCCACGACGACAAAATTCTCGACAGAATTGACGTGCCGGACGATAGATATTGAAGAGAAAAGTGTCTTCTGCCAATGGCTACTATTGTCGATGGACATGTAGGCGACGAGTGTTCCGACGATATGATCGACGTTGTACTGGGTAGATTCCGCATGGCCACGGTTGTTCTGAGCTTTCAGGCAGGAAAATACCCCCTAAAATGCGGACAGCAGTGGCAAAGTCGTTTCGAGGCTTCCCAGCCGAAGAATTGTGATATGCGGGATGGGTGGGAGAGGATGGCAATACGTTCGAGAAAATCCATGGATCTTGTGGACTCAAGAGCGTATCTGCACGGGCCCAGGCTGCAAAACAGAGCTCTTATCTGGTTCCGGCTTTGATGTGGATGGCGCGAGCGGCGCTCGTCGCGGAGTCGTTCTCGTCGCGTGCGGTGTAAGCCCCCATTTAGTATTTGATCGTCTCAACTTTATCGTCGACTCTTGCATGAGACCTCTGGAGATCATTCTGGTCCTTCACTCCGTGACAATGCCTGCAAAAGCGTCGAGCATTATACTGCATCTAGTAATGGCTAGTGACAATTTTGCCAGCAATTGCAACAATAAACCATCTTCCGTTTACCCCAGAAAGATTTGACCTTTTTCTTACCATGATACGTCCATTCTTTAGGACAGCTACGTTTGAACCAGTCGCAATCTCTTCTAATGCCATAATCATAGCCGTATCCTTCGGGTGGTACTTTGACCGATAAGTCTTTGTATAGATTGCTTAGTTTCGGAACACACCGTCTACTGTAAGCTGAGTCTCGTTTACTCACCAACAGTGGCAGCAAAGGCTGCAGAGATAATGGTGATGATCGCAACCAAAAACTTCATTTCACTGTTGCGTCCACAAGATATTTAGCTAGATTTAAAGGAGGATGGTAAACGGCTGGATACAGCTCAGTGATGTATAGACAGATTGTGAGAGATCGAGCACAGATGCAGACAGCAGCAATAACAATGATAAGAGGACGTAGAGAGGATAGAGTGATGGTAGTACGGATATAAATACCTAAGTTAGTGCGTTGCATTCTTCTTCAAACAGCATGAACCATTATTCATGGCGTACTCCTACCTATAGCATAGAAGTCAGATGGCCTGATTTAGAGTGCATGGGAATGCCGGCCTTCTCAACCGACTATAGCTCCACTTTATCGGAAAGACCCGTTGTCAGACCTTTGTTAATTTCCAGCGCACATTGTTGGAGTGTACCGGTATTATGTCTTTGGTGGAGGTGCCCGATCTTGGTCCAACGCAGGCTGCGCTACTTCAAGGTCCTTGTTGGTTTGGCTTGGATGAAGCCACGTGGCTTGGTGTAGAGGAAGCTCAAGATTGATCCAAGGATGGTGGTTCTCACGCCAAGGTACGATGTCAGCAAGCCATCGTCGTCTTCATCGTCGCATGTGGAGAGACAGACTTGCCCCGTTGCAGGTCATGTCCGAGGACTGAGTTCAGCTGGGCGCTGGATGTGCTCTCGAGAGGATCGAGCAGCCCCGGGAGAACAATCACGGCAATGCGTTTCAGGCATGAGGCTTCACACTCTGAAGTGACTCGACGTTGTCGGGATAGTACTCGAGCAGCGCTCGCAACGACAGGAGAGACGAGCAACAATTCTGCAGAAGCTGGGCGGCCAATATGTTTATATTTATGTATAGATATCAATATATTAAGACTTTATAGGGTTGCACATGATGGAATCACGAGGCGGGCATTTGTACTCGTGCTTTTGAACGAAAGTGATTGCCACACCAAAATTACCAGACCCTGGGAAATATTCGAAAACGTGAATCAACAAACTCACAGATCAGCTTGGCCTCTCTTCCAGGTCAAAAGACTCTCATTCGTCTGGCCAAAAAAAAAATTGCTGCGGGCACGACGCGTTTTCGGCAGAACTGGTCCGCGGTCGAGCGCGACAAAAAGAAAACTGCGTGGTTTCGCCCGGGCTCGAACCGGGGACCTTCTCGGTGTTAGCGAGAAATCATGACCAACTAGACCACGAAACCTAAACAGAAAACAACGTGGTTTCGCCCGGGCTCGAACCGGGGACCTTCTCGGTGTTAGCGAGAAATCATGACCAACTAGACCACGAAACCAGATGATTTGTTGAAAACCGACGAGACTCAATTGGTATATGAGGGCTTTTGTGGGAGCGGGTCACGATGCAAGCCCCGAGTGGGTTACCACTCTCGGTTGCGGGTCGTCGGCGGGACGGGAGGACAGGGATTCGGAACGGCTACTTTGGCGGAGAGCTCGGACCAGTGCACTACCCTACAGCGAACGGATCGGACAAAGCAGCTCAAACGTCATTATAACGTCAGTATCTGGAGGTAGAGACATGAACAGAGATCGCCATGAAGCGTACCGGATGGGGTTTCTTGGCATGTCTGCTCACCATGCGCCGTTGCGCCAAGAATCCCGCTCAACTGCCGTTATCGGTTGAGAAATGCGCTAAAGCTTGACAACGGCTTTGCCGACCTCCATCTCGATTGTAGTGGTGATAGGTACCCACAGGTCGACCGTCGCCCAAACACCATCATGCCTAACCAGCCTAGCACGGAGTTGGGAGCAGCGGCGAATTGGATGGATTGTCCGTGCCGACTTTGCCTCAAATTGACAACCAGTCAGCACATGGTCGCAAAAGCTCGTAAAGAATGGCTTGCCAGGGCAGGGGGACGAGATGGAGGATGGGAAGCTCACGGCCCGAAAGCCACAGGGCTGGGGAGGCCAGGCCAATGCAGCTTAAAATGCCGGGCCGCATGTTGTTTGCCTCTGCCGCGCGCCGGGGTCACACTGATGCCACCAAACGTTTCCACGTTAGCATGGCTTTCTCTACAGCCAAGCGAGGCTTTTCATCCCATGACAGACGGAGTGGCTCTGACCAAAGCGCCGGGAAAGGGCCCGAGCTCGGAGCCGGATCCCCGCCGTGATCATCGTCCAAACCCCAGACCCCGCGATCTCCGAAGGTGTGCGATGTGGATTATGGCCTCATCAAAAGTGCCGGCGGCCCAGAGCCGCGCTCGGCTGGTGTCGTCTCAACGCAGCGGCGTCTGCTTCTCGGTGAGCACTCGGTCGGCACACCGGTGATTCGGAGCAGTAGATCCCCTTGCGGCGTCAAGCTCCGGACGATTCCCACCAAGCACACCACCAACCTTCATACGCCACAAACTCTGGTTCAATTTATTACCCGGTGGGCTAGAACGCATTTGGTGTCCCATTTACATCGCGCCATGGCCGTGGACTCATGACCTATCGGGCTGGCAAAGCACGCGGTGCGGCCTTAGCATCAAGCGTCCGTCATACGAGGCGCCCAACATCGCGGATGGCGGGAAGTCTGTCGGGAGTCAAGCACCATGTGCCACCCCTGCAGTCCCTCGGTGTACCTGTAGCTCCCCAGACTCGCTCCACGGAAACAAGACTGCGATGCCAGAACGAGTCCCACAGGATCCGGCGCCGCCTCGGCCCCGTGTGGCTTGCCGCCCGGATTGCCCAAGGTGGTTGCACTCTAAGTGTTAGCTCGCCAGCCGCAACTTGTTCAGTGGGGGAGCAGAGACTGCGATGCCGCCGTGCCTCGATACGAGCTGACGAGACGTCGAGCCTGGCCCTGGCTGCATCGACTGCGGCATCAGCGTGCCTTGTCTGAGGCGAAGTTCTCTCGATCTGATAGAGAAAGTCCAATGACGACATGTCGTGTCGGCAGCTGAGCTCGTATCCCGGCGATCCCCCGCAGGGTCCTTCCGCAAGTAGCCGCAGAGCCCGCTTCAGGGCCCGCTGGGCGGTCTAGGCAGCCGCTAGGCCCAGCCTCCAGCGCTCCCCCAACATCGCCAGTGGAGTCGATTGATCGTCCCACGCTCCGCCTCCGCATTCGCAGATCCCATTGACGTTTCCACATCCATCCCATCTTCGTCCGGCTCCGATGGCTCATCCTCGCCTCGGCCGCGGACCTGAGCCGAGTGTGCCTCTGCCGCGGTGAGACGAGTGTGACGGACGGGTATAAGAAGCCTCGGAGCCTCCCGTATCCTGACATACACCTCACTCCTCCTCAGCCTCTTCCACAAGCAGCATTTTTTGTCATCCTCATCTTCTCCTTCTCACAACAGCGATCACGATGATTGCCTCTGCCCTCACCCTCGGCCTCGTCGGCCTAGCTGTCGCCTCTCCCATCGCGGAGAGGCAGGCGGCCTCTTCCTACCCCGAAACATCCTCGTCCAAGGGCTTCCGCCTGGTCATCAACGTCACCGACCCCTGCAAGGACTTTGACCCGCCCATTCAAAACACCTACATCGCGAGCATCCACACGGGCGCCGGCCTCGCCCTCGTTGGAAACTACGCCAACTCCACGTACGGTCGCATCTTCTACCAGAACGGCACCGCCGAGGAGAAAAGCCATGACGAGGAGACCACTATCACCGACGGCGGCACACCCCCTTACCCCTCAGGCTTGAAGCTGGTCCAGGACGAGGGATCATCCGACGTCTCCACGGCGCATCTCGACGCCGGCTTCGGAACCAAGGGCGTGGGCATATCGAGCTCACCGTACGCCTTCTTGACCCCGGAGACGTACGTGGCCTGCAACGAGAGCCTGTCATACTACGGGGGCCGCCATTTCATCATAATCAAGCAAGCGACCACCGTCCCCGACGGCTGCGCTCCTCTCCGCCTGCTCCCCGAGTGCACAGATCTCAACACGCTCCCTTCGGGCTCCTACGCGAGCCACGAATATGCCATCGAGGACCGCTGCTACAATGACGTCTCTGCCATCAAGTGGAGCGAGTATGGCCCTTGAATTGGCTAGCGGTCGGTTACGCAGGCGGGGACTGTACGATTTGAACTAGTGCTCGGGCCAAAGTACCTTTCTCGAGTTGGGCTCCTTTGTCTTGGATCATGAGCCAAGGGGTTCGGAAAGCATTTCATGCGATGGAGTTGGGTTTAAGTATAATAATGACTACGCTGTACGAAGTAGCATAACGCGAACTATTAATACTATCATAATGATCATAATGATACTGTTTATACATACGACGTAGCAATTTCACGAGACTTGTGACGGATTGCGGTCGTACAAGATGTGCTTTTCGGCCGAGCATATGAGACACTGAGGCCAATCATCTGTCTTTCTGAGGTCGGACCTCGCAAGCAAACCTTGACTTGGAGGCAAGCCAGCAGAATTGATCGGCCGATCCGCATCAAACGCACAGAATCGGAACCAGATTGATAAGGACTGGGAGAAAACACGAAACCCGGACCACTCGCAGTCTTGAAATGCCCCTTCTAGGCAATATGCATTCAACATTCGAGAGAGAGAATCCAGCTCTGGCTCGAGGTCTGCAGCCGAGGGCTCGGGAATGCCGAGTTACCAAATGGGTCCGCACGGACTGCTGCGATTCGTCGAAGCTACCCCTGGCAGCGCAGGGTCCATCGATCCACCTGCTGATCGCAGCAAGTGACCGACGATAGGGCCTTATCCGACCTCGGTGGCTTGCGTCAACGAGGCGGTCACCGTGCCCACCCAGCCTCAGCTTCCCCGTCTTGTCACCCTCTGCCTTCTCCTCCGTCGCCAGCTCCCATCCTCCACAGACTCGACACCCGCACGAACATCGACTCCTCCATCGCCGCCATGACGAAGCGCTCGCCCGGCATGGCCAGCCCCCACGCCTCGGTGCTCTCCCTGCGCCAGCACGCCTCTCCGGCGGCGACGCCAGCACGCGCCGCGTCGCCGGTGCCCGCCGCGGGAACCAAGAACTTCATCCTCGCCGACATGGACGGGCGCCCCTCGCGCGACAACCGCGCCTGCGCGAGCTGCATCGCCAAGCTTTGCCGCAGCGAGATCGAACAGGTCAACTGGCACCTCACACAGGACCAGGCCTGTCTGCTGTGCCAGGTGGCCGCCGGCAAGCCCGAAGCCTTCACCAAGCCCTTTTGCGACTTCTTGCGAGAAAACCCGACTGTTTTCCACACGGTCGACTACTTCAAGCGGAAGCTGAACCACTCTGGCTTTACAGAGGTAATTTTTTGATGGCGCGAGCTTGGGTTCTTTGGCATGTGTGGCGATGCTGACGATGACTCCACAGCTCCCAGCGCGCGAGTCCTGGGCCGACAAGATCAAGCCCGGCGGCAAGTACTGGGTTACGCGCAATGGCAGCGCCATCATTGCCTTCGCCGTCGGCAAAGACTACAAGCCCGGCAATGGCGTCGGCATGGTTGGCGGCCACATCGACGCCGTGACGGCGCGGCTCAAGCCTGTGAGCGCCAAGCCGACCAAGGCCGGCTACGTCCAGCTCGGCGTCGCGCCCTACGCCGGCGGCCTGAACCAAACCTGGTGGGACCGCGACCTGAGCATCGGCGGGCGTGTCATCGTGCGCGATGAGTCGTCCGGCAAGACCAGCCCCCGCCTCGTCAAGATCGACTGGCCCATCGCCAAGATCCCCACGCTGGCGCCGCACTTTGGCGTCGGTATCTTTGGCCAGAACAACGCCGAGACGCAAGCCGTGCCCATCATAGGCCTCGAGAGCGCCGACCGCAGCGACGCTGACGCCCAGCTCGGCTCCCCTTGCTCCTTTGTCAACACGCAGCCGCCCAGGCTGGTCAAGCTCATCTGCAAGCAGCTCGGCATCACCTCCTACGATTCTATTCTCAATTGGGAGCTCGAGCTCTACGACTCGCAGCCCGCGCAGACCTACGGCATCGACCGCGAGTTCATCACTGCAGGCCGCATCGACGACAAGCTCTGCTCCTGGGCGGCCATCATGGGCCTGCTCGCCGCCGACACCGACCGAGACGACGACGGCTACATCAAGCTTGTCGCGCTGTTCGACGACGAAGAGATCGGCTCGCTCCTTCGCCAGGGCGCCAAGGGCAACTTTCTCCCCTCCGTCGTCGAGCGTGCCGTCGAGGCCCTCAACCCATCAGCCTTCGGGCCAGGCCTCCTCGGCCAGACGTGGGCGCGATCTTTCCTCCTCTCAGCCGACGTCACCCACGCCGGCAACCCCAACTTCCTGGAGAACTACCTCGATGCGCACGTGCCGCAGCTCAACGTCGGCATCGCCATCGCCGGCGACAGCAACGGGCACATGACCACCGACGCCGTCTCCACCTCGGTCCTCCGCCGCGTTGCCGAGCTGTGCGGCGCCCGCGTCCAGAACTTCCAGATTCGCAACGACTCCCGCAGCGGCGGCACTATCGGGCCCTCGCTCTCCAGCATGATGGGCGTGCGCTCCGCTGACGCGGGCATCGCACAGCTCAGTATGCACTCTATCCGCGCCACCACCGGTGCCCTCGACCCGGGTCTGGGCGTCCAGTTTTTCAAGGGCTTTTTGGAAAACTGGGAGAAGATTGATGGGGAGTGGGAGCATTAGATGCGGGAGCGAGCTGGACTTTTCCGGAGAGCGATATGCATAGCTAGGTACATATAGATAGATACGTATATCTTGTGGGCGTATCAGCGGCACACCACGACTTGGATCAATGAATTTATCGTATTCAGGCTTCTGTTGGCCTCCATCCTATACTTTTCCGCTCTCATGCAACTATGCATTCATGAATGCTTGTCATCATTTGTTCATCCGCTCTTACGCGTCGTCATCGTCTCGTCTTCTCGATCCATGCACATCCCTTACTTCAGTGAGTCTGGTGGCGTCCTCGTCTTCATCCTCCTCGTCATCTTCATCGCTGTGGCCATCATGCTCTTCTATTTCCCCGACATCCTGGTCCACCGGCTTCCGCTTCTTCTGAAAGTCTTGCTTGTGCGCCTCGGCCAAGATCTTGGAGAAAGTCCGAGCGCTGCTCGTGTCGGTGCGGCGCTTGAGCGTTCCCAGTGTGCTCGCCACTGCCGTGGAGCTCGCCGTCGACTGCGCCAGCTCGTGTCGCCGACGCTGCTCTTCCGTCTGCATCACCGGGCTGGACTCGCTGCTGGCGTGAGCCATGAGCGGCTCGATGCGGTAGGGGAGCGGAACGTCACGCGACGCCTTGTACTGAGATACGTTGGCGCAGTGTTCGTTTTCGACACGGAACAGAGCCCACATCCCTCGACGGACGATCTCCAAAAGAGACACGAGGAAGGAGACAAGCGTTGAGTGCTGCGTGTCGTGGGTGAAGATGGGGTAGAAAATCCACGCGAATCGCAGGATGGGGTCGATGACCATGATGGTGTAGTACGGCCACCTGGATTTAAGTGCGAGGATGTCACGGAGACAGAAGTGGCGTGAGTGTGGCTGCAGGAGGGAGAAATCCATGAACAAGTCCCAAATGGCTGGAAGCAGTTAGAATCCGCCCACGGCCGACTACCAGTCTGAGCAGGGGCATACATACAGACATAGATGCTGTTGATGATCGAAAAGGTTATGTACAAGGCCAGGTTGGTGCGGGTGCCGTTGATTCGATATAGCGATAGGATCATGTACGCTATAATGGTCATAGAATACTTTCCGGCATTGACAAGGTGAGGGAAGATGTTGCCGGTGTCTTTGTAACGACGGAGGCACTGGAAGAAACGCCAGATCGGCGGCAGGGTAATCAGGAAACCAAGTAGCCGCGAATGATTTGAGTTGCACTGGACTGGGTCGTTCCATTCGCGGGCGTACAGGCAGAAAAACAGTTCAATGTTCTATCCGTCAATTGTCAGACAGTGGCTTTTCCAACGAATTCGTAGTGGACTCACCGCCATGGAATAGGTCAGAGAGCAGTACATGTCCCCAAGAAAGAAGTCGCGGAATTCCACAGGATATATACCGGCCAGCATCAGTCGCCACTATCCCTGCTGTTAGTAAGATTCACACGCAGAAAAAGGCCGACGAAGACTTACATGTGCGTAGACGAACCAGTGCCGGCTCTTGTGCGCCAGGACAGGTGCCGGCAAGAATATGATGACAACCGTGATCCCAATCAAAAACACGGGGTAGTACACGTATATCCAGTCAGGCCCGTATCTGCTAAAGTTCATCCATATGAACACTCCAAACAGGAGAAGGAAGAAGCTGGGAAACTCCGAGAGTCGCCGCCAGTCGATCTGGCTTCTCGGCTCAAACTCGAAAATGAAGGGGTAGTTGACCTTGTTCTTCGTCCATATAAAGCAGTCTACGCAGAAGAGCGCGAATAAGAGCAGCATGAGGAAGTAGCCAGCATATATCTGCATCAAATAGCTCGTTTGACTGCGGAGCTGCGCGTCGTCGTCGAATAGCAGCTGAGAGCCGTAGATCAGGCCCTGCACCGTGAAGACAAGGCCAGTGCCGATGAGGAAGCCGTTCAGAAAGGAGCTCCCTGACTCGTCCGTCGTCTTCTTTGACAAGTTGCGCAGCTTCCCCGCGGCCAGCTTGTGGTTGCCGCGTTCAAAGTACCGCGCGTAAAGGTCTTCCACAGCCTTGATATGCCCCTCCAGCACGTCACTGTTCACGAACCACGCCTTGCTAACCTTCTCATTCATGTAGCGCAGCGGCGGCCGGGCGTTGGCTGCCTTGTCGAACTTCTTATTGAGCTTCCTGAAGGCGGTTCGATTGAGCATGGCATACGACTTGAGCAGTTCGAGACCCCGGTAAAACTCTTGCAGCGCCAGCTTCAGCTTCCGCTTCGCAGTCCGGTAGGAGACGTCGTGGTTCGGTGGCCGTCGGCTGTAGTCCCGCCTGGTCTCACCTGATGCGCTCGGAGGTATGTAGGGCGTCCGAGGCATGCTTCGGAGAGCCTTGGAGTTGGGTCCGGGCGGGAAGATTTTGGCCTTGATGGGCTGGACCCATCCGTTTGACTTGTCGCCGCCGTTGTCGTTGCCCCTATAGTGCCCGCCGTTTTCATCCGCCTCTTCAGCGTCGGCCATTTCTTGTATTCGTCGATTTCGCATCTCGTGGAGCTGTTCCTTCAAGAGGATCAGACGCAGCCCGGCTTGCTCCTCCTTCAGTTTGTAGAATGATTCGACTTTGTTCAGCTCGGAATCCATAAATTCATAAAACTCGCGTTCCCTCTCGCGAACAAGATCGAACTGCTGGGCTGGGCTGTCCGCTTTGGACGCGTGCGAGAGAATCCGGCGGAGGTGTGATGGGGACTCGGCAAACTGCCCGGCTGTAGACCGCGTCGGCAACGTCCCGTGTTTTGGCGTTCCGGTGTTGGTGATTGTCGGCAACGCAGCACTGGTCACCCGTCGATGCTGGGCGAACCGGCTGAGGCTGCTCGGCAATGTACTCGTGTGCCTCGGTGGCTCGGGCGAGTCTGGCGGCGCTCGCATGGCCGGCGCCGGCAACTCAAACTCGTTGCGCGCATCATCTCGGGCCAGAGGGCTGGTGGGCGGAGGTGTTTGCACGAAACTGCCGTACTGCAGACGGTTGCCATCGCCCCTCAGGGACTCGTTCTCTCTGGCTTTGGCGCCGGGTACGGCCTGCGGCGGCGACGACGTCGAATGGTCTGGAGCGGTCGGCGAAGTCGGGACTCTGGAGTAGGGCGCTTCGCCGGGCGTGCGTCCGGCACTGACAGGTCGGAAGAAGGAGGGCGTTCTGTTGTTCAGGCCTCGCGGCGTGCGATTTATGGCGCGTGACACGGCCTTGACGTACTTCTTGCCGGCCTTGTAATTGAGATACTTGATGCGCCATTCTGCATATCTGACGTCAGCATGGCTGCGGGCAAAGACATGGTCTGTAGCGAGCAAAACGAACCCGGCACCGCATCCCGCTCCAGCTCCTTGGCGAACTTCATGGCTCTCTCGCTCAGCTGCGGCGCAGTCTCTACAGACCGAGCCTGCGTGTGCCGAGCTGCATCTGGATATGCAAGAGCTCAAAGTTCAAATTCCGCGTTGTTCGCCGCGAGTTCTATCGAGTCGAATGAAACGCCTATCGCCACGGACTGGCATGGAGGCTGCCGAGTGAGGGACTTGAAATTCGGAAGATGGCCTCTCAGATGCGGCAATGGGAGAACGTGCTCGACTTCAAGACCCCACCTTCATTTCAACAGGCCAAAAACCGTTTTAGCGCCACAGCACCCCCAACCCGATCGAGCAACAGCGCTCGTGACGGCCGCGACGTCATGCCCTGCTCCACCTTTGCCATCTTGCCCAGGGCCGACAGTCCCAGCCAGCCGGCCAGCCATTGTCGATAGCTTCAACGCCCAAGGCTACGCAACTCTATTTAATGTGCCCCATCAACGAAGCAGCATTTGTTTCTTTTCTCGTCGTTTGCCGCAATTACGAGTGACGTGCCAGCGTTTGCTGTCGGAGACGATGGGCGCATCGCTATCACGTAAAATATTCTAGTCCTTCAATTGACACGGAGTAGAGGTAAATGAGACGACGGATGGCTGAGAAAGATCCAGATAGAATCCCACAAGTGCCTCCCTTCTGTGACATTGTCAAAGTCGAGTAATCAACGCTGCATTGTGTAGAAAATGATTGTATTATTGTAAGTCTGCAGAGAAGACTCATTTCGACTCAAAATGATAGCGACGGAGTTAAAATCTGTTGTCGCAGTGAAGTTAGGTGCACATATTCCGCTGTAAAACTGCAATTGGTGACGGCGCTGCAGCATGATGCAGTTGGCGATAAGAAGCGGATTCCAGCAGATTCATACATTAGAAGCTCATCGTCGTATTTCACGCCATAGTCGCGTGGCCTTTGTGGCTAACTCGAACGCATAGTTATATGAAACTGCAGCTGGCTCATCGCGAGAGCAGATCGAGATCAAATTGCTCCACCGAGATAGGCTATTGTTTGACCTATTGGGGGCTGGCAATACAGCATCAAGATACCTTGGCACCGGCGTTTCTGCAGCGGCGTGCCTTGTTGCCATGGTTCAGCCAGTGGAGACCCCAGCTTGCGACCTCTGGCAGCCAATTTAGTCTACAAAGGATTACCTTAGCGTAGAAGAAGGTGTCGTGGCTGGCACGCCGTGAGGAACTAAAATGGTTGAGTTACCCATTGAGGCTCGGGCAGGGCCTCTTCCATTGCGCACCTCCAGCACAAGCAGCTCACAGTGGGCAGTAAGTAATACGTAAGGCAGGACCTGCTTGATAACCAGCCGGCATGCCGACTAATCGGAGCAGAGATACGGAGTACGTACAATCAAGTGAGTCGCTGTGACAACGAAGGGTTAAGGTACCTACCTACCTTAGGTAGATAGGCACGTGGAGGAGCATGGACAGCCATTGCTCACCAACGGCCGCAGGGGTACGGAGAAAAGTCAGCAAGGTGTTGTCGAGGAGCACATAAGCTCAGGCCCTCACCCGTTGATGGAAGCCGCAAGGGCAGCGTGGATACTCGTACTCTCCCTAACAACAGTGGGCCGTCGAGCGAACCGCGCCTGTTCGATGGAGCATCTGGTATCCCCAATGGCCAGAGCATCACGATCCCATTATGCCCCCAGAAGGAGAATCGTGCCACCTGGCGGGGAATCCTGGAGAACGTTCCAATATGGAGGCTTAATTGCCGGGGCGGAGGTGGTCTTCCTATCGCCTCAAGGTTTGGGACGGTGTTCCAAGCTAACAGCCAGCCTGTCCAATTCGGCTGAAGCATAATTGCCTAGTTGAGGAAACAAGGCACATCATAGATTTCCAAGTATGTACGCAAAGACGGGAAGCCTTGGAAGCGGCAGTCGACATCCATGTCCAATATTTGGCCGGAAGGGGTAAGTTTGGAGCAAGCAAGCTAGCGTTGAGAGGAACTGTGGGCCGTTGACTGGCCCGTCCGCGCCAGGCGGGCTGCAAGATGGGGCAAGGCTCGCGCCAAGCGGTTGATAAGGAAAGCGACTGTTCAACTTGCATCATGGCATTATGCGCGGGCCGCTGCTGGTGATTCGTCCCCGGCCTGACCGGCATTACGAGGCTGGGCCACAACGAGCAAGAACCAGAGACAGGTCGACAACTCATCACTCATTGACGCGCGAGATCACCGCGGGCGGAGTGCAGTTCTGTCAACAAACATGTGGTTGCCGATGATTCGAAAGTTTGGGAGGCTTGCTGAAGGCCGTCTTACCGCAGGCGGCCAACTGGCCTCGCCGGGGCCAATCGTTGGAGGTAGCGCCGCGCAGCCCAGTCACGGCGGCCCGGGACATGCTTCCATGGCACTTTGCGTTCTGTGGGTTTTACCAGCCAGCATGGGCGAGCAAGCCATGAACCGTGCGGAGCTCTTGCGGAGGACCCCGAATGCGTGCCAATTCTCCGCGGGTGGGCTTGTCTGACGATGCCTGGCTTGCCGCACCTGTCGTACGGCCCAAGATGTCATCGCTGGCCATTGGCAGGGGTCTCATCTTGAATCGTTGCATCACAGAGCGCGCCGGCATCGCTCGTAGCACTAGCCTCCCCCGATCAGCCCATAATGCGCAATGCACGCCTGCAAGCATGTCAAAGATTTTTGCGGAGGGGCATTTGCCAAAGGCCACTGGCCCCCACCACATCGCGGCCTCACGACGCGGAAGTTGGCGGGGGTACTGGTACTCGGCCAGCTACGAATACAGGCAGGTAACGTTAGGTGCCCTGTTGAGTTTGTTAGTCGACGGGACGCAGTACCCATCGAGGTTCGGGAGACATCCGGGCTCGTGATGCGGACGGCCCCCCGCGGCCTCGCACCTTGTGCCCCGTTCGGTAAGGTTCGCCCAAGGCCGCCACGACGCAGGGAGCTTGCAATTCGCTTGTGGAACACAAGGCGGCCGTCGCCGTCTGCAAAAAGCAACTGCCGAGGAAGGCAAAAACAAAACAAAACAAAGAGCTCAGCAAAGAGGGATTTACCACGCTTTCTGCTGGGGTTCGCTCAGCGCGGGCGCGAGGGCGTGGGCAAGCCCGCGCCACATTATTACATCACTGCCGCTATCCGCGACGACCCACCTGTCGAGCCGCTCAGCTGGGCGCAGCGTCGGTGCTTCCGGGCTTCCAGCGCGACCCCGCCGCAGCGCCCAGCTGTATCCGTAACCAAGAAGGTTCAGCGGCCCAAGCGCCGTCGTTGGTGATCCGTGGCGCCAGCAGCGAGGGGCAGTCGTTCCGCAGCGCAGGGCTGGCCGCGGGGGCTGCCGCCTGCTACAGGCGCCCTCGCTGCTGAAGCTAAGCGGCAAGGATGACCTGTTCCAGGCCTTTCCTGGACACTAATCGGCCCTGTCTGCCCGCCTCCCTTCCACTAAGGTTCCTGCCTATGCGATGTTTAACTGCATCGATGGAGCGCGCTACTGGATAAGGCCTACTCGTACCTACTGGCAACCGCTTGTCATCTTATCCCTCGCTCCCCTCGCTTCCCTCGCACTTTTACTTTTTGTCCTCCTCTCAACCTCGCCCGTCGACACCGGCGTCGATACACCTCCTCACCACAATTACGCCAGCCACTGCGAGTCCTACCGTACCTCGAGCAGATAAATATTCTGCCGCATCGAAATTGTCTTCGCGCACGAATTTCACAGCTGCCTGGTGCAGGATCGCCGTCGTTGGTCGACGAGTCTCGCAACACACACACCACCTCTCGCGAGCCCCTACTGCGCTCCCTTGAAGCAGCGTTCTATTACCACCACCGCCTTTGGCACCGGCTGCGCGATACAGAAAGGGAATCAAACGTCGCCACCGCCCTGTGGGCGTATACCTCTCCGAACATGCTCGAGCCACATGCCAGGACCAGGCCGGTCGACCACACGAACGCCTACGGTCACTCGCGCACTCGAACTACCTCATCCAACATCTTCCCAGCGCAGGGTCAGACACCGGGCCAGATGTCTCTGCACCTCTCTTCACAACCCGCGGCCAACATGCAACGCCGCTCGCCATCAGTCAACACCTTTAGCACAGCCTCGAGTATTCCGCCGCCAGCCGCCTATCGTACCTCGTCGACTACGGATCTCCGCCGCTCCATCTCGAGCCGCTCAGGCGGGGCTTCGAGTCAGCCGAACGGCTATGTGGCGCTGTTGCGCAAGCAAAAGGCGACTGTGTGGTGCGATCGCGCACAGTATGAAGACCCCCGACTAGCCGCCCAACAGCGCGCGGCAAAGATGCGTGCAAATCTCGAAGTCGTCGGAGGCAACCGCCCCCATGCCGGCGCTCGCACAAACACCGGCATCAGCACAACCGGCAAGGTTGCTGCCAAGATCCGGCATCATGGAAAGACACCTGTCGTTGGATACGCAGGCGAGAACCACGTTGGCGTCGGTGGTGTGCCTATGCGGCTGAGTGCTACTGAGGTCGAGGGAGAGAGCAGTGAAGACGAAGACGCAGCACAGGCAGCGGCTCGCCTGCACCACCGCAGGACCGGTAGCAGCGGCCGCAGCAGCACTGGCAGCGGCCGTCGAGCATTGGCGTATCGGGCGTCTGGCGGCCCTAGCATGCAAGGCGGTCAGCGCTGGAGCCCAGGGGACACTCCTGAGCGAACAGGAAGCCTGATAGGCCAACAGCCAGATGAGGCAGCCAAGACAACGGACGATGCGGCCAGTGGCAGAGCTCATAGCTCCAGGAGCGGAAGCAGCGCTGAGCGCGCCGACGTTATCGGTGAGCTCGGCAATGCACCGAGGCTTGCCAGCAACTCCCTCATGCACTCAGCCTTGACGCGCGAGAAGAGCGTGAAGACCGCAGACGAGCTGAAGAGGAGGGGCAGCGTGGATGAGCGGACGGCAACACTCACGTCTGGGCGCCTGTTCATCGCGAACCCTGACTAGCAATTGGGCGTCGACATCGTCTCTTTTGGCAAATCCTATGATACACTTCCTTTGATACCCTCGTTACCGACAACATCTTTCCCAAACATAGTCCGCTCGCTATTCTACCACCAGTCGTTTTATGCCATCGCCAGGAGGGCTTCACTTGCATTGACAGGCGTTTGGGCATGGAGAACACCGCTTGTGAGGGGCACGATCGTTTTTGGGGTCTAGATACCATGTTCATTGATATGATTTTGTTGCACTCGTTCGCTCTATTCCTGTTGGTCCTGGGGTTGATGCGGACCGAGGAGTGCCCAAGATGTTGTTTTTATTGCAGCCGCACGAGCAGTCGTGCTTAATGATACCTCCGAAACAGCAGCGCTGTTCGGACAGAGGTGAAAATGAATACGAGACAGCAATGACGCACGACTCTGAACATGCCCCTCTAAAATGACGTGAAGATCTTCTCTATACGGCGACCAGATCGCCGACGCGCTCGTATCACCTTGGGGATACGGTCGGCGGTAGCAAACTCTCTGGGGCCTTGCCCTGAAGGCCTCCAGGTGCCGGCGTGACGTAGCTCCAGGGACTTCGAACGCAGATCAACCAGATCCAAGCATGCCCCTGGCATTGCCGGTCCGTCGCGGCTCTGGCGTACGAGTACGTACTCCGTACACTGACGGACAATCCGTGAGGGAGGCATCCTGAATTTCCTATTGTGGGTCCTGCAACAGATGGGCACGGCGGGTCGGATCCAGAGGCATTGACGATGGCCAGGCCAGGCTCCCTCCCGTCCCACTCGTACGTACGGAGTACATGTACCAGCCAGCCTGACCGCGCCCTTAGCTTTAGCGCGGGGCAGCCTTGTGTCGCTGTGCGCGCCAGGGTCCACTTCCGGCCTTTAGCCGTCGATTGGCAGGGGGTACGCGCCGCTGCCTGAAAACGCGTCTCCAATTGGGAAGGCAGCCGCCAGCCGACTTCACGCGGCGCGCGTCTTCCCGCTTCCACCGCAATCTGACCAACTCCGTTCCCTTGCCAGCACCGTCATTATCCCGCCATGATCGAGCCGTGCAGGGTCCATTGAGGGCGACACTGGTATCGTTGTTCCTGGCTGGGCTCTGACCTTGCGTACCTCATCTCTCTGTTTTGTCTCCTATTGCCGTCTTTTGTCTTTGTTCAACGATCCTTTGAGCGGTCTCTGAATACCCATTGTCGTCAAGGGCTGCTATTATCTCGGGAAGCGGCTGCCTACGAGTTGCAACGCCACTCAATGATCGGATCATCCTCTTTCTTGTACTGAGATCCTCCGCCCGGTTCTTAATCCTCGAGAGATTTACGAGCACTGTCCACTGCGCCGTTGTTTTCGATGCCGCTGTTCCAGATGGAGCCGAACATCCAGGAGACGGAGTCCGCAAGGCGGAAGCGGAGCCATGATGAGTTCGCTGGCGACTTGGTGAAGATCAATTCCGATGCGGACGCAAAGATGCCTGGTGCAGCTGCGATTCGTCCAACTGAAGACTCACGTAAGAGGTCCAATCCTGCATGTTGAGTTATCGTACTGACTCTTCAGTGCCCCCTCCTATCTCTCAGAACGGGCTTCAGTCCTCTCCACATGGCTCCCCAGCCCTCAGCGATGCTGGGAGTAGCACTCCTGCATGCAACTCTCCCTCCCCACAGACGCCAACGAAAGTACCATCAGCGCATTCTGCCAACAAGCCACCTACCCCGACCACTGCTTCCGCAACAAAAGCAAACACAGTAGGAAAATCAGCAGCCAAGCGCAGAAAGCTCACTGCCACAGAGAAGGCAGCTCGAGACCAGCAGGCGGCCGAGAAGAAAAAGGAGAGAGAGCAACAGGCTGCTGTTAAAGCGGCCGAGAAGGCGAAGCTGGAAGAGGAGAAAGCAGCCCGCGCCAAAGAGCGTGAGGAGCAAGCCATTGTCAAAGCGGCTGAAAAGGCAAAGTTGGAAGAGGAAAAGATGGCTCGTGCTAAGGAGCGCGAGGAGAAACGACAGAAGAAAGAGGAAGAGGAACAGGCCAAGGCTGAGAAGAAGCGCAAGAAGGAGGAAGAAGAAAGCAAGAAGGCGCGGTCTCAGCTGAAGCTGCGCGACTTTTTCAGCATGCCGAAGTCGCCAATGAAGACTCTTGCCGACCCTGGCGTCGAACCCGGAAGTCCAAGCAAGCCAGATACCGCAGCAGACACCTCAGCAAAGCCAGCTATCTCGGCTTACGACAAACTCTTCCAGCCTTTCTTCGTCAGGAGGAATATGTCGTGGAAGAGAACTTTGGTCCAGATGGATGAGGAAACCCAAGAAGCCAAGTCTCGTATTCTTGACGAGTACATCAATGGCGATCGGGAGCTTAAGAGCCAGCCAGGATCCTTTGATCCCGTGGAATTATTTTGTTTGCCCAGCAGACCACCAAAAAGGGGCCGATTGCACCATCCAGTCCGGCACATCATGGAGACTGCCTACAAGGATGCTGAACAATCGGGCATTCAGGGGGCGAGTTCAGCAAAGGGTGCCGTGGACTTGATTCGAAAGCAACTTGCCGGAGTTCCCATGAAGGTGATAGCGTTTTCTCAGGACGTCAGACCGCCTTACTACGGCACGGTCACGTTCAAACCATTTGCTCTTGGGCAGGGTAATATGTACAGGATAGCACGCAAAACGACCGACCGACGACTGCCGCTCGACTACGATTATGATTCTGAGGCCGAGTGGCAGGACGAGGAAGGCGAGGATGTCGACGTCGACGACGATGACGAGGAACTGGATGACGAGGATGACATGGACGGCTTTCTCGACGATTCTGAGGACGCCGGACTGGCCCGGCGGGTGTTCGCAAACACGATGGAGCCTGACAGCACCGGCATCTGTTTTGAAGACCAGCATAATCTGGGCCCCAATCTGGCAGTCTACGAGCACAGGATGGAATTAATGCATGGTAGACTCACCCTCCTCACCTTCCTCTGCGTCCGCGAGGAGTAGCATCTGCTGACCGCTATCTACAGAAGGCCTCGAACGCACGTGGGGCATCGATCCTTGGTCAACGCAGTACTGGGAGCCAGAGAATAAAGCTAAACCAGCCAAGGGCGTTCAGGCAAGTGAAGATAGGACCAAGATGGCGCCTCCTCCCGCGCCTGTGAGCGCCTTTGCAGCTCTCAAAGGCAACGCCGCTGGGGGAGCCGCCCCCTTGAAGTTGGTCAAATCGGAACTCATGAACGACATAAAGCGAGCCATTCTTGACAACAAGGCTCTTTCGAAAGTGGGCATCATCGACTTTATATTTCATCAATTTCGACATAGCGTCTCGCGCGCGGAGGTGAAGAACACCATCGAGATGGTTGCAGAGAAGAAGGGCGCCGGTCGGTCGAAGGAATGGGATCTCAAGCCTGGCCACGAGATTGAGCTATAAAGCGGAGGAACGGCGAGGGAGTACCTTGCCATATCACGATTAAACGTTGTCATTTAGCGTAGGCGTGACTTGGCGTTTTCATTGTCTTGAGTGGACACGAGAGCTCGCATGGGCACATGCACAGATTAGAAGTGGCTGAGGGAATGAGGGAACATGATTTGCATCAGGAATGTATTAGCTACAAGACAAAAGTTTTGAGGCCTCGAAATATACTCGGCAAGACTTGCACCTCGGTGATTAGTGACGCGGAATGCAACGTCTTGAGCGCGTTGCTCGACGGAGGCGTCGGACCACTGGAGAGGAGGGGCCTGGAACCTGAAATGAGCTGTGACGCGCTTGGCCCCTAGCTCGCCGGCTTTGGCACACTACGAGTGTAGACGGCTGTGGACCTCAACACCACCACACGACGCAAGGCATCATCACAGAAGCTGGCACCGACGATTCTGCCGGAGCTCGAGCCCGTTGTATCGCGCAGCATCCACTCCCCTGCGAGGGCGTCTCCCAGCTCTCGGGACCAGACCAGTGTGCCTGGAGCTCCCATGGGTTCTGTCGTCATCCAACTGCAAGCGATTTCCACTGCCACTCCGAGAGCTGCTGCTTCGACCAGCAATTCGATTTGATTCACCGATGCTCGAAATGTCCTGTCGACCGATGTTATAACATTCTTTACGACATTTTTCTACAGGCATAACGCAAGGTGCCGCGCGACATGCCCGGTCGCCTGGCATGGACGATCCATGGGGCGATCCGTGGACGACGGACAGTCCGGCGAAGCCTGACCTGCCCGCTGCGCCGCGACAGGCATATTTTGCAGCGGTAGATAGCAACAGGAGCCCGCGGAGAGTATCGCCTGACGGCGCATCGCCGTGGAACGACAACGACAACGACGACGCATGGGGCGGATGGAATGACTCGGCTACCGGCAAAGAAAGTCCTGCATGGGGGTTGAGCCCCGGATTGAAGCCTCTCGGGGGCGTGGTGGTGAGGCAGTCGTCGCCAGATCCCTGGGGAGGGCTAGGGCCGGTGGAGGAACGAGAGGAGGAGCGAAAAGAAGAGAATGAGAGGGTTGCGGACTCTTCGATCAGTCCTGACGAAGAAGCGATTCGAGAAGATGCCTTGAACGTTGATGCGGTTGAGGAGCTGCCCAAGCTGCTTCCTGAAAGTTCGCTGGATGTATGGCGTACGGAAGATGCGACAAACAGCGAAGTCACGGCGATGTCCCCGGAAGTCAATATTCAGCGATCCGAGTCGCCTACTGTTGTCCCTGGGCCAGCCATCGGAGCTCCAGATCGGCCTGAAGTTGGCCGACAGCCATCCAAGGTTCAGGAGCTGGTAGAAATGTACGATGGAATTGCGAAGAAGGGCGCCCTGTCAACCGAGGTATCAGCCATCGCGGAGAAGAAGTCGTCAATATCGGCACCGGCGCACGACGATGCAATGCCCAAGGCACCTGAGATGGAGGCGCCGAGGATCCAGCAGGAGGAATCCGGAGAGGACGCATCAGAAGATCCTGCAGTGCACAGGAAGAACGAGAAAGCATCCCAGGTTACCGAGGCGGTGGATGAAACCGAGACAGCCAGTTTGGCCGATCATCAAGACGATGCAACACAACCACCAATGCCAAAGTCTCCCAGGATTCCATATCCCATCGACCTTTCCCGTCTTGATGATCTCTTTCCTTCGACCCCGGCCACCTCAACGGAGCCAGAGCTCGTGCCAGACGTCATCATTGACGACTCTTTCAAAACCACCTCCGAGCGCAAAGCCTGGTACCACATCTCCCGATCCGGCTCCGTCCGGCAGCACAACAGTGGCGACGTTGGAGACTACGTGCGCATCCGCTGGGCTAGCTCGCAGGTGCGCGAGGAAACGCTGAAAATCGTGCGACGGTGGATGGAGGAGGATTCCATCGGTGGGCGCGTCGTCCTTGGGCGCCGGCTCGGCGTGGGCGGCGCGAGCATGTTCAACTGGGACTCTGAGGCGCCCCCTGTGGAGATTAGAGAACTGCTGAAAAAGAAGGAGGGCACCCATGCGAAGCAGCATTCTGGGGAGGTCAAGGCGTCGGAGGCGGCATTCGCTTGGAGTAACAACTTACCTGTGTCGCCTACTGTTGCCGTTATGCCTGCTTCCACCGAAAGTTTCGACAAAGACTCGTCGGCCCGCGAACCTGGGCCGCTCGTCCCCGAGACGTCGATTCCTCTGAAACTTCCGCCACCGCCACCGGAGTCCCTGCCAAGGACAGCAGCTTTGCAAAGTACTATCGCTCCCCCAAAGACACTCGTAGCGCCAGAAGCGAGCCTGAATGGAGTCGGTGCGGACGATGATGATGACGATGACTGGGGAGACATGGTTTCTTCACCCACGATTTCGACGAGCCAATTCGACACGATTATCCCAGTTGGGTTGGGGAAAGAGACGACCACAGACAATGCTGTCCATCAATCGACTCAAGGCGATGCTCTCCATGATGGGAAGGCAGTGAACGCGGTGCATCCTACGACTATCGACAGTCAGAACAGTCTGGGCGACTCGGATTCATGGAGCGCTGCGGACGTGATACTGCCACCTAACCCACAACGCACACATTCACCGCCACCTCTACAACCTACGTCAAATCACCCTACGAAACCAGTGGAAAGAGCTGCATCACCCTTTTCGCCCACCGCCAATGTCGCTACGGAAATGTCGTGGGGGACTACACAAGCGGCGTCAGAGCCGAGATCATCACATGATGAAGAAGTTGTTTTCACCATTCTCCGAGGGCTTCCGGATTTATCATATATGATGCGGTGAGCAGCCATTTCTTCAGCAAGCCACAAGATTGCCAGAAGACGACTACTTCTGGGTCCCGATGGCCGGTCTAGACGAGAACACGGAAATGGCCAATGTGCGTGACTGGGATAGCGACATTGTGAGTTTAGAATCACCGTGGAAGGATGTATCATAGCTGTCTAAGCATTAAGGGCGTTGGATGGGATCAGTTTCAGCATGGGATGTACATTGGATGATCTTGTATCGACCTTCCATCTTATCAATTTAGCCATCGATATTCGAGAAATCTTCGAGCTGAGAGTGACAAGCGACACGCGTACGAAGCGTGTAGATGTATGTCGCAGTCACGCCATCATGCTCGTTGCCTGCTCATCGTTGAGGGGCATTCGCGTACGCCTCCATCTCGTGCCTCTTTCCTGTCTCCCAGACGCCAGCACTCTCACCATCTTCTTATCCTTGGAGGAGACCATGCATTCATATAATTTTGTCAACGTGTAAAGGGGCCTGTGGCCGAGGCGAATGTCGTTTTGCGTCCAGGTAGTCTTGCCTGCGTGGGACCATTCCACGTACAGTTCTCGGAAGCTCCGCGTCCTGCGGTACGATTCCATGAGCTTCAGTGCAGGGTGTATAGGAAGAGTATCGCGCAATGTAGGGCATTGGTACCATTCACGAACGGGCATAGATGGCGCGGCTGCGTTCTTGATACAGGTGTTTGGAGCGGTAGTGTCTCAGCAATGCGCGGGCATGGACAGTCGTTCTAGAAGATCTTCAGCTTCTTGCGCCCGAACCAAAAACATTTCATCATCTACAAGAAAAATCACGTTCTTCCCTTTTCTAAGGAGCAATCTTGTTTCCATTGCCACTACGGTACAACAACCACAGATCCTACGCCGCAGTTCGATGTGCATGTTTCCCCTGATCTGCTACTTGCTCGAAGCAAATTCGGCTGTCCAACCGGCCCATATAGAACTCTTAATTCAAGTTTACGCACAGGAGTCTCGTGCGGCACGATTTTGGGCATCAATCCGCCGCATTTGCTCAATGCAAGCTTCACAATAGAAGGCCTTGCTCCGAGGAAGGTAGACTATTTTTTTTACCTCCCCAGTTGCACATCTACCCCTCTTTCGGAACAAACGTGATCTTGCGTCTCGACACATGGGCTGCTTATCCTTTTCATGAAAGTTCACGTATGGGCATCCTGGTGTTCGACAATAAGCCCACCACTCGATCGTAACGCACATCCTGGTTGAGGGGAAAGGGAAGAGAGAGAGAGAGAATGTGAAGTTCTTCGGTTTTCCAGGTGCAAGTTTGTATCCCGAGAGCACATAATAAAGGAGGGGCTTATCCGAAGGGAGAGAAATTTGGCCTTCAAATAGTTTTCCAAAGTCTTACACAACGTTTGGTGAATAAGAACGTTCGCAAACAGTTGTTTGCCGAGCGGGGAACTCTGACGAACAATGGATTACACTGTGAGGGTTTGCGAGCTTAGATGGCTGGATGTGATTCAAGCGAAGTGAATTCGTGAACGAGAATCAGCCCACGGTCTAGGAAGATCCACCACTCGCCCGGTCCCAGCCGAGACACAGGGGCCGTTCAAAATGGCCCTCGTGTAAGTCCACGCACTCTAATAAGTCGTCTTGGGCTCTTGTCCTTAATCCAACCAAAAGCGTCACATATGAGTGAATGATTCATTCCATTTATCTCTGCGATTCTCCCCGGAATCAACGTAAGAATAGCATCTGGGTTTATGATGACAGCCGATTTAATGTATTCGATCGAGAGGTATCTCAGGTTTGGGCGCTGGACACCGTTGTAACGTGGACAGAGCGGCTCCAAGACCTGCGTATCATCCGGAAATGCGCCGAGAATCACTCGTTCGTATGTCTCTGCATACCTAATCTTTATGTGACTCTGACACGTCGAAGTCGCTCAGTTCAAGATGTGTTCGTGTATACGAGTTCAAGCGTCGTCTGAGTTGTCGAGTGGATGCACAAACACGCCTCGTTCAAGATTAATGCCTTTGAAGATGTACCTTCGGGTTCATCAGCAGCATTATACTCCATATTTCTCTTTGGAATGACTCGACTGCACAGGTCTAGGTCTGCAGATTTGCAAGTCTGAAAGTCCAAAAACCTTTCTAGCAGATGTTGCGGAACCAATATCAGAGCACAGATGTCATTAATGCCTGAAAAAGTCTAAAGTATCTCTCAAGAATGGGTATTGAATTGGAAGCCCCAACGCTGAACCGGTAATCTTCATCCAGGACCGCTTTCATCATTTGAGACAAAGAGTCGCATTGTATTGTGTGCCAGCGGCATGCTAGCAATCTTTTTAGTCTATTCAAACGAAGAGATAAAGGTCTTCTCTATCTCATGATATTTGGACATAATGTGCTTCACTTTGTCCAAAGGCAGCGCTTCTACAGTGCGATCCTTGTGACCGGTCATTGTCTCAGCCATGCAAAGCGCATTGTATATCGCCTCCTCGGCAGCGTCTGCGGCCGCTTCGAACAGACCGTTTATAGACTGATCGTCGATGAAGTTTCCCTCCAACACACGGGGCTTGAAAGGGTCCGGACGCTTCTGACCCGCGACAGTTTTCACTGGTATCTCGTTGGCCGTAGAGAACGCCAGAAAAATGTCTCCCGAGGGGTTGTGCCCGTAACCTCCGACACGAGCGAGTCCCACAGTCGCTCGCTTGGCCAGCCGCTGCAACTGAACCGGGTGCAAAGGCGCATCCGTGGCTAAAATAATTATAATTGACCCGTCCTTGCTGTCCTTGGCGGCATCATATTCGGCCTTCTTGGCAGCCTCCGCCGCTTTTCGTTCTGCTGCCTCAGCCAAGATTCGCCCGACAGGAATGCCAGAAATTCGGAGGTGTTGCATCCGCCCATAATTGGCTTGTACAAAAGCCGCAACCGTGTATGAGCTGCCGTCTTCGTCCGGAACGACCCGGCTGCTGGTTCCATTCCCGCCTTTGAAGCCCTGGCATAACATACCCGTTCCGCCGCCGACATTGCCCTCGGCAATCGGGTCACTGGAGGCATTTGCTAAGCCATCGAATATGTGCTCGGGTGTGATGGCGAATTGGCCCAGGTCGTTGAGATATCCATCATATGTTTCCGCTACAACGGGCAGAATGAAAAAATCCACCCCTGACTCGCCCTGTCCGTAGTGGTGCACAGCATATTTATTGACGCCCGTGTGGCAAGCGCCAACCGCAAAGCTGTTGGTGATGAGGATGGGCGCATGCAGCAAGCCCGTTTCCTCTATCCAGTGAGATCCCGTCATCTCACCCGAGCCATTAAAGCGGAAAATGCCGGCATGGCATGCTTGATGAAACCAGTCTTTTCGAGGGACGATGGTTGTTACTCCAGTGTTGACAGACCCGTCTGCACTCCGGATCGTCGTGGTGTGAGCCAGGACTCCGGGGACGTCAGTAATGCCATTTTTGGGACCGGGTTTCCAGTAGCCGAGATGAACGCCGGGAAAGATGTCTCGGAGACGTCCCCTTGGAGAACTGGTGGGCGAGTGCGACGTTGAGGACATAGCCGGTGTATAATTATTATTATGCCTTGTGGGTTGAGAATCCAATGCAACATGAATGTGCTTTGACTGCTTGAACACTGGAGGCACTGAACGTTAAATAATTAGCGACTTTAGAGACACTATCTCGCCCTTCTCCACAGGAACAGGCTCGGTCTCGGTCTCAACATCCCTGTCCACCTCGGTGTTGGCATCGGCGCTCAGGCTCGCGTTTCGGCTTCGGCTGGGGAGCCTCCGTGACAGGGTGTCGCTCAGCGGGCTTGGGTGCCGGCTCGGAGCTCGAGATTAGCTTCGTGAGATGACTCACGGCGTAGATTAGCGCTGACAAGCGCTGACGACAGGCGCCCACAACCGCCTTGCATCACTAAACCACCATAATGACTTTAGTAAATTAATTGTCAATACCCCTCACTATCTTAACCCCACAAATGGGATTCTTCCCCGCATTCAGTGGCCGGCACAGAGCTTTACAGACTCATCCTCTAGGTGGGAAAGGTTTCTCATGTGATAGGAATAATTATCTACAAATGGTTTCGTTCACATTGACAACGTGCTGAACTACCATATTGTACGCTCACCTGGCAAAGTACACGGCCTGTGTGCCGGGTCAAGCTGAGATTGATCTGTTGGCAATGAGTATTCGAAAGAAAGGTAACTGGTATTGCGGCAAAGAATACAGATCAATAATAGAAAGCGCTATTGTGCCCACCGAATCGGGCGGGACGTGCCGCCGCTTTTGGCGGTCTCGATAGTAAGAGGCGGCAATGTTGGGTGTGACGTTGCGGACGACCATGAGGTCCGCCGGGTTCCGTGGTATGAGCGACGCCGACGTTGTCGCTGGTGTTGCCGGGCTGGAGCTGAATGCACGTATCTTGGTGCTCTCCAGCGATTGGTGAGGGTGTAGAGGAGCAGGGGAAAACAGAATTGGCTCACTTTTGGGCTTGGGTTTTTAGTCCAGTAGAGTGAAGAAACGCGATTCTGACCCACAGGGCTAGATTATCTGAAATGATGAACCAGAATGCTTTCACATTTGATTTCACTTTCCACCCCTTCAGCTCAATATGGACATGCTTTATCTATGTCGATCTCAATGTATTCAATTTACCGTCCGGCTCTGCAAACACAAAGTGACAATCCAGCTATTTTTGGAGCCTTGGGTACAACTTAGGTGAGCTCTTCACCACAACTCCCTGACACTTGCCATGATTAGACCTTCATAGCCTTCCGTGCTGCCTCCTGCCTAGGATAAAGAATATCCAACCCCTCCGAGAGGCTCTCCCTCGAGATGCATTTGTTCATTAATTGATATAATCAGGATCATCCAAGCACTTGGTAATGTCCACGTCTTTGTCTATGATGGGGATCTTCTTGCAGCCTTGGATTCTGAAGCTCTTCATATAGGAGCCTTCCTTGCTGGTGCTCTTCTTGTACCATTCCTTGGGAGAGCCAGCCGTCGCATGGCCAAGATTGTCACCAATGCAACCAGGCTTGCTATGGAGTGTAATCGAGCAGCGAGTCCAGGCAGCGCTGCAAAAGGTGAAGGACCCAACGCGCTCTTTCGTGATTTCATCAGGGAGAGGGTAGCAGTTGTTGTCGACGAACATGCTCTTAAAGTGCATGTGCTTGCCCTTTTGGTTATCTTCGGTCCACACGGTGAAACTCCATGCGTCGACGCCCATGAGAGCCATGGAGGAAAAGGCGAGGATGGAAGAAATCTTCATTTTGAGAGTCGTAAAGGTTCAAGAACAAGGATGTTAAAGGGAATTGAGTGGATGAGAAGGAAAAGAGGCAGTTTGCATGAGGACGAGTGACGTCCTTTATATCTCTCTTTACTTCATCGAACTGCATGCCGCGTTTGGAATAAGCTTAATTTGTATGTAGCGAGCGAGACTCTTCGGTGCTTTCCCTGTCAGCAAGCGCCCCGTCCTCATGGGACCGGGCAGTTTGTCGGGGCGAGCTGACAGGCCCTAGATAATTTGATCGCCAGGACGCAATGTTGATGGAGTAGGCGCCTAATCGAGGGAAATTCGTAGCTAATAATGCTGTGATCGGCACGCCGCGGTTAGTGTGACGCGGTTAGACCGAGCCCTGGAAAAGTGACATCGTAAGCCCGCATAAACGAGGCAGGGGTCTAGGTACCTTTTCCAGCTTTTCCGTAATTGTGCATATTCCGCGCCGCCAGCTTGATGCAGCAGCGCTGTAAATTTCTGCCGGGCCCTCATTTCCATCTGCCGTCAGGATAGCTTCAATTGACGACCATTGAGGCATCTAGAAGCCCGAGATAACGATACTCTTTCTCGAATACCTTCATGAAGCTAGAAACGAGGGTCGGCTTAAGTTGGATAAGAACGCATTCATGAAGACCGTAATTTGTCGGAGGCAGGAACGAAGATACAAAGCATAGAGCAACGACTTTCGATAAAGACTAAGGATAGGGTCGCTCCCACGAGCCCTGTTTTTCTAGGAGGGTAACAAAAGAAGAAGGGGAAAGGCAGAAAGCCTAGTAAACAAGAAATACCTTATACAATGCATTAAGACGACTAGTGAGAGGCAACGAAGGTCGTCTCAATGACATGGGAGGGTAGCTTGGCTTGTGGGAACCCCCTTGTACGATTGATGCTCGCATACATGTACTGAGTCGTGACACCCCCTTTCCCGGAGGCTGCAGCAGCGAGTTCCAGACTGCAAGAAAAGCTGCACAGAACAAAAGATTTTTGGGGGAAATGGGAAAAGATGGTCTGGTCGGACGACGCGATGCTCTTTCATGGACGTCGCTAAAACCGGCTGCTCGGCTAGTCTGCAAATGACCACTCAATTGCAAGGCCATTGCTAGGAACAGTTCGGCCATGTTCGTCCCTGAGCCTTGTAGCAATTGAGCTATTTGAGCCCCATCTCGTCAAAGCCTGTGTATCAAGGATCGCTGGCCACTCCATCATTGACGTGTACATGTACAACGTCAATCTCTACACTTGGTTGAACACCAGAATGACAAGCACAATGCGTTGAGAAGTATCACCTGTCTAGTACTAAGGTGTTAGTCAGAAGAGGTAGGGTGTAACAGTAGTATATGCCCTCAATCGGCATTGAAATCGGGCAATATAGAATTTAGATTGATTTTGACGTTTCTCGATATAGTACGAGATCAAGAAGCAAGTTCGGTGAAACCGCCAGACTCGGCATTAGGAACAAGTTCTGCGTGTGGCGCAAGTTGAGCTATTACAGGTGTCTGCCATATCAGTGGAGTTGATTCTCTTGGTGAATAGGGATCTAGAGTGAAATGGTAGCTGATGCATGGAAGCAGACGGGTGCATATATACCGCGAGATGCAAAAAAGATATTCTGCCAGACGAACATCATTGCAGGATGTTCTCAATACGGTGTAATAATCGCAGCTACAGCCAGCTATTTTCTGTTGACTTATTATCTTGCGCAGCATAATAGGCTAGCCCACGCTTCATGTCATCGCGCCAGGCACCTGCACTGTATTTCTTCCAAGGACCGAAGGCAATCGAGATCTGACGGAGAAAAGACCGGGCAGCTATTACTAATGATGAATTTGTGCCCAATGGCAGACCACTGCAACTGGTATCCGGCAATACCACCGGTCGTCGCAACAGATGTCATGCCAACGTCATGAGGGGTCAACAGCACCACGAGACTCGGTGTTCGCCACGAGTCAGCAGCGGCTGCCGCCTATTATGATATAAGTTGCAGGACCAACATTGTATTGCCCACAATTGCACAGCTCCTCATTATTCGACCTGAAAGCATCAAAACTGCTTCATCTACATGCTCTAAATATGTCTACGGCCTCTGAAAGGGCAAAAGCAAAGCTTGAGGCTGTCCTCGCCGCGGCCAAAGGGGACAGCTCTTCTTGTAAGTATCGTTTGAAGGCGCTTTGGGCGGTCATTTAGTTGACCTGCGACCGATATCCAGACCCGTCCAACCGAGTTTGTGTCACGCGACACCCTTCGACTGGGGGCTGCGAAATTACAAACGTCGTCACGCGTCGCGGGAGCACGAGCAGCCAAGTCTCTAACGACGGGCGGTTCAAGACCATGCTCAAGAGCTGGACGACGACTACTGCATTCTAGGATGCCGCTAATGCTCAGACAACTTGCGTCTACAGTCGCCGGTTTGCTGAGCTTCGTCCCAAATTGATTCCATCATACCTTTGAAGCCCACGGTATCGAAGCTCGTTGGGAATTACTTATTTGGGTTTGAAGACATCGACTGTCACATAAGTATAGCAATTTAAAAAGTCTCGGATTAAATCTCGAACGGCCGTGATTCGACTGCAAAGATGATGCTGTGTTCTGTCGTAAGAACTTGGCTAGTTTCCTATCTCCATCTCACCACCGGACCAAACATCCATGATCATGCACGTCGCTATGAAGCAGGACTGTTCATCCAAAAAGGCTTCCTTATCTTATTATCTGCTTGGCAAACCCTTTTCTAGGCCTCTCTCCCGCTTTCGTGTGCTCTTCCTGTTCTATTTTCAGAAGACCTGTGTCGAAGGTTTGAGTTCTTACGGCTCCGAGGACGTTGGACGGCCCTGACAACACTTTTCTGCGTGATGTTCTACATCACCATTTTTGTCTTCGGGGTCTTCGATTTCTGGTTGAAATGATGAAGACGGGTCTTGTCCATCCGGACAGGACTCAAAACTTAGGCGCGGTTGTCCATGCACGATTTTTGTGCCATCGTGACATCGCTTGAGCCTGTGTAGAGTTCGGCATAAAAGCTCTTTACTTTCGTGGCAAGCTGCTGACAGTTGTGACAATGCAGGGCTGAAGATGCTAGCCTGAAACTGATGCAACTGGGGTCCTAATGCCTTCGCGGCCTTTCATGCATGTCAGCCGTCCGCCCCCATCACCATCGTACTCCGCGTAATTGTCAAGCCTGGCAGGAGGTGGTTTGTTGGCCAGTCATCGACCATAGACAATGGCAAGTCATCGATTGATGGCGATAGGCTGTCTACAAAATGGAATCATCGGCAGCTTTACGAATTGAAAGAGAAACCCGGGAGAGACTTCCTGAAACGAAGTACAAGAAGACTCCGACACCCTGCATATATCTACAGTCGTGGGGGCCGAGGGGGAAAATAGAGCTTGCTGCTTTGGCTCCCGGAAGCAACACCTCACAGAATGCTGACAAGCTCTCTTTTTTCTTCATTGGTCCGTTTAAGCGCCTTTGCTGATTGTTGCACTCAGGGGCGAACGCACATTTGGCCCTGATGTGTCGAGGGCTGACTATAGCGGCCGCTGTCTGACTTCGGATTATCAGCGAGAAGCTTGCTTCGTTTTTCTTTCAGGCCTTTGCAGTTTCCTGTTTTCACTCATTCCCACCGCCGAGGCCAGGAGCTCGCTCTGAGACAATTCCTCCACAAGAGCATATTGTGAGCTACGGAGTGGGCTGAACATGGGTCGCCAATTCTACGACCGGCCTGGACTTGAAGTTCTTCCCAACACCACGGCATCACAGCGCATACCTTCCTCTACTGGCCCCGATTCCGCTCAATGGGTAGCCGCGCAAGTACCGACCGCGGCGCATGTCACAGAAAAAGAAGCCGTCATATCTTCTCATGAAGCTGCAGGTGTGCGCAAATGGCGCATATGGATCTTCGCCGCCATATTGGCTCTCCTCGTCGTCGTTGGAGCCGTGGTTGGCGGTGTCGTCGGTTCGAGAAATATGCGTCTCAACAACGAGAACAATAATAATAGCAACAATCGCAACAACACTAGCCAGTCTTCACCGCCGGGGGACAACTCAAATTTCACAATACTCAAGCAAAAATCCACTCTGGCCGCAACAGGCTGGCGAATGGGCGGCATGAGCAACATCCAACTCTTCTACCAGGGTGAAGATAGTTTCGTGTACTACACTGGATGGGACTCTGGGCACCGTGGCTGGAGTATCCCAATCAAATTGGCTATTGGAGCCGCATCTGATACGCCTATGGCGGCTTCTCTCATTTTCCAACAATCTGCGCAGGACGTAAGTGTTTGGTATTATGCGCGGCTGTAGCATCTCTTCCAATTGTCACATTTGCTGATGAGGCCTTTGTGCCTGAAAAGGGACACCCGCCAAATCCACAAGTCGAATTCTACTACAGGAACACCTCAAACTATGTCATGGGCGAGAATTTTCAATTCGTCTTCCCTGATGGTCTAACAGACAGTATCGAGGACTGTTCTTTCATCATGGGAGACAAATCCCGCTTGGCGGCTTACTGGCCAGTTGTTGTGTACCAGGCAAAGTCATCCGAGCTTGAAATGATCTGGTTCAATCCCAACACCAGCAGCTACGACAAAAGCCCCCATTCTCTAACCTCCCTCTCGGCGATTGGCAGCCCGAATACGCCCTTGGTTGTGCTCCCTTTGCGAGCGCTTCATCCGACGGGGAATCACACCGTCGCTGCCGAATTGAAGCTGCTATACCGGAGGGATGATGGCAAGATCTATGAGTTCGATAGGTGGGCAAATGGCACTGTCACTAAGAATGATGGTATGTATCTTTGCCACAATCTACCCGCAGCATATGAATATTATTTACCATGGCTCACTAAATCCTGAACAGCTCTTCCTGGTGTCACTGTTGGGTCTGAGGCGTCACTGGCTGGATTCACATCAGCTAGGACAGATGACTCGGGAGCCCTGAATACACATGCGCTCTACCAAGCCGATAATGGCACAATCATGTATAGCATAAACGTCGACACTTCCGGTTGGCAAAACCCAAGAACCGATCCCGTCTTTGATGGCGCCGACAACCCGACGAACCTGGCCTGCGTCACCCCCGCGGCCAGTACTAACCCTGACATACCGCTGACAACGGCTACGGAGTTAAACCGGTGCTACTTTCAGAAACGTGGAAAGCTCATAGAGGTGCAGTACGACAGATCGAAGTGGAGCACGCTTGGTGAGATACCCTTACATCCATGACTCGGGATTTGAGAAGACTTTGAACATAGAGCTTCGTATTTGTACAAGAGAGAGCACATATCCTCGTTGATATTTTAGCGAGAGTTTCCAAGGAATGGCCTTTTGGCGTTTTGCGGCGAGACGGCACGCGCTACAGATTTAGAGGGTAACCCATGTTCTCGTATTGATACGACACACCTTAGAGATTCGAGGATAAACGAGACATTTCAATATATTTGTTGGTTTCAAGAGCCTTGAAAAGATTTCCTGCTCAATTGTACGTATAGGGAATGACCGTATGCGACTAGAATACATAAATACTGATTGTCTCTTTAACCACTCGACAGCCCGTCTTTTGCGGATGGCTTCGGAATGCTTATTGAGATAGCTAGTGCTCTAGTTGTTCGCGAAGACTTGCTTCCAAAGACCATTGCAGGATACATCATCGGGTGTTTCGTACGTCCCGTTAGCCTCACCCAGCTTGGCAATGAGGTCGTCGCAGCATTCCGTTTGGTCGTCGGACAGAATGCTCGAACGGACTATCTGGGGCATAAGGCCGGACTGGTATTGCCAGGGGTAGCTGGGTTGCTCACGAGTTACTGGCCATCTCTGTCTGCGTGATTGAGTCGACACTTGTGTGAAGGGACGTGGTGATATGTCAACTGATCGGATAGTGAAGATGGTGAAGCTGTATTACAGAAATGCGTCAAGAGAAGGCCCAAGTGTAGCATGAGGACAAAGGGCGATCTTGCATCGGGCAGGTCAGAGACTCAACATTAATTATTGCTGGGTGTAGTACATATTTATTATTTTTCAACGATAAATAGAGCGACCCTGGACTACTCGGAATGAATGGGGTCTTCATGATGCGACGCCTCGCTCTGCAAGTTCCTCCTCGGGGGCTTCACGAACAGCAGCGCTACAAAGGCAATGATGCAAAGCAGAGCAATGTAGAACCACGGCAGACCCGTCCAAACACCTTTTCTTCGCAACCCTTGATCGAAGAACCACGCCAGCGCCGGCCCGCCGATGAAGGATCCCAAAACCTCAACCATGCCGATCAACGCGTACAACCTGGAGGTGTACTCTGCGTCAACGTAATGCGTGACTGTCGCCCGCGCCAGCGGGCTATCGGCGGCTCCAAATGTCCCGATGAATAAGCCTATCAGAAACAGCACGATATTGTGGCTGAAGCCTTCGATGAGCGCGCCGAAGATGATGATGAGCGTGGAAACCCGTGTCAAGAATAGGTCTTTTCCGAATATCGTAAAGCGAAACCGTGGGGACATGAGGATTTGGGACACCTTTGGCAAAGCCACTAAGACGATGAGATTGAGAATGCCCAGCGGCGATAAGAGGAGACTGGTCTCGCCGAGCCGCCACCCAAAGTGCTTGCTGATGTACTGTACCAGTGTTGCCGTGTAAGCGGTGAACCGGGCGCTCTGGAACAGAAAGGTTATGAGGATAAGCGGGATATTGACGTTGTTAATCATGCGGACGGAATGCAGCAGGTCTCGCAGCCCGTTTCTTATGTGCTGCTTTAGCTCGACGAGAAGCGGCTGGTCTCGCTTCAGGTGGCTCTTCGACTCTCCGTCGAGAATAAGTGTCTCTGGGATGAAGAAGAAGACGCAGAGCATGGGAGGAGTGATGGCGAGTACGACGTAGATTGGCACCCATGGGCCGTACTTTTCCATGAGGATGCCAGCCAGCAAGGGGCCCACGAGGCCGCCAGCTGTTGCGCCAAAGGTGAGGTAGAGAAAGCTCGCAGCCCTTAAATAGGGTCAGTATTTGCAAAGGCTCCTACACTTCATTAACGAAGACTCACTTTTCCTCTTCAGCACTCACGTCGGCCGCCATGGCATACAGAGTAGCCAGCAAAACTGGCACGCCGCCGCCGAAGAGCAGAAACAGCGAGCCTGTCATGAGCAGATAGGGATTACTGCGGACCTGAGCCTGCAACTTGCTGAGCATGAAAGGAGCGAAACCGAACGAGACGGCAATGCCGCCGTAAGCCATGACGGCGGTTGGTTTGCGGCCGATGCGATCCGCCAGCAGGCCGTACGGAAATGCGACAATCAGGGCTAAAGGCAGTGGCATCAGCAACACCGCTCATCATCGAGCTCAAGGCTACGACATACTCATGATTGAATTGAAGAGGCCGAGCCAACCCAGCAAAAAGGCCAAACGCGACTGAACCTCATCCCCCTTACACTTCATCTCGTCGATGATATCGGGAGAGTCATCTTCGTAGAAGGCATGGCACACCGAGTCCTCGATCAGACGGTAGATGGGGATGAGTATGAGCATGCCGCTCGAGGTGATGCAAAATTTCATCGTCGCGGCAAGGAAGACGATGGTGCCTGGCGTCTTGGCCTGCCATGGCTTCGCCCGGATGCGCGGCCGCGTCGGCAGCGGCTCGTCCTGCCGCTCGTGCTCATCCAGCAGCGGAGCATCTTCCGCCGCGTCCAGCTCGACGCCTGACATGATGGGATTCAGCGCAGCGATGCCTTGTCCATGGAGCGCAGGCGAGAGCAGGCGGGGGCAGGCGAGGATGAGACAAGAGGCCAGAAGCAGGTGTATGACGCCGAGAGTGGAGGAAGGTTGAACAAGTACGGACCGCAGAGGTTGCGTCTCCGGGCTGGTGTTGAAGATAATATCTCGGTGGACCAGGTAACAGACTGGGCTCAAGCTACGAGTAAGCTGCCGCCCGAGCGCCGCAATGGATGCGAGAGGGACGGTTTTAGATTGCTCCGTCTCAGCCCTCACCAAGTGGGCTCGTCACTAACGATAGACTGCGCAGATCCGCAGGCATTCCGCATGCGAATTTAGTTCATTTTATGAAAGAGAATTGGTGAAAGTCCTCGGCCTCTCGATACGTGCGATGTTTAGAGGCTAGCTTCCGCAGATGCGTCGGCTTCTGAAGGTTTTATTATCTAGTTAATCAGTCAGTTGATGCCTTCGTCTTCCGCTTGACGGGCCCAAGCTTCCCCACTAGAACGCCCTTGCCGACGCCACGTCGGTAGCTGCACGCAGCAGCTGGCCGTTGGGAATGACGAGCCGCGTTCAAACCGTGCCTGACGAAGACGAGTCGGCATCATGGCAACCATGCATGGTTCCTGGTCCCTGGCTCGAACCGTTGAACTAGGGTGATTGCAACCTATCGGAGGCGAGGCTTTAGTAATACCCTGGAATGCTGCAAAGGCAATGTAGAGGCAGCCGCTGCCAGGTCTGGACTTGGCAGCGGATCAAAACCCGAGTCTCCTACACGACCCAGTCATTTATTACAGCATCATCACGCTTCCGTTCCCACTTTCATTTTCATTTACTGACATCAGTCATCTTCAGACCTTGTCAAACCACACCAGTGGTCCATCGTCACCTTCTTGTCGCAGGTCAAGACCGATCCGCTCGACACAGCCCCGATAGTCCACCTTGGTCTCTGCCCGAATGCACAACGCTGGTGAACCACTACTACTTCCGTCCTTGATGTTCTGCCCCTCGTGCTCGAGTATGTGCACCCATCCAAGCCAGTACTCTCCCGTAACGTGCTCCAGGAGAATGTAGTACGTCAGCCCGTCAAAGCCCATGGCAGGTGACGTCTTAAGCCGAAACTCTCTCGGCTCTCCAATAGACTGCGGACGGTCTACTAGGTTGATTTGCACCGTGCCATAGCCAGCGTGGTGATAGGTCCCTTCGTACGCACTTAGAGGAGAGGTGTGGGGGATTGGCAGTTGAGGGATGTTCGAATACAGACGTCGGCGACAGCGGCGCTTCGAAACATCGTCAAGGTTCCCACGGGCTTGTCCATCCGACGGCCTAGCTGATGAGCAATCGAGCGGGCATGCTTAAAGAGTCACTTACCTTGAAATTTCGACCATCTCGTCTTGGGCTCCGTCGAGGCCGAGAAACCACTCAATCACCTTTGTCGCTACTAGAACCACTGCGGCTGGCTGATTCGCATCATAGCGAGGCCGGGTATGTGCCATTCTGCCAGTATCTCGTGGATAAAATCGTCCAAGTGGGCATCAACGTATCCAAAGCCGTTGCAAACGTGCGTCAGCGGTACCTGAGATCCTAGTCGCTGTGCTTCAACCGCCGCCTGCAGCAGTGTAGGCAACATCAATATCAACAAGCTCAGCATCTTGGCATCCAAGCGTAGGAGCTGAAGTGGACTGAAATGTATACATCTACATATGCACTCACACCTGGCCAGCTGGATTAGGGGGACCATCCATGCGCTCACATGTTAATCCGAGTATCCCGCTTCGCCAATGTTGACAAACCGAAGGACTTGTTGGTCGACGCTGTCTTTCCGTTCGCAATCGTTCAGGTCACTTTCATGCAATCTGCCATTCATCACTCTTCAGCACAGTGCAGCGGTTTCAGGCACGAGCGTTGTCGCTGCCCCGCTGGAGTATGGCACTAGGAATTTCCCCAGTGTTGCACATCCAAGCCACATACGAAAATGAGCAGCTCGAAACCCAAACCCCACCTGTCTAATGACATGAAGCTCTCGAGGCTCTTCTCGCAACACCCGTCACAATTCACCACCCAAGCCGACAGCTCGTCAATCCAGGGCCCACGATGACCTCTCAACCCCTGCGCATCGGCTTCGTGCCGGAGCACTTCTCCACCCCGTTGCACTTCGCCCAGAAGCACTACGACTTGGACGCCACCCTGATCCCGTTCCCCTCTGGCACCGGCCACATGGTCACGGCCCTCCGCGCTGGCGAGATCGACGTGGGTATCGGCTTAACCGAGGGATGGATCGCCGGGCTCGGCAAGGAGGGCATCGAGGGTGACGGGGGTTACCGCCTTGTCGGCACCTACGTTGAGACGCCGCTCTGTATGTCAAGGCCGCCGTCACAGTGTTCACCCTCGTTCAGTCTAACCACGACACGCAGGCTGGGCCATTTCAACTGGTGCAGAGCGCCCCGAGATCACCTCGGTTGATTCGCTCAAGGGTGGCAAGATCGGTGTTTCGCGCATCGGCTCCGGCAGCTACGTCATGGGCTTCGTCCTGGCCGACCAGCGCGGCTGGCTGTCCTCATCGACGCAGCAGCCCTACGCCGACACCGTCGTGCTGAACACGTTTGAGCACCTGCGGGGCGCCGTCAACTCGGGCGCAGCCGACTTCTTCATGTGGGAGCACTTCACGTCCAAGAAATACTACGACTTGGGCGAGATCCGCCGCGTCGGCGAGATCTACACGCCTTGGAGCAGCTGGAAGATTGTCGCGTCGACGGCGCTGGCGCCGCGGGACGGGAGCGTCGACGCTCGAGTCAAGGAGCTGTTCGAGAAGCTCGACCGCGGCGTGCGGCACTTCAACGAGCACAAGGAGGAGGCTGTGCAGTACATCTCGACCAGGCTGGGATATACGGAGCCCGATGCCAGGGAATGGCTGAAGACGGTCCGTTTCCCGTCCAAGACGGAAGGCGTCAAGCCCGAAGTGGTGTCCGACTGCGTTTCTATTCTGCGAAAGGCGGGGGTCTTGGCCGAGGGCAAAGGGATGAAGCCCGAGGCTATGGTGGTGAAGATATAAAGGCGGCGCATTGTTTCGCTAGATGCCGGTGACGAGTGCGGCTGCAAGTGCTTTTGTCTTCTCGCGACACGTATGTTGCCAAGCCGCGACGGGGTCCTTTGGAAGCTACTTGGTTTGGACGAAATCGTCCCCGCCAATGTCGTGTTCCACAACAGACGCCGAGCTCTCGGCACCACCGACGTACGACTGGTTGGTCGCAGTCCGCGGGGCGCATCGCCGCGCGTCCACGAGAGTCTACTCTGCGAGGTTGGGCCGGGCCCCAACAGGCCATGGTGGCAGTTGGTCGGTGCCAATATAGACAAAAGAGCGACTTGGATAACTACGAGGACTTCGTAGATGATGACTCTTAAAAAGAAAATGCCCGGTGCCATCCATCCACCCGGCGGCGCCAGACACGGACGCTAGCTCGGCCGGGCTGAAACTGTCAGGGCCGCGTTAATTGCCGTGGCCCGCTATTGGTGGTGTCACCACGCACGCCCCCTGACGCTTCCGGGGTGGGCTGGCTGTTGGCCCTGCCGCTGTCCCGCCCGTTGTGCCCGCAAAGTCAAACACGAGGCTCGCGAATGCCTTTGCTTTAGACTTTTAAAGCATCCTCCATGAGGTAAATCCATCCCTGACGCCAGCTGTCGTTCTCGCTGCGCCGCTGTCACTCGCTCTTCTGCCGTCTGATCCTCGACGCATCGCGCCCGGCCCCTCGTGGAATGCCATCGACTGCTCGAATGCCCAACGCCGGCCCGTCTTGCACAGGGGGACGCAGCTCCCCGCCCACAGGCGACCCGTGATTCATGGCTTCACCGGGAACCAGACGCCTCAGCGAGGCCATGGCCTCGGAGCCCTACGAGGTGGAGCGGCGACGCTTCTCAGCCGATGCGGCCGATCTGGCGGCTTCGACTGGGTCCATGCCGATGCTGATGTCGTCGCCATCGCCCGAGAAGGCAGGCATCCGCGCGAGGTTGGGACTCGCGCGCGTGGCCAGGCGGACTCTCGGCATCTGTCTCTTGCTGGTGACTGTCTTTTTGTGGACGTTGTCCAACTTCCTCGCGAGTGTAAGAGTTACTCCCCGTCCTTGCACAGTTCGGCACGCTGACACTGCCACGCAGTTCATCTTCTCCGATCATACGTACAATAAGCCGTTCTTCCTCGTCTACGTAAATACGTCCATCTTTGCGGTGTCCTTAATACCGACGTTTATAAAGTATATGCTCAAAAGCGGGATACGGGGAGCACGACACGACTTGGCGCAGATGTGGCACGAGCACAAGCATGGAGGCGCGCATAGCAAGTTGGCGACGGAAGACGAGGACGAGTCATCAGGTGAAAGTCTGCTGGTCAACGACGAGGGCGGCCTGGAGCCCACCCGACCTTCCGACGAGATGCTCAGCTTCCGCGAGACGGCCATCCTGAGCCTCGAATTTTGCATGCTGTGGTTTCTCGCCAACTACTTTGCGTCTGCATGCCTCGAATACACGAGCGTCGCCAGCGTCACGATCCTGACATCGACGAGCAGTGTGTGGACACTCATCTTTTGCGCGCTGTTCAGGGTCGAGCATTTTTCCGTCCGCAAACTCATCGGCGTGACGGCTTCGCTGGTGGGCATTGTGCTTATCTCGACAGTGGACCTGTCGGGCAAGAGCGACGAGAATAGAGGGTCTTTCCCTCACAAGACGCCCGGGCAGATTGCCATTGGCGACTCCATGGCCTTGTTCAGCGCTGTTGTGTACGGCATGTACGTGACGGTGATGAAGCGGCGCATCGGCAACGAGGACAAGGTTGACATGAAGCTGTTCTTTGGTCTGGTGGGCATCTTCAACCTGTTGTTTCTGTGGCCGCTATTCTTCATATTGCACTGGACCAACATTGAACCGGTATGTCTGGCCCTGTGCCTTGATATTTGACAAATGCTGACCCCTCCTCAGTTTGAGATGCCTCCGACGGGCAAGATTTGGATGATTATAATTGTACGCCCTCGCCCCAAATGGATGTTCAGAGACCGGATGCTTACCGAGTGCAGATTAATTCGCTGTCGTCATTTGTTAGCGATATCGCATGGGCGTTTGCCATGTTGCTGACGACCCCGTTGGTGGTTACTGTCGGGCTGTCGCTGACGATCCCCCTGTCCTTGGTGGGCGAGATGATCCAATACGGGCAGTACTCGAGCTTCGTCTACTGGATCGGGGCTGCAGTGGTGTTTGTGTCGTTTGTGTTTATCAACAAGGAGAGCCACGAAGACGGCGAGGCAAGGAAGGAAACGAACGACTCGGAGCGTGGCATACCTACCATTGCAGTCGTTTCTGCAGCATAGACGGATGCATTGGACGGTTGGGGACACGGCGTTAACTTTAGGACATCTTAGAGGTTTCGGATCTGCATCGGAATGAATCGAAACGGACATGTGGATTGCCTGCTCTGTTGGTGGTGAAACGACGAACCTCGCCTGGCCACGTAGCTATTGATGGGCCACGGCTATCCCCTATTGGGCCATTTGGCGGATAGAGAGACTTCAACTGCTGGTGAGGCACTCGATGATGGTCGTCGCGTGGCGCTGATAATGGAACGGACCGGTCCGGTGGCAAACATGCATGAAATGGCTCGGCAGGCGCCGAGTGTATGCGATGCTGGCCGGCGCACAGAGTACAACTTTGAGAGGTGATGCTGCAACAGTTTGGTCGCGTCTGCGTTGCGTAAACAGGATCTGCGTTAACAATTCTCTATGTGCGTTGCAGGCTGAGCAGCAAACGCGGCGGGCATGCCGTGTCGCCTGACATGATGGATCCATGTGCATGACTGCTCGGCTGCGGCTAGCATCGCCGTCGCGTCGCACAAGATGGCCATCCTGCCGCGATGACATTGTTCCAATTCCCATCCGGGAGACCGGGACCCTGGGTGCCACTTCAGCCGTCGAGGTTCCACACGAAGCCAGCCCACATCTGGGGCGCAACGCTGCTGCATGGTGGGGGGTACGGGGAAAGCGACGACGAGGAGACAGGCTGTCGCGAGGAAGTGGTAGCCAGTCACTAGAGCAGCAAACAAAAAGCCACTGGACGTGTTGGCATGTTTGCTTCTCTCTTCCCTCCACACAGGTTAGCATGTGTGGCTTGGGTCTCCGTGCTGTCCGGTGGCTCGGGGCTGTGGTTGGGCTGTAGTTGTCTCTCCTGCAAGATGTTCAAACTGGAAAGAGACAGCATCCCGAGATGTGTCGCAACGCACAATACCAGGCAAAGAAGGATTGTAGATCTCCGGCTTGCGAAGCTGACTTCTCCGCCCGACGCCGTTGGATTTGCCCAATCCGGAAGAGTTGGACGCTCCCATGCGATTCCATTGGTCGGGAGCGATTGTAGTACAAAGGGAAGAGAAGAGTGTACAATGCACGGCAACCTATACGGCTTCCAAAGCAGCTGACTTTCGTTCCTCCTAGGACCCTTGCTCCGACACGTGTTTCCACGTCATAGCGCCACTATGCGCGGTTGACAGGAGAGCCTTGGTTCGGCTGGAGGAGTAGACGGACTCCGTGCAGTTACGGAGGTGAAGCCGTTCACACAGTATGGTGCTTGCCGTCGGCTTGGAGTGCGAAGAGCTTCTGCGACCTCGTAGCCCAGTACTCGTATTCATCGCCCCTCGTCGATATTTCCATCCTTACTTTTGCATATGTCAGTGGGGAAAACGCATCCGGGAACAGAAATGCCCCTGGCATCTGCTAGGCGCTAGCGCGCGTCTTAGTGAGGCACCAGGCACGGATAACTTAACTCATTAGGCCCTAGTCTTCAGCGGCCAAAAACGATGCGCCACCAAATCCTCGATCCCCAGCGGGCTCTTCGCGTGGCACCACACGCCGGGAGAGTGGGAATCCAACGGCGCAAATTCTCCTGCTGTGCAAGTTCGGCAGCGTGTGGGAACGCGCGGATGGGGGACGCAGGGCGCGCGCGGGACGGAGGGGGAGGGGGATCTGCGCTTTTCGATGCCAAGACAGAGATCGAGGCCGCGAAAAGACCCTGTTGAACCTGTCACGCACATCCAACTCCGTTGCATGATGGGAGCGAGCCCTTTGCATACAAAAGCGCCTCTCGATCCCGCTGTCCGGGACTCTCCACGAAGCCATCAGCTCCGGAACGGGTGCGCAACCCTGACGTGAGCTTCCTCGACCTACCTACTTTATACTCGAGCCCGGGGAGGGCCTCGACTCGGACCAGTGGATTCTAGGTGACGGCCGGAGGGTCGCGACTTCAGGGCCGCGACTTCAACAACGGCAGCATCGGCTGTTGCTCGAGACGTGCCCGTGCCTGACAGGGCAGGCGTCCCGCGCGGGAGCCGCAGCGCCAGTTTCTCGCGCTTTGCTTTTGATACTGGCTCCTGCTTGTCTGACCACATCACATGCTCCTTCCACGTCGCTACGTCTTCGCCTCTCGCTCGCAGTCGCCTTCGTCGAGGCTGCAACAACTCGAATCTCTGTTCTCTATTCACCATATCCCTCTCCCCTCAGCCTACTATCCGCACCACCTATGAAGCCAACCTCTCTCTCACCACCCTACTAGTACGACGACTGACACCAGAGCTGGATATGCTCTCACCGGCAACAAATTCTCCACCAGCATTATGGAATCTTTCCGCAAGGACCGCCCCTTGGTAGAGTCCATCGCTCTCGCCACGCGGGGCATCCACTCTAGGCTTAACAAGCTCATCGTTACGCGTCTGCCCCTGGCTTTGCCTCCAAGGACAACTGATCCGGCGCTGTACTTATCGGGGTTGCTACACATCACGCTCATATACACGACCTTTGAAGAATCATGGCGAGACCTACTCAATGCGCCGTCGGTCAAGGCCTCGGCCGGCACTCACCCAGCCCGCCGCACTCCCGAGACACCCCTCCCAGACACTGACAGCCCGCCGTCACCAGACCATCAGAACCCCAAGCTACACAGCCCACCTGTGTGCTGCGGCATGAGGTCTATGCTGGAGTGTTTGCATCTTCCTGGCCTGATGAGATCAGACCGGCTACGGCAAGATATCAAGGCAATGACCGGCTGGCCCGACGACGTTGTCGAGGAGCAATTGCAAGCCATCAGCAAGACCGGGTACCTTTCCGAGTTCGTCAGTCACATCAAACGGGTCGTCATCAGCAAGCCGCACGTGCTCTTGGCCTATTCATATATCATGTACATGGCGCTTTTTGCAGGCGGCCGGTTCATCAGGGCATCCCTTGAATCCGCCGGGAAGGCTTTCTGGGACACGCGGCCCTCACCGGTGAAGCCGACATCGCGAGCTCCCCAAAAGAAGTCGGAGACGGAGCAGGAATCGGACGCAAGCTCCGGTCAGCACTGCATGCCCTTGAGCTTCTTCCACTTTGACACGCCGTTTGACGGCGAGGACTTGAAGCGCGAGTACAAGCAGCGGCTGTTGGATTTGGAAGGACTGCTGACCTCGCGGGAGAAGCACGACATCGTGCAAGAGGCCATTTGCATCTTTGAGAACATCACGCTGCTGGTATCTCAGCTTGATGCACTCTGCGCCGAGCCAGAAGAGGTTAACCATGCCTCTGAGTGCACAGACTCGATATCGTCATTGGCAAGTCTCCTCAAGAATACCATCAGCAACCGTTTCCGGGACAGCGTCGTCGTTACCAAGGAACGAAGGCATCGACCTTCGTCGAAGCAGTCATCTGGCCACGAAGATCACTGCGCTCTGACCAGAACCACGGAACCGCGCAAGCCCAGCAACAGTTCCCTCAAAGACTCTTATAAGACGTCGATGCAACACCCCCACCCGCTCTCACCTGGAGACAGCATTGAGCTTTGTCCAGCAATGTCCAAGTCTATCAGATTCGACGAGGCATCGCTGTACGCTGGCAGGGGCCAGAAGAGCTTGCGCGAATTTAGCGTGGACCTTACGGAAAGCTTCAAGCTGGCCTCGAGGCGACTACGCGAGGCCAACGTGATCAACTTGGTCTTGGCAGCAGCTTTTGGGGCTATGATTCTTGGCGCCATACTAACAACCCGAAGGAGCGCCAACGAAAGCGCTAAGGGAAACATTACATGAGAAACGAAGTCTTTCGGTTGCATTGCAGAGTAACATGGGAGTTTAATCGGTAATTTGAGCGAGAGGGGACTGGAATTCGCGTGTCGCACATCACCTAATATCCGTAGCGAAGCATCAGGGGTATCAAATCGGGAGCAGCATGCACGAGATTTCAGACCGACGCTGGCAGGACCAGGGCCTGGAGTGCAGATATACTCGGGCGCAGGACTCGGAACACAAGAACACCTAGACACCGCAGCATAGCATATTGCGCATTGATAGGCTGCTATACACGACTGCATGATATTCATTTAGTTACATTTCCATAAAAAATGGTATAATCCCAACATCAATCCGCTATTCATTCCCGTCCGTTGCGACCATGATCAATGCCGCTTCGCCACCATATGCTCGCCAACGCTGTAGCTCACGCCCCTCAAGCCCCTCCCAGGGTATCCAGACTCGTAAAATAGGAAAAGCTAGTGCAACTCGTTAATCATCACGACTCGTCAAAGTCCCAGTCGGCTTCGACGTCGGCCCACCCCGCCAGATGTCTCTCTCCGCCAAACTCCCCTACTTGTCGCAAGTGCCTCGCCCGATCCGCGTCCGACTGCCACTGGCGGACGATGTAGTCGTCCGACGCGGTGACGAGTTCGCCGCGTTGCGACCAGGCCATCGTCGTGACTTCTCGATTGTGACCGCGGATCAGCGGCGTGCCGCCGCGAAAAATGGGGATCAAGGACGACGACGGCGAGGGACCTGAGGGCGTAAACGAGGAGGAGAGAAACGACGATGAAGGCGCCGCGGGGTCGTGCTGGATGTGCTCGCGCTGGGCCCAACTGGCGCGCATGTACCGCTCATCGGTCGGGAAGAGCATCGCGCAGCTGTCGGAACTGCCCACAGCCAGCAGCTCCTTGTTGGAGTCGCTGCTGCGGCGAATGGCGCATTTGACGTAGAAAGAGCCCACGCGGAATTTGTCGTGTTTGAAGCCGTACAAGGGGCCCAGGCCCTCTGAGCCGTTTGGCCTACGCTTGCTTGCGTTGTCGAGGAGCTCGGGCGCGTGGCCGAGAACGAGATGGTTCGTCGAGTAGGCATATACGGTGCTGTCCTTGCAGACGGCGTACAGACGAGACGAATCCGTGTTGAGGGCCATGGATGTGATGCCGTATGAGCGCCACGCGTGAGTGATGGGCTCGGGGGTCACAGCGATGGGGGTCTCCTCTGCCTGGCGGCGAGGCTTGATGTAACGCGTGTCCCAGAGCTTGATGGAGGCGTTTGCTTCGGATCCCGTGAGCAAGAGGTGCTGTCGATGGGCAGGCAGCCACTGGATGGCTGTGACAGAAGCCGAGGACGTGTTGCCCTGGACGGTGCGTTCATGAGCGTTGTCGATTGTGTTCACTGTTCTTGCCGCGACTGGGTCCAGGCTGGTATCTCGGCGGCTGAGATGACGGTCGGCTGAGAAGGCTTGCACCGGCAGAGATGAGCATCGCAGGTCCCATATTTGAACCCTACCCGCTCTGTCGGACGTGGCGAGCACGTTCCCGTTGTACTGGCCGGGCTGAAAGGCGACTTGCCGGAGCGAATCCCAATGCCCGTCGCCCAATTCGACGGCGACGCTCTCGGTCACCGTGTCGATAATCTTGCCAGATCGATCACCGCAGGCGCTAGCCATGCGAAGGTCGTCTTCCGAGAAGTCCAGATCCATGACGGCATTGTCATGAATCTTGATGTGCGTGGCCACCTTGTCCTCGGCGGCTTCGTCTTTGCCCGTGTTGAAGATCCGCACAAAGCCTTGTTCATCACCGATTGCTGTGATAGGAAAATTGTGGCAGCTTGCCAGACTGAAGGGTATGGCGGTGCCTTGTCCATCCAAGGGTGTGCAGTGGTAGACGTCGGAGCTGTCGCTGTAGAAGGAGGCGGTGTCGCTTCTCGGGTCGCAGGCGGGAAAAGAGAGGGACTGTTTGCCGGTGTGAGAGGAGAAGCCGTGTTCTCGGTCAAGTAGATGAGCCTCGAAGCCACGGTTTCGGAACTTTCGAATGGGCTGGGGCTGGTACCCTTCGAGAGACTTCCAGGCAGGTTAGACACTTGGACGAGAAGAAGATGTTGCAGTTAAGGGGATATACCGTGGATGAAGTGCTATCGGTGAAGACGACTTCCCGCGTCAAGGATAGAGACTTTTCGCGCAAGTTCTGGGCACCTCTACGACTGGCCTTGAAGAAATGACTCTGCAAAGGTGTCAGCAAGTTCTCTTGTAGTGGAAGTACTGAAGTAGGAGCAGTACCAGATTTGCGGGACGTCGCTCGCTTGAATATTCTCGATCCTCGGCGTTGGAGTAAGGCAAGTCCATCGCTGGATTCAGAGGACAATCATTGTTTTCCCTGCGCAAGTGGAGCGGAGCTAAGAGTGCCGACTCTTGGAGCATGCCCCTTCGTCTTTTGTTGGCCAGCGATGGCTGTTCTTCGCGCTTCCTCTTGTCCATGTCGGCATCCATAGCCACCAATCGCTCCGTAGGCGAGGACGGGCAGATGGGGTCCGAGCTCAGCAGATCACCTGTCAGGGATTGTGGTGACAAGAGCTGGCGGTTGACTGCTGAAGAGTTCATAACCCCCAGCGTTGCGCGAGTTACTCTCGTGTCAAACGACCGTGGCGTGAAGAACCTCCGGAATCTCCTAGGTGTCACGGAAGGGACGCGCTTTTCCTTGTGATGACTCGATCTGGTAGGTGACAGAAGCATCGAGCTTGCGGGCGACGATTCCGCAGCCATTGGGCTTGAGGGCACCGCATTGGCGGTGGCAGAAGAGCCTGGGCGCTGCATCGTGCCCTTTTGTGGGAGCTACAGCTCGGCAAGTCGAGTCGGGGTGGAGGAGCCGGCGGTACTCGATGAAGGATGCGCTTTACAGCAGGTCGGAGGCTCAGATAGCGATAAACATTTCGAGAGGCAAACAAATGTACTTTGAGCAATGAAAACCAGGAAACAAGAGAAGACACCAAAAAAATCGACGGCAAGTGGTGGGGGAAGCCGTGGTTGAGGTCGAGGCTGGGGGTGGAGATGGGACGGGATGCGGTTCGACGCGCTCGTGTCGTCGACGCGGAGCGTGTAAATGGATTCGTCGCGCGTTGATGTCCAGCAGCCGTCCAGCTGGCGTCCAGGGGCGGGCGGCTAGCGCTACAGCGGTGGCGCTTCGCTGCGCTGCCCTGCGACGCGCTAGAGCCGCCCTCCCGCCCGCTAAAACGCGCCAGCGGTGCTGCTCTGGGGCGGCTCTCGGCCCCTCGGGCGGGTTCAAGCCTCTGGGCTGCTTGCAACTACGACCGGATTCCGGATTGATTGAACGTGCTGAAAGAGCATTACCAACTTGGCCGTGCCGTAGTTTCATTCGATTGGAGCCTGCCAATTATCTCGTTCTCGTTCTTTCGACTTGCGCAGGAAGTGCATCCTCCCAGTAGCCATGTAGAAGCCTTCCACGACCGCCGATGCGACGTCTCCCTGGCAGACGAAAACCTAATATTTCTTCAAATCAGCCCTACAGCATTCCTTTGCATTATGTATTCCTAGAACGCGGCACCTTTTCCCTTGCGCATTTTGCGATGCGCGCGCTGTCAGAGCAGCGCTCCCGTCTACGCGGCCGTCCCGCCTCAGCCGTGGACTCGACGGGGACGCACGGGGCAACGCCACACTGCCTAACGCACTTAACTGGAGCTATGGTGTCATCTCTGGCGGTGATTCACAATCGCATCAGGAAAGCTCGCACGCGCTTCTCAACAACCAGCTCCGAGCCTCAAAGTCTACCCAAACTCTCGCTGCATCAGCCATCGACCATCGCGCTCACAGTATACCGGTGCACGTGACAGGGAAACGTCCATTCGCACTCCCGCCGCTGCCATGTGCCGCTTCTTGGTCCGTCGTCCCCTCCGAAGTCGGGCGCACCCCCAGCTTACCTCTCTTCCAGGTGTACAAGGGCAGCGACGAGATACTCCTGTCCAAGCTGATTCTCGACCCGACACACTCGATCCTCAAGCAGTCTTTTGACTCTCGGTTACGACTGGTACGAACTCATATGCTTTGAGCTTGGCCTTGTGGCGCGCTGACCGCAAGCTTCAACAGGACACGAGACGAGGCCAGAACAACGCCGATGGCTTCGGCATCGGCTTCTACACCGACCCCAAGCTCGGCTCCGCGCCCTGCCTTTTCACCTCGACGATCCCCGCATGGAACTGCACGAATCTGCAACGTATAGCTTCGAAGACGGCGTCGAGATTGATATTCGGACACGTCCGCGCCACCACCGAGGGCTCCCTCAGCGAGGACAACTGCCATCCCTTCACACATGGCAGCCTCATGTGGATGCATAACGGCGGTCTCGGCGGCTGGAAGCATATCAAGCGGAGACTAGGTAGCCGTCTAGCAGACAAATGGTATCTCGGCGTCAAGGGTGGGACGGACAGCGAATGGGCCTTTGCGCTCTTCCTCGATACCCTCGAGCGCCTTGGCCATGACCCCAGCGCGTGCCCCGAGAAGGGCTTCGGGCCTGCAGTCTTGCGGAAGGCGATTCAGCAGACCATTGCCCAGATCAACGAGATGACGGATTCCATACCGCAAGACATCCTCCAGAGCGAAGACGTCGACACCAGAAGCTTGCTCAACTTTGCCGTCACGGACGGGCACAGCGTCATCTGCACCCGATACATTAGCAGCTCCAAGGATGAGGCAGCTAGCTTGTACTACTCCTCTGGTACCCAGTGGGTGACGAAGACTACCGACCCGAACGACCGACAATACCAGATGGAGCGGAAGGACAAAGGTGCCGACATTGTGCTTGTAGCCAGCGAGCCACTTACGTTTGAGCGAGGTGAGCAGCAGTTCCGGGCAGAATGTTGATGGCGAGCTGCTGACTGACTTGACGCAGAGAACTGGGTTAACGTCCCTACCAACTCAATCTTGACGATCGACCGACAAACCGTCACGGTCCATCCAATACTGGACAAGTATTACGAACGCGATCCGTACCACGTGCGCTCTAGTGCTTTCGTGCAAGCCAAGGGCCTGGTTTCGAACGAGAAGGCGCTGAGTGGCTCCCCCAGCCCGGCTAACGAGCCGCCCCATTCCAGCTTCGACGGATATCGGAAGCTGGCGGCGCAGTCAATCAGCTCTCGCAGCCTTAGCCCGGATCTTGCTCGGAGGTCACTGACGCCAGTCTCGAATGCCTCGTTTCGATGAGGGCAGAAAGAATTGTAACACCACACGAGGCATCATCATCGCCTTTGATGGAGCGAAAGGGCTCCTGTTTGTCTGCACAAGAACAGATGGGCGTTGTTTTATTTCTGGGAAATCCTGCCGATGGCTAAGGCTATCGAGGCGTGTTGTGGTGCACTGGGCACTTGACACATGTGTTTATTTTAGGGGCTGCGAATGGCGCCTCTCGGCGTAACAAGATTGTGTATTTCGATTAAGGGACATACGTCACCTCATTTAGGGAATCAGGCAAAGGCAGGCACATTATGACGCGGTAGACCGCACGTCAATATACAAGGCTCTTTATGGCGGCATGCACGTCCCTTGCATGACTGGGTTTGGCGGGAATGACGGGCGACTTGCCCATGAGTAGTTACCGAAGCCAAAAGACCAATAGCGCCTTGGGCACAGCGCTTTTAGCTTACGCGGCCGAGTCTATATCTACGGCTACTTACTTCCAGACGATGGCTGAGGGACAAGGCGCCAATGAACGTCGCAATAGCAGACTCGAACTCGACATTTGACTGCACATGGTATTCAACATCGTGACGTGTGCATCGAGTCAAGGCATCGTCAATTCCATTATCATCTCTGCCTTCTGGAACAATTGCCCAATTGGAATGATCAAGGATGAAAAGTACTATTGTTATTAGTTTCCTAGGGAGATATTATGCGAATATAATAATCACTCCTCGATGGCTTGCGACTCCCCCACAGGTTACGGCCCCAACCTTGCTGCTTCGTAAGATCCTGCTTCATAATTTTCTTTTTCCGCTGTAAGCTCCTCCAACTTCTCCAACTTCTCTCTCCTCCGCGTCTCCAACTTCTCCAATTCCTTCACCGTCCCAACCTCTGGTTCCAGTTCGTTGACCTGTTTCAAAAGCAAACCATAGTCTATAATGCTCAGCATGCTATTATTAGATAGCGTGTCTCTTAGGAACCGCAAGGCGGTTAGGTAAGCCTCTGCCAATGAAGCCAAACCAGACCCTCTCCACTCATATGAGTTTATCGATTTCTTACAGATACCGTGTTATTGAACAACTCCGTGAGCAACCAAGATTCGTCAAATTCCCCTTCGCCAATTCTCTTTGCCAGTTGAAGCATTCCGTCCGACTTTAGGAATATCTTGCGAGTAGAGTCGTTCCGAAGCTTGGGGAGAAGACCTGCTGTATCTCCTTAATTCTGGATGTCGACTTTGAACAACTTACGACCTACAAACTCGCCCTCGTAACGATAATCTTGGACATCAAATAACCCGCAAAGACGTCTCGTGGTACCCTAATAACGTCGTACTATGGGCCTGGTGGCATTGACCGCCCCCTTGTGTGGCATGAGCACAGAGCATCTCAGTTAGAGAAAGCTAAGCTATCGATGATGGGACAAGGAGCTGAGATAAGTGGGAATAAAGGGACGACCGTCGACCAGACACAAAGGGAGAAGTGGCATTTTAGAGCGTGTCGGGATACTGGTAAGACAGCAACGGACCATAAACCTAGGAGCGTTAAATGGATTATGGAGGAGGCAAGGCATGCAAAGGACATCGAGTATCGTCCTGACTGGAAGATTTAGGCAGCACTGTAACATGACGGTAAACTGTTCGGCATTTAATTCGACATTTCCGTTGGATTGGCGGGGTAGAGGCAGTTTGTGGTTCTGCGAAGAAAGCAAGAGAATGACTTTTTTCGAGTCGAGCCGCCTGCTGATATGTCGGGCGCGCTAAAACGTCAAGCAATGAGGTTTAATGGCGAGCTTATAGATCCAAACAAGAGACTCCCTGCCTCTGCGACAAGAAATCTTGTAAAGAGGAGGTAAAATCAGCATGCCGCTGATGAAGCTTTAGGGGCGGGCCTGAGTATAGCGCATTTACACGGTTACTTGCTTGGGCAAGATTTAGTATAATCTAACATATTGACGACGTAATTAATAATCCTTTGCTTCTGGCCATCCATCTTACTAAATGCATCCTACTAAAAACCGGCCACCGTGGCTTTATTGAATAGAATCACACATGGCTTCCATGCTATTGATATAATTCCTCTACGCATGGGAAAGATCATGCTGTTAGTACGCGTGTGTTTTAAGACAAGCAGCAATTCATGGTACCCGAGAAGCGTTAGGTGCTACAGCGGACTTAGAAGCAACCTTAAGAGGAGGATGAGTTCGATGATTCCGAAGGTCACCGGCGTCTGTTTCGCGGTCAGCCGGGTTAAAGCCCCTGCCCACGGGGCTTCGCGGGAAGTGTGAAGAGCCTATCAGGAGTTGTGACAGGGGCTTAAAGAACAGCAGCAGCGGACAACGGAGCAAGTCAGCGTGACGAGTTGCAATATGCGGGGAGCGACGCCGTCGGTTTCCACAGGCGTATGAGTCTCGCGCAGGATCCGTGCGCAGCTCATGGGGGCGAGAGTTGAGATCGGGAGGACCGGCCTGAGCAAATGCCCAGAGGACCCAGATTCAACAGCAAGAGAAGATACGATAGGATGGCAAGAGAGGAGACGGTGGGCAGTCGTTTCAACTACCGGCATTCACTTCCAGCCTCAAGTGCCGGGATCCTGGAAGTTCGCCGGCAGCGCCAAGCGGTACCGTGCCGGGCAAAGCCACAGACAAAATGGAACGTTTCTAGCGAGTATGGGTCGCTTCACCCGGCCGAAAAGGCTAATACGAGGTAGGTCCGACAACGTTTACTCGCAGCGCAAAGCGAGACAAGCCCGTGCGCGCCACAAGGTCCCGAAGTGCGGCTCCAGCGCGACGGCCAAGCACCGGGTTGGAGCACGGACTACGCCATGAAGCCGCCGTGTCTTGCTTCGGACCGACGGGTGCGGAGAAGGTGAACGAATTGTTGGAGAAATCGGAACAGCGCTCGATGTGATTGCAACGGGGTGGATGGATCACAACATGAGCAACGCACGCTGGCAGTGTTGGGCTGCTATCTGGACAAGACGGTTCGAGCAGCAGTGGAAACGCATCTACTCGTCGCCGCGATTGCGTGTTTCCGGAGCAGATCGCATCTTTACAACCCGCGCTGATGCTCCGGCCAGCGCCCAACGACGGCGACGTGTAAGTGACGACACTGCGTCAGCTTCATGTCGTGTCGTGTCGTCTCACAGACAGGTGACGTGAAGTCGCACCGACAGCTGACGATCTGCAAGGTCCAGCACGCCGTCTGGGGCACACAGGCCGGGGGACTTTTGCGGGACGAGTCGCCGCGCGTGTCTCGGCGAGACAGACATGGCAGGGCAAAACGTGGGAAGAGAGGGACGCGGCGCGTGCAGCGAACAATGAGCACAGACAGCTGCCGTGGCACAGAAGCAGACGGACCTTCTTCTGCATTCGCATGTGGCGTGGCCCCGGCCGAGACATGCAGTCGTTCGCTGACGTTGCTCTGCAGCCGTCGGTCGCGCGCGCGCGGGGGAGGGAGGGCGTGCGTGGGCAGCCTGCAACCCTCGACTCGACCTCGCCTACGCCAGCACCGAGTCGGCGCCGGATCCTGGGTTCGCGAGAGATGTCGCCATCGACGCTGGGGGTTGCGACTGTGACGTAGCCCGTCACAGAGCCTCGGGCGGCATTCCTCGATGCGGCAACGACAACTCTGCTCTGCCCTGTGGGCGTTTGCATGGGGGGGCCAGGTCGATATGGAACGCGCTGCTATATGTCGCGCGCGCGCGGGGGGGCAAACTGATAATTGCCTTGGATCGAAAAGCACGAGTTGGACAAAAGGACCGTACATGCGACAGATAGTAGTTAGGGGGCTGATAAGCTCACATTAACTAAACCGTCGTGGGCCAACCAGCCCAAACCACGGCCGCCCACGCCGAGAAAGGTCCGGTTGGGGCAAAGCCTGGAACTCGTCCCAGGCGCCCCGGTCCGTCCGTCCGTCGGCGCCGGCGGTGTGGGCGGGCGTGTGCGTCGCCGTCCATCCGTTCTGTCGCGTGCATAATCGCAGCGCAGCGCAGCGCGTTGGCGACGGCGGCGGCGAGCAGTCGGAGGAGAGGGCGCGGCGCGCGACGCAGATTGCGCATGGTGCGGGCTGGGAAGCGCCCAAGGTCTCTCGATATCCCCATCATCGTCGAGTCGGAGGCTTTCCCCGTCTTGCTGAGCCTGATCAAGGCCTGCTGCAGGAACAGCTCCGGTGGCCAATGCCATCCGCTCCTCGGCTTCTTCCGCGACGCCGCAGGAGGACGTCGACGATCAGCAGGAGACGGGACGAACGGGTTTCCAGCTCCCAGCTCGACTGCCCCGTCCGGTGGGGGTCGGGGCGTGTTATCGCCGCCGGTGCCTGTCTCGACTCGACTCTCGTCAGCGACGCCGGCGTCCGCTCCCGGAACTGAGGCTCTAACGGAAACGGAACTCGGATATGAGTAAGAGCTGGCTTGCGAGGACCAAAAAAAAAATCCCGCGAGCGTTACGAGTATGCCTACCGTTTCCCTCGTTGGAGCGAAGGAAGCCATGTTCACAGCTCGGCTGCCTGCAGCGAGGTCGATCACGACCCGTTCATCAATTCAGGGTCCAGCCTGCCCCTGGATCGTCAGTGGCAAGACGAGCATCTGTAGGATCGTGTACTCAAAGGGCGTCGAGACTGAGGCACAGACGGAGAGTCGCACGCTTCACGGCTAGGCTCGTAGTTAGTTTGGTGGAGCTGCTGGACCGCTACGGATGGGAGTGTCCGTAGTCGCCGCTCAGCCACGTCGACGAGCCCTTCAGGCACAAGCCACCCCCGGCCGTGGCGCCTCCACCTTCACATGGCACTGCGCTGCTCGTCGTGGGGCCTCAGATTCGCCATCGATCTCGAGCTCGCTTCGTTGCGACGCTTTCTTGCGCCATCGCTGAGCGCCTTCCCTGTGGTTGCGTGTGCTGTACTCCGTACCGGCCGCCATGCTCGGCTTCAAGGCCCGTCGCGCGGTCGGCCAAGTCCCGATCTTCGCGAAACCTGCCTTGGTTAGCAGACTTAAAGACGGAACCCCGCCGTGCTCGGCCCAATCAGCGCCCGCTCCCCGCCCCGACCGGGTGCCGAAGCAAGAAACCTCGGCCGGCTCCGTCGCCGATCAAAGCTTGGCTCGCAGGTCGGCCGCCGACTCTTCAGCCTCCCGTCCTCCATGACCCTGCCTCCTGCGAGACTTTGACTTTCTTGGCGTGCTTCTCTCCCATATCCTGCCGGGCTTCGTCAATTTCACATCTCCGCTTTGGCCCTCCCGGCCCTGCGCTGCTGACTGCTGGCCATCCTGCGGTCCGTATCGTGCTGCATCACCCCCCATATAAGACCAGATAGCATGACACGGCTGGTTAAGGCAGGACCCTTGACGCACGGTACATAGGCGAGTCATCAAAGCGAGTCATCCCCCCACATACGCCATCGTCGTTACATCCTCTCCAGGTGACCACCGCCGTCAGGCACCTCATCTTAACCTTGCAATTCTCCGATGGAAACGCAGATAATGCATGCCCTTAATGCCGCTGCCATATCTCGTCCCCTCTCTCTTGACCAGAGTGCTTCAGCATCAGTACAAGGTAAGCGACACCTCCTTGGCGCGCAGCCGAGCTTGGCTGCGTCATATCGGCACACCCGTCCAGCCTGATAATACCCGGCGCGCATGCACTTATGTGCCCTGGTATACCCTTTCAAGCTGATCAACGTACTCCATATCCGTCTCGTGACCATGCGGGGACGTGACATGATGTCCCTCGGTCCCCCAGTCCGACATCCCTCACGTCGAGCTTCGTGGCCCATCTGAATCAAGCTGGGTGTTGCACGTTATCTTGGAAGGGCACTGGAGCTGCTTGATTTTACATCATAATCATCGTCGTCGTAATGCAATTGTAGACCGCCTCCACCAGGCTCTCCCGAAGAAGCCCTGTCCTCCATCCCAAATGTCATGATGATGCTGGGCCTAATGTACAGATGATATCGTAAAGTTCCGAAGTTCCCGTCGCTACGTATTCCCCAATGCCTAACATCTTCATGCATAACCCCGCATCCTTCCAACGTCGTCCCTGTTGTTCAATGACCCTGCGCCTTCCATGCAGAAACGTCCCAGTCCTTATGCCAATGTGTCTCGTTGCTTCTCGCTTGACGCCGTCTTCCTCCATCTGCGTGTGTGCGTGTAGCAAGTGCAACTTCATAACGTATCTCAATCTCTCCTCGTAGCGTTTAAAACATGATCCACTCTGCCTCAACTCCGGGGCCTCCGAAGCACTTAGCCCAGTTGAAAGGACCGCGGCAACCCGCCATCTTGGCAGCCTGCCTGTGGTTGCGTAGCTCCACCCCACTCTTGAAGTCGCCCGCCCAGAGCTTCTCGAGAATGTCCAGGGCCGACAGGTTGTTCATGTAACCCGATCGGCTCATGATATCTCGGCACTTTGTGCGCACGATGTTCTGTTGCAGCTCGTTGACACACTCGGAGCCAGCCACGAACAGCGGCCACAGCAGAAACTTCTCCGCAGTGCTTCCTGCGTCAAGGCTCGTCGTGTAGTACACCACCTGGCTCACCAAGTTCTGGAAGTTGGTGTGGCTCGAAGGCGTGCCGGGACCTGCCAGGCGCTCCGTATAGAGCAGCGCAGCATAGCGGAAAGCCTCTGACAATGCCCCCAGATCGCGTATCTGCGCCGGGCTCGGTGATCCTGGCAGCGATGCTGCCACTGCTGCCGCGTCGAACTGCCAGTTCTGTAGGGCTGAACGAGCGCTCTTCCACTCTCGCCAGAACAGTGACCGGCGGTCGTCAAAGGCTGTCGATGTGCACATGGCCGACGCGAGTATCTCGTCGTCGTCCAGCGTCGTGCCAAATCCATTGCCGTCAAACCGATGGCTTGGCAGCTGATACAAGTCGCCCAACTGTGGGCTGTGCATGCCGCCCATGTTGTCTCTGTACGATTGGCTCACAGGAGACGAAACTATCCCTTGCGATTGGGGGGCTTCTGAGCTTCGACGAGGGGGTGTCGCCATGTTCTGCACGGGGCGGTGTTGTGAGAGAAGGTTCAGGCGGCCCAGCTTGCTAATCGTCCTAAACAGCTCTCGCTCGCAGCCGACGAGGTTTTCGGCGCCGAGCGGGAGCAGTTGGGCTCCGCTGCCGTCAACTCCAGAGGCCAATTGTGCTTCTCTGTCGTTGATGCTGGCCGAAATGGCGTCGAAGTAGGTGAAAAGAGCCTCCATCCATGCGGATTCGCGAGATGGCCCAAAGCGATCGGTTCGCATGGCCAGTATCTTTTTTACGCCCGCAAACTGAGTATGAAACTTTGCAACACCAGACTCTACCATGCGGTAGTGGCAGAGGAGCAGAATCGTGGCGAGCACAGAGTCGTACGTGGACTTAACCGGGTCGTTCAACTGTTCATTAAGGAGATGCACGGCGAGGTTCCGATGTTGGAATTCCTCAGCGAGAGCCGGGTCCTCAGGTTGCGCATCGCCCAAATTGTCGATGGCGTGTTTCTCAGCCTGGATCCTCTCCCAAAGCTCATGTGTATCGTGGCCCAGGCTAAGCTTCCGCTTCATGCGCAGGTTGCAAGCAGACAAGGCACAGATAGCATGCTGCAAGCTCTGACTGTTGGCGGCAAGCTGAAGGACCTGGTCACGAAAGGGGTTTTGAGGGCCATCAATGTAGACCATGGAAGGCGCTATGGTGTTCTTGTAGTAATCCATAAAGAAGGGCATCCTGGCAACGAGATCTTGGCTGACGCGCAGGGTATCAGCTCCGCGCAACGCGGGCCAGCGAGCTTGGGCATGTTCAGATCGCGGCGACTGTAGCTCATCCTCCCGTCCATGTGACGACGTCCAGATGCGGCCAGCAGGGTTGGTATTATTGCTGTATGCGTCGACTTGAGGAACACCTGCTGCCTCATTAGAATGGGAAGGCTGGACAAGGCGCCATGTGATGCTCACTGAGGCTGTCACACTCCCGCATCAGTTTATGGTCCAGGTGTGTGTCGAAAGGGTCCATGTGAGAAGAAAGGCTTGAACTCGGTTCCGATGGGGCATACACAAGGCCCGGACATGACGTTGGTGCACGGCTGTGGTCAACGACGAGAGCTGAGGGAGGACTTTGCGGTGCAGGCGAGGTCTGGTGGGCCGGATAGCTGTCGTACATGACGTTGGCGCCGCTGCCAAAGGGAATTTCGTCACGCGAATACGACTGGCTGAGGGGTGAGAGATAGTCGACATCGCTGACCGAGTCCACGGACGAGGAGAGGCTGTCGGTGATGAGAGGCAGAGGGAATTTCGAGTACTTGGGTGTTGCGTCCGGTGAGTGAACCATGCTTGGGGAGTAGTGAACGCTGCCCCAGCTGCCGTGGTGCATGGCCGTCGAGCTCTCCGGGTGAGACATGGAGAGGTAGTCGTATCCCGGCCCAGGATACGGGGTCGTAGGCGCCGATGCGGCCACGTGAGACATGGACGGAATATCGATGGCACCGCGGTGATGCGATCTCCGGTGGTCTTCATGCTCACTCCAGTGGGTTGCAATGACAGGAACGGTCGAGTTGGACCTTGAACGGCCCATAGCGGGCTTTTTGGGCTCGCGGGAGACGGGAGGCGCCTTTGCAATGGGCAAAGACAGGCCGCGGAGCTTGCCTCGGCTGGCAACGCCGACACCCCACGTCAGCTGCGTTTTGTAGCCAGAGCATTCGTTGCCAATCTCAAGACATTGGGAGCAGTACGGCCGCCGGCGGTCGCACTTTATGTTCCTCTTCGAGCAAGTGAAGCAGTCATCCGACGCGCCGCCCGCGGGAGCACGACGTCTACGCTTTCGAACAGCAGCGGCATCCTTAACAGATACCGTCTGATGAGAGAGAGCAGCAGTCATTGCCACGGACGAACGAAAGCCGTTCTCAGGCTGAAGAAGGCAGTAAAGGTTCGCGGTGTTGATAGTTCAGAGCAATGGGATAGCCGCCAGTGGTCCCCGATGTCAACCGCAAATGCAGGTTGAGGGTGACGTTGGAATGTAACGTCAACAGATGGTCGAGGACAGGAGATGGGGATAGGAGGTCAGAGGGCAGATTGGTAGGAGAGCAAAGGTGAAGGATTGCAAGCAAAGGAGAACGAGAGGCAGGACGAAGCGTTTTCTGAAGATATCGTGCGGGAAAACGGGTGCAGAGACCGTTATGTATATGGAGGGCCGTGGCGTGCAGAAGACCCGATTTCGTCTGATAGGGACAGACCGTCAAGGAATGGGCTGGCTAGCACCCCAGTGGCGGTGGTAGTACGAATGTGCCTGCGCCGCCGCCCAGGGGGGTGTCTTCTCCATACTTGCAAAGTGCTTACCAAGGTTGTGGACGTACTCCCGACGTCTCTAACCCGGTGGTGTGGTATGCCCGCGAGGTGGACGGTACCATGCGCGTACCATCACAGCAACGGGACGGTGGGTTATCTGGAGAAATTGTGGGAAGGGGGGTGCCCGCCACGGCCGGCTGGCAGCAAGCTGCTGATTGGAGTCGACCGAGTAAATGTGAGGAGATCGGCGGGGGAGGCCGTCGCATGGAGGGGTCCGATGGCGTCTTGGAGACCCTTGTTCCTCGAGGGGCGTGGTTGGCGAGCGACTCGTACTCGTAACATGGCTCTTCTGCTGGATTATTCGGAGCCGTCGAGCGCGATGTTCTTTAGCGGCTGCGCATGGCGCCGAGGTCGCTGACGTCCATCGGGGGCGAGCTCAGCGTAGGCATACCGTTTTCGCGAGGTCGTCACTGCTCGAAGCAGCGGGGCAGAGGAGGCAATGAGGAACAACATTGCGGAGGTCTCTCCTCGTAGAGCCGCACAGCAAAGAGCGGGCGAGCAACGCCAACGATGGACGCAGAGGAGGTGGAAGCGGACTGAGCCAGTGTGGATAGCGTCCGATGGGGAAGCAGGGGTCGGGCAGGCGATGGAGGGTGTGCGGTCTCCTGGGACTCGGGGAGTGCGGTGATGAAGATTTGGAGGCGTCCGTCAGTTGGGGTCGGTTCTGAGCCTCGAGGTTGGAGGGGTACCCGCACCCACCATCCTTGTCGGACTCCATTGATCAAGCTTGGTTTGATCCCAGGTACCCTTTCATAACCCTGCCAATCTGCTGCCACCCTATCCCCGTCCCTTTCGCCGTCATCCCTGCCAAACCTGGCCAGATATCAGCTGCGGTTGGCCTTTCATGTCCAAATGGCTCGTCCCTTGTCAGTGATGGTGTGTGTGAGTGTGCGTGAGAGAGGGAGAGAATGTGTGTGTGCGTGTATCCTACGGCATGTCACGCGGGCCTTTGCGGGAGCGGGAACGTTTCCTTTTTGCGGCCGCTGGGAATCGACCGCGGATTGATGACAAGACAGCTGACGAGTACGAGGCACCGGCTTCGAGGTGTTTGTCGAAGGCGTGCTTGCCCAGGGAAGCCTCGGTCTCGGTGTACGAGTGCGAGTCGAGACCTGGCTCCCACGTCTCCGCGCTTGCTACTCGTCGGGTCCTTCGGCTGCTCGAGGTTCCTCCTCTTCTTTCGCCCGATGCGGCCGGCTCCAGAGCTGTCCCTCGGTTGAAACAGCGAGCGAGCACGCAAGCACGCGAGCCCGACCTAGCCTCAATCTCGTCCCCCGAGACGTCCAGGTAGTAAGTTAGCTGCCGCGCAGCTGGAGAGAACACCGACCCCGGCTCCCATGACCTTGACTCCGTGTTAGATTCAGGGCCCTCACATCGTACCTGGCGCGAAGTCCCAAGCCGACGCGGCGTTGGAGTGAGGAGGGGACGCGCTAAAGACTCAAGACTGCTCCGGCACCACTGCCATTCGGCGCCTAGCGTGCGGCCTGCGTACTCGTAGCTTCAGGTCCTTTTGCAAACCCACCCGAACAGCCCACTCTAAGCGGGTATGTCTGGGGACACTAAGACGCAGGCGCGCCGTTTGGCGCTGCATCTGCCGCCAGTGGCCCCGTCACTCCCTTCTACTATTCCTGGGGTCGAGAACGGATCACGAGCCAATCTGCGGGGAGCGTCTGCCTCGCGGCGTGCTTGTTGCAGCTTGCAAAGCCGGTACTGCAATTGCCTTGCGTTTCACGAAGAGATTGCCCCCGGTGCGCGCGGACATTTCAGCAATCAAGCCGGGAATGATGCGTGTACTCACACTCTCGTGAGCCGCTCTCCGGTGCTCTCGCCCCGGTCTCCGGCGTGGTTTGGGACCGGCACTCGTACGAGAACTCATACTTACCCCTGCCGCGGCGCCCTGCGAGCGCCAGCGACGTGTTGAATTGGCTGCGCGGCGCGGTGCGGATACGGGTGCTGGACTGCAGAATTAGGTACGCGCCGTGCAATATCACTCGCATCTTAGCGTTATCAACCTTTTTGCTTCTGATTCGCGATATTATAGGCGAAGCTCAGTCTGCTTGAATGTACGGAGCAGCGGCGCTTGGGCTGCGGGTTGTGGTTGGGCTCGAATCGTTATCTCGTCGGGCGACCGAAAGTTCCTTGGTCTTGCAGGCAGACAGGCATAGCACAAGAAATGACACACACACACACACACACACACACCGACTCCAGGGACGCTATCGCCGACCCATTGCCGGCAGCCAGGAACCCAGGCTCGGGAAGCATGTAGTTGTTGGCTGCGGCGGACCGGTTTAAGGCGGACGGTGCTTCCATATGACGGCCTTCATTGGGGAGCTCGTGCTATGTCGTGGATCGTGGCGCCGCTCGGTTGGGCTTGGGATGGTTCGCATCGAGGGCCGTGAGCCCGGCGGTACCGTGATCTGGCACATCGCTTTGTTCACCGGTGTGCTGGCCGGAGCTTGAGAACTGCTCGTACAGGTATCGGAAAGAATGTGGGCTAGAGAACGTGTGCCGGCCCCTGCGGTCATTGCTTGGTTTCTTCCCCTCCACGTTCGTAGGAGGCTTGGGAGGCGTTCCGCCAGCCACGGTCGTTGCAGGCGCCATGGCGCACCAAAGCTTCCACGCAGCCTTCCTTCCAAGGTACACCAGTCGCAAGCGCGAGCGGGCGGTGCAGGTGCGGACGAGCAAGGGGGTGGGGGGAAGAAGATGGAGATTAAGCTGGCGATGCGGTCGGTGCTAGCGTTGGAGAAGGCCCCCAACCGCCTAATATCGCCGGCAGTGTCTGCGGTGCGGTGGTGATAAGGCGGGTAAGTTGGTGGGTGGCGGTGATGCGATCGCCCAGCACCCGTTCAGCGGCTCCTGCTGCCTGCACTGGACTCTGTTCCCCTGCTGCCACGGTCGTCCAGGCACGAGCGAAGCAGCCACTGCGCAGCCAGCCAGTGGAGGTCTAACTCTGGAGCACACCGACGGGCGGGTCAGGTACGGGCTGAAGGTATACGAAGTAATACAGTTTCCACCTCAGGCCGCAGCCCTCTCAAGCCTCTTCGGAATCCAGATACCCCATTCACACAGGGCTGCCCCCAAAGGAGGCCCAAAGGGTGTCACGCTCCGTTCGCTTGCATCATCAGCATTCATCCTTTCGGCAGCCAGATGTTGGGCCTGCACACGCCACAGCAGCCACTCTCGTACCCGGTCTGCGCTGGGCTGCGAGATGCTGCTCTGTGCCCGCACCGCTCGACGTTACCTCACTTGGCACCGTCGTCCTGCAGCATCTCGGGGGAAGAGCTGCGGAGGTCATTGGTCGCGGTAGACCTGAGAGCCCTTTGCCCTACCCGCCTGCCTACAACGAAAGCATCAACGATGATCTCATCGCCCTTCCGTGAAGCCACCGACGAATAGCTTCCCCTGCCTAACGCAGCCTGATGGCAATGCCAGCAGTTTTCGGCTGCCATTGTGGCTTGCCTTCCACATCTGCACTCCAGATTCCAGGGTGCGCCCACGCTCCACCGAGAGGAGCGTGGGTTGCCGAATCTCACAAGCCGGCGGAAGAGGAGGAAGAGCGCCGAGGGCTTGCTTGGCAAGTCTTCTCTGCCCACGGCCTAGCTTCCTCGCTTCTGACATCAGGTCAGGTCAGCCTCGCCTCAGCCCACACTGATTGTGCCACGATGAGATGGAGCCGGAAAACTTGCTGTTGACAGTCGTCGCGGCGGCTGAGAGTGCCTCAAACCGCCCGCGCCTCCGTCAGCGCCACGAGAACGAACTAAAATCAGCTGGCATGCGCACTTGTCGCAAGGCAAGTGCTTACTACTCGTGCAGTTTGTCGCCCGCCGCCAGGAGGACCTCCGTGACATCTGACCTTGCATTCAGATTAATCGAGGCTTCAAGGTCCGTCCAAGGCAGTTCCACACCGCGGAAAAGAAGACGAGAGATAAGACAGAGAACGGACAAGCGCACAAGGGGACAGGCGTCCGTCCACTTACAAGCCGGTCACATACAGACCGGACGCTAAGGGTTCACACCACACCAGATCGTACGCTGCGTGTCTCACTCTTTCGCAACCATCACCAGTCTTCTAGAAGCATGGCCTGTTGTACATGTACTACTCGTGCGGAGCTGCATTCCGGAAGAGACGATTTGACCGCCAGCTGAGCTGCTGGACCTTATCAATTTTCCCCTTTAGTCGTTGACCCACACCGCCACTATCTCCAACGGAGCTTAAGCGACATCGACTCCTTGGAGAACGTCAGGGAGCACCGTAGTTACGACTCTTGAGCCTCAGAAACCTATCTATCAAGACCACCGAGCAGTCTAGGGCCAACGCCATAAGTCCAGCGCGTCTCACTGCGCTCGGCCACTTCAGGCTTCATTGCGACCTGATTACCAGTCGAAAGGTCGTTGACAGAAGATGCCGAAGCTTTGTAGCAATCTGGCAGACAGAGATACATCCTTGAAGTGGTGATTTTCAGGGTATCTTTGCCGAGAATTCCACTCCTTTATTGGGCCAGCATCGGTCGTTCTGGAGCTGGGGTACAGCAGTGCAGTGCACTGATTCGATGGGTCCCCTGGGCTACCGTCGCTGTTCTCTAACGACGAATTTGGATTGCCAATCAAGTACCTTGAAGAGGCGTCGCAAATATTAACGATAGGGCCATATTACGAGGTCCATCATGGCCAGGTGCGTCAAACCTTCTTCGGCGAATCATAAAGGTCACTGTCTCCGGGCCAGCTCAATGTCGGCCGAGGTCCTGGATCAGGAGCCCCAAGACAGCAAGTCCATCGAATCCAGGCGTGGTTCGATCTGCTTTGCAAACCAGGAAAGCCCAGAAGCTTGTTTTCAGCATCACGTCTGCGACGCTGAGCCCAAAGGATGAAGTAGATGAGGATGACGCCTCCGTTTCCAGAGGCAAAGACCCAATCCAGGGCATTTCAAGCTGCCGAGCCGATCAAACTTGACAAAGGTACGCGTTCCCCTGTTAGATACCATTTCATGCGTACCAAACTGGGCACCTGCGGCCCCGAATTGGTGCCGATCTTCTTGTTTATCTCCGCACGGTTTGATCAAAAGTCCTCCGTCGCATGCAGGGAAGACATTTGGGGCAGATTAAAGGACGCGGCGTTCGAAACGCTACAAGAAGCCAAAATCAGACAGGTAGGCAATACGCGCGAGGACCGAACGAAGAGTAGATAGTGCAGGCAAAGCACGAATCCCTGCAATACTCGCAATGTATGCTTTCATGAGGCTCAGAGCAGGCTATCGTTCGACCCGCTACCGTGATGGAGGTCTATCAAGGGCCAGGGGCCGCCAAGCAATGCCACCAGCAGCCACAAAAGCTTGGCTAAGATGCCCCGTGCGTCTTGCGACCTTTCCTTCCGTGGAATGAGAGCGCGCTGCCGTCTGTGAGTATCGTTTGGCGGTATCGTTCTAACGGCCTCACGGCCGACAGGGCTTTGCGGTCTTCATAAGGCTTGGGCTCGCGCGCGAAGCGCACGCGCTAGAAAGGATGATGAACGCCTCATTGAAGGGGAATGCAGCCACGTCTGAGCCTCTAGCCCAGCAAAAAGCCCTTCCCGGTCGGGCTTAGCGTGTCCGTGTAAGTCGTAGCTCCGGAAAACAGACGAATGGCTGACGAGCATCGTGCCAGGGTTCGGAATATCGGTGACCGTTTTGCATTTACTCTCATGAAAAAGTACGGAGTACGGAGTACAAGCGAACAATTCAGAGGCTGTTGCAGCTGATCTTTGCCAGGCATCTGGCTGGACCGACCGGGGCCGCTGCCATCGAGGCTCGATCTGTTGGGAGGGCCTCCTATCACATTCGAGTACGGGCGAGACTCAACCAAACGGTGGATGCAGTTGGCGGCGGCAAGTCTGCGAGAGTGTACAGAGTACGTCAAAGCTCAAGCCGTTGGAGTCGACGTCGGTGCCGACCCGGCGAGCTTCATTGCGGGACAAAGCTAGCTTTCCCCGCATGCTCCCGGCATGCCGTCAAGCCCTAGGTTGGAAAAATTACGCTCCATCAAGCACGCAACGCAACCGGAGTCATATTTCGTGGGAATTTGCTAGGGTCATACAGCGCTGAGAAGAGCCTCATCTGTACTCGTGCTCTTGCATGGGACTTGACAGTTGCGTGCAGAGCAGGGTCGATTTGGCCCCAAAGTTTGGTGCGGCGGCTGGTGGTGACTGACAGCTGCGAGCCTTGATATACCATCGGTATCCTTCGCCTTGCGCCGGCATCTGAGTTGGCGGAAACTTCCCCCGCACATGTCGGAAAATGGCCCGCCGGCCTACGGAGCCGGAAGCACCAGCAGATTTGGTCCATCGGAGCCGCCTGTGGCGTGCGTGTGACACATTAGAAGCGCAGGTATGTTGCACAGCCCGTCTGCCTGTCTCGCGGCTGCACCGATGGCTGCAACCACAGGGACAACGGGTCGTAAGCTTTCAACGCTGGCCATGTTGCCGGCGTCACTCACGGACCATGGGCAAGAGACAGCTGAGCACAGATATGATGACGTCTGGGCTTCGCCATTTGTCGGGGAAACCCCCCCCAGCGTCACTGAAAAGTAGCCCGACATACTACGTTGCACGCCGATAGGTCGTTTATCACGGTACGCACCGAAGATTGCTATCGCAGAATCATCATCTTTCAAGTGACCGGTGCGATTGTCGACACTGTTGTGCCCGGTCGACATTGTCTCGTTATCTGCGTCTTCTCCAAGACGAGTCGCCTGTCGGAAGATCGGCCGCAAACACGGCGGCAGCCGCGAGGCTCAAGGATTTCTGATCGGGCCGCTTGGAGGCACCACCCCTTCCCTTTGCCGGGCGTGCGTTCAGCAAATACTAAGGCCGCAAGAGTGATCCGACTGCGTGGTCGTGTCCCTCTTGGACATTGGCGAGATGCTGTGCTCCCTGAAAAGCGGCCCGCCCGAGATAGTTCCTGGTCGGCTGCATGCTTCCCCAGACAAAGACTGCCTGTCGCATGACACACGATTTCCCCGCAAAGATGGGCCCCTCGGGAGGCCCCTCCCCCAGTCCACATGGCGACTTGGCCGCATCGACCCGAGGCATCCTGGTTGCGCCAGCAGTTTCCAAGACGTAATTCTGGGATTGGCCGGCCGCATGGTCATTAGCGCTCAGCTACGTTCACGTCGTTAAGGGGACACCCACTCACCATTGGAGGACGACGGGATCGCTCTGCCAAGCCGCTTGCCGGCGACTCCAACGAGGAGCGAACGATCCGGGAGAACAGGCGTCGGGAAAGTATGCCTCCACGAAAGTTTGTACGAGTAGTACTATCAAAAAAAAGCTTATCACACAAGGGGCACCCCGGTTCCCTGCGCCAGGAACAGCTCGTTTGAGTTTGAAATCATGCCACGTCTGGCGAAGGCGTCCTCCAAACCAAGGCGCCTCGAAAGTGCGGCCTCGGATATAAGGTGACTTACGAAGGACATCTATGTAAGTCCGTACCAACTCTGCGAATTGCGACAAGATCTTGTCCCCCGCGACAACGTCGGCAAGCTTCCCGCATTGGACGACACCGGAGCTCGGTTGCATGCCGCATCCGTGCTGGGCACGTGGAGAAGCGCGGCCTCCCCACGGGGTCGAATCCCGGTTCTGCTGCCGTGTCATCGACAAACTGCAAGTTGCTGCTTCGGAAAGCAACGACATGTCTGCGTTTCTGCTCGACACCCACAGCTGCCACGGCCTTCACTCTGCGGCACGCACAGGCACTACCACTCGTAGCCGCCGAGAACAGAGAATGACAAGGGGCAGCCCCGAAGGAACCGCTGAGGTGCAACCCCCGCCATGCAGCAGCAAAAGTTCCTGACCATCCATGCGGCACGAAACAATGGGTGCGCCGAGAACAAAGGACGCATCAGTACGGACTATGAACTGCCACGCTACGATCAAATGGAGGTACCTACGGGACTGCTCCGAGCGAGGTGGCGCCGCGATGCTCGCCATGCCTACGGACTACTCCCTACCTGTATTCACAAAGTATCACCACGAAGTGACACGGCTGCTACGCACAGGCAATTGTACCGAGCTCGGGATATCATTGTCTGCGTTGGCAGTCCCTCCTGGTCGGTCCTAGGCCGTTCTGCATGCGGGCTGGGGTACGCAAGTGCGTCCGGAGCGAGAAGCTCCTGGCTTTCTCCGCGAGTTGTGCACGTCACCCCCACGATCATCACTCCCGGCAAAAGAATCGTCGTACGTCTCGTCACAACCCTCACTGACATGGGGGTTTGGGATGGACCTCGCGATTGCCCTGGCATGTCTGTCATCCAATGCAGGTGGTGTTGGCAGCTACACCAGAACCAGCAAGCTCCCTGATCTCTCCGCATCCCATGCAGGTCAGTCGTGTACACGTTCGACCAAGCTTTTGTGGCAACATCCCCAACCAACTTCAGTCGCGCATGTCGCTACCCAATCGCCAGCTAGGCTTGCAAAGCTAAGCACATCATCTCTAGGCCGAGAGTAGCCTTCAACACCCTGACCCAGACCCGACAGCCTTCTCCGCTCTTGTCCGGATTTGCTGACTCCATGGACATGCGCGAGTGACGGATAATTTGAGGTGAATCCCGGACTTTAGTGGCTCCTGACTGCGTGTCAAAGAGTCGAAGCCCATCCAATGTCGGTTGGCCTTTGGCTTTTCAACGCCGGGTTCTACTCTAAGGCTTCTCCATAGTCGTCCATGCAGAGATGAATTGTATCCTGTAGTAACTCACTTCAGCTTGCAGCTTTATGAATCTGGCATTTCAGCCTCATCAGCTCAAAGCAGCACTCCTACTGCCCTCTTGCTGGCGCTTGACGACCTGGATTATGGGTACCCCGATTCAAGACCCAAGTGACTTTGACGGAAACTCCCGATGCAAGCTGCTCAGCCTCCGATAAGCGCTCATGGCAAGTCCGTGGCAAGTCCATGGCTGCCTTGTCAGCTGGGGAGCATGAGTCCGACTGGGTACTGGCAGCATATCTCCACAAAGCCGAAAATAGCGTTACCAATGCCGGTCGCTTGGAATGCCTGACGTCCTTCCCTTCTCGTGATGGCACCGTATTCATGACATCGTGCGATACGGGTGCCGAGGAACTACCCCGAGATAAGCCACGAAGTATGAAAAGGCAGCGCAATCACAGGAGCTTGTCTTTGTTCGGCATTTGAACGGCCCGTAGCAGAGCCGGAAGAAACGGAGTGGTCTTGGCGACCCTGCCTACCGCCGTCCTCCACACCGCCAGGATCGTGGAGAAACGTTGATGAGGTGGTATAGGTCGTATTGCATACAGAAAGAGCCTCTTGGGGAAGGTATGCAAAGCCTCATTATCGCAAAGAAGTAAGTCAGCACGAAAGATTGGGGTGAAGGGGGTGTTTCTTTATTACCTGGCTCACTAGTATTCATAGTCGCCATTGCGGTCTGGATTCCTGGGGAAGTCCCCCTGCTTGTGCATTGATTGCATGCGGTGTCTCCGTACTGGCTTCGTACATACGAGTAAGACGACATCGTAGGACTTCCATGGCGGAGACGGCCACTACGAGGCGTGTTTTGCGACTAGACGGTGAACACCACCCCCAAAAGATACGCGAATTTCGGGCGAAGCGAACGTGAGGGCTTCAAGGCTAGGTTCGAGGGGCAAAGGTAGTTCCAAGTTGTTTTGCCGATGTCTGAAGCAGTCTGCTGAGGCTCACTTGGCATGGTTAACCAAAAAGAACAATTGCCGGGAGCATTGCCGCCTGTCAAACTACTCCGTAAAATGCTCCGCCCTGAGATTTCAATCTGTCAGATCCTTGATTTTTGACAGAGGCGCCATAATTCCTCAATCCGAGTGGCGCCGACCCTTGCAATCTAGTCAGACGGTCTCCAATATTAGTGACTATGGTCGGGATCGACCGAGTAATACACCTTGATCAGCACTGTCAAAATGCAGTCAGCAACTGGCGTGATCGTACCGATGAACTGATGTTCTGCTGAGCCTCTCGTGACTTGCGGGGGCTGCGGCCGTATGTGTGGCTGACACTCCGTGGCGCCGTTGCCGGTGCTGTCTAGGAGCGGCCAAGAGCGGCTCTCGAAAGCTTCAAGAAACTCGTAATACAGCCAAAGCTTGTCTTCTGTTTAGTTGACGCGATCCGCGCAAAGGCAGCGTCATAGTATACATTGAGTAGACACTTATACACCTTACCGCACAAGTAGCTCTCTTACGAACTGCACTATAGTACGGTATAGTACTGCCCGACACCTCGCTTATTAAAAGAACTATACTACGGATCACGGCAGTCATATATTACCGTAGTAAAGTAACTTAGAAAGTACAAGTAAAAGTAAATATTCGGGTGATTATTGCGCACAGTACTATCTCTATGCACTGTTTTTTATATTATTTAAGCTTCTAGTACCCTTCAGAGATAAGTATTTAATCTATTCTTATCTACTTTTTCCTACTCCTTTTCAGTCTTTCATTATTAACTATACGTTAATAGAAGCCTATTATTATTATTGTCTTAATTCGTCCTACCAACGTCTCCTTAGCAAAACTCCCAATCGAATAAAGATGCTCAAGCGAGGCCTAGTTACAATTACTCTCTTAGCCAGCTCCGCTGCGCTCTCTGAGATCCCCAAGTCAGCGGTAATGCACCTAATACTTTGATATGTCCGTTAGAATTCACGAACAAGTGCTAATGTAAAGGCAAGAGTCCTCACCCAACGAACTGCAGGACCTTCTGTTCCAAAGATTGGATATTTGAGATATCAAATAGCCAGGATGATCAGCAGAAGGCTGATAAAGCGGATGGCGCATACCCATCTGATAGCAACGCAGAGGCTGCATGGGGTACAAAGATGCACTATAGCATGCATAGCATGCATGACGAACCAAGGTTCGACACAATGGGCAGCTCCTCCAGGGCTTATCAGGACTCGGGCTCTAGATCAGATGCCATGAATAGCCATAATGAACAAAGAGCCGAGAAAGGGGGCAGAAAGTCCGCGGCAGAAATGGGCTCGGACTCTGGATCTGGATCGAATACTGTCGACAGCCAGTATGATCAGCAAAGCTTCAGTGTTGCAGGTAACGCACATGTCCCTCATGCGGGCTCAAGGTGGTATACGCACATGCAGCAAGAGGCCAACATCGTGGGTAATGCACATACGAACGATGCGGGTTCAGGACCTGGATCTGGCATTGCCAAAGGCCGGTATCATCAGCAACATACCGACATAAAAAATAGCGCACACGCGACTCATACGTACGGAGACGGCGTATTCCCTGTGGAAAGTATAGAGGCCCGTCTCTGCCTACGAAATCGGGTTAAATGTCTACGCTCCCTAACCGATGGAAACGCCGTTTGGGACTCCGATGGCATGGGGTTCATTATTTACAAGAATGACAAGGTCAAGCTCAACGGGAATAATCGAAATGCTTTTGACATAAAAGGAGCAGATGAAAGCGTATTCCGAGGGATCGAGGGCAAGCCAAGGGCGCTTCAGCTTGTCAAAACCTATGGCTATACTAGTGGAAGGGGGTGGCAAGCAGACCGCTCGAGTAACATTCACCACCCAGACATTGATACACTTGTGCTAAGCACGTCTACTGGCAACGACATGGTGGAATTCTTCCCGGTATCGGTGGAGGGGGGACTTCCAATTGTGATTTATGTGGGAGAACAGCCGTGGGATGGGACTTTCCCCCCCCTGCCTCCACCGGATCCTAATATTCCTCTTATTCTTGTTCACGGGCTTGGCGATAATACACGTGTATGGGACTCGGCAGTGGAATATTTCGAAAAAAACGGGTATAAGGGAGAAATAATGCGATTCGACTACTCGAGAATCACCGACAAACATATCTCATTTTGTGCAGATGTGTTTGCAGAATTTCTTGGAAGAGTCCCCTTTCGACACATTAACATCGTTGCTCACTCAATGGGCGGGTTAGTAGCTCGATACGCAATGCATTATCGCTATGCAAAGACACCGATTGTGGACCATTTGATTACTCTAGCAACGCCAAACAAAGGCACAGCGTCTGCTTGGGGGTGTGGACTTGGTGTCTGCTCGGATTCGAAAAATGACATGATGATAGGTTCTTCATTGTTAGAGAGATTGAATGGAGCTACGAAGACGGATTATCACAGAAATAACACCATGACGTGGTCTATCGAGGGCGACGGTATGGTCTATGGAGATAAAATTGGTTCGCTGGAAATGGATGTGACAACATTACCTGGGGCTATATCTCTAAATTGTCCATGCGGCGCCATCGAGACTACTGGGGAGGAGCATGACCCTCAGCACTGCAGCGACTCTTTCTTACAATCAACAGTTCATACATCTATTACACGAAGAGAAGCGGTACTTCACATTATCCTCGACTATACTGGTCGTGGAAAGCCTGCCTAAAAGCATAGGACTCGGCTAGCTTAGGTGTTAGATTTAGTGAAGGAATAGAACATGCCTATGAAAGATCAATCTGTGACGCCGTAAACGGTGTCTTCTCGACGTAAAAATGACTATATTTTTTTAACTTATGTCAAGGTCATCCTCGCGAAGCGCCTCGCCACCCATAGAGATATAGTATGTATCGGGCCGCATCATTTTACCTACTTTAGCGGCTGCCCTAATCCTGTCTATAAATCCGTTAATAGGCTAGGCTGCCTTAGCGAGAGGTCCTTAGGCTAGAGGCGAACGGCTAGCTTCTAAATCTCGTCTATATAGAGCACTATTAGCTTATGACTTCTGCCCTCGTCCTGGCTCTCTATGACACTGGATTCCGGCAGACGCTGGTAACACTTATATACGAGGATGTCGAAGTCGTCGACGCTTTGAATGACACTGTGGGACTTGCCGTTCGTGCCAAAGGGACTGTTGATAGCCAAAGCGACCCTATAGTGGCAGATTTTTTCTTTAAGGGTAAAAGCGAATTGGCCTTCGACGCCGACTGTTGGCCTATTCTCTGCATGGGTGCCCCTGACGTCTTGCACGATGCCTCTTGAGTCCTCCAAGTCCTCTTTCGGCAGTCAGCTATTAATAATTGATATTCAGGCAACGAGTGGACAGTAGGAAAGACCATGACAACCGTGACAAAAGCAAGGCTTGTGACAGTCTCCGCGGCGATGCCTTCCATCAGACCAATTAACTGGCTCCGCTGACGCCACACAACTGCCAACGAGCCAAAAAGTCATTGTTGTCAAATAGGCCATAGCTTGTTCCTGTTTTGAAGAAATACTGAACAAAGTAAATTCTTCAAGGCTATACTTAAGTCAAATCAGGGCACAAAGCCAAGTGGGCCAGCACACCCGTGAATGGGGAGGTGATAATCACCCTCGTGCCGGAAGAGATTTGCCGGTAATCCTGCTTTCCAGTTTTGACTAATAGAATAGGGCGGACACTAGCCCAAGACCCTGATTTGGGGAGCTGGAAAGCAGTGTATAGAGCGTCGCTGACTCGATCACATCACAAGACTCATCTCCGCCCTTCACAACACGCGTTTCGCTCCCGCCTCCGTCTTGACCTTATTTCGTCCGCTTGCTGCGTCGAATTTACGTCTTATTCTTCTCATCTAAGGGTTTGCAGGGTGCAAGACCAAGTAGTCTCCATCAGGCGTTGTACAGCGAACATTCTGTCTCTTAGCTGGATGTTGGTCGGCCGTCTTGCAGGTCGAAAGGCACTGCGTTGCTACCCACCTCGTCAGACATCGAGTTGGCGTTGAAGACGAAGTAAGCATGCAGATACCAGTCCAATCGTAAAGAAAGATGGCCTCAGGGCATGCATAGCTGGTCAGCGGCCCACGTCACCTTCACACCCCTGACTTGCTTGCAAATCACTGGGTGCAGTGATAAATGCACCTCACAAAAATGTGCCCGGTTGAGACTTGCCAGCACGAAACACCTTGAAATGAAACGCTTACTGCGGCACGGTTTCTCTGTACCCTATTCCACGGTGTTGAGGCAAAGCCTAGTTCGCAAAACAAGGCTCTTTGGGCTACGTGAACGGTCGCTCATCGCCGATGCAGGTGTTTCCACTACCGTTATTACAATTGCGTTGACATCTTTTCAAACTCCGACAATTGCTAATCTCGTCATTGCGCGATGACCGAATTTTTAGACATCCTTCTGGATGGGGCCCGAGTTTCCTGCGTCGCGAACAATCTTTTGGCGCGACACTGCGCCGCAAATGCCGACGGCGTTTAGTGGTGCTTCGATGGCCTACGACAAAGTGAAGCCAAGCCTATCAATTATGTTTGGAGTCATGCTCACGAATTCGCAGATCATGGGGAACCTGCCGAGCAGAATGCAGAAGACATAGACACCAGGGGAGCAGCATTGGAGCAACCATGAAATTCCGCGAAACGAACAGAGGTATCTCTACGTTGTCGACACCATGTGACGAAACACAAACTTCTCTCTCAACTCAACCGCCCGACACCCTACTCCTTCTTTTCCAGCTCGTCAAGGATGGGCTTCTCGAGGGCCTCGGGCTTGGTGGTGCTGGCCCAACGGCCCTTGACCTTTCCGTCACGGCCGACGAGGAACTTCTCAAAGTTCCACTTGATGCGCTTCATGCCCATCAGGCCGGGCTTCTCGTGCTTGAGCCACTCGTACAGGGGGCTAGCTTTATCGCCGTTGACGTCGATCTTCTGCATTATGGGGAAGCTGACGCCATAGTTGATCTGGCAAAAGTTTTGGATCTCGTCGTCGGTGCCGGGCTCCTGCGAGCCGAACTGGTTGCAGGGGAAGCCGAGGACGGCGAAGTCGTCGGGGTGCGTCTCCTTGAGGCTCTTGTAGAGCTTCTCGAGGCCCTCGTACTGTGGGGTGAAGCCGCACTTGGAGGCCGTGTTGACGATGAGGATGACCTTGCCCTTGTAGTCGGCAAGAGGGACCTCTTGGCCGCGCTCTATAGGAGGGAAACGCGGTCAGCTCGAAGACGTCGCGCAGACGCTCGGGGGTGGAGGGGACCTACTATCCAGCGGCTTGAAGTCGTAGAAGCTCGTAGCGGAAGACATTGTGGCAAAGGCGCGCAGCGCGTCACTGGAACGATGGGAGAGGGGGATTCGAGGCTGGGACAGCGCAGGTCTTTTGGTGGGAAGAGGAGAAGCGTTGCGAGATTGCAACGGTAACGCAGTTGGAAACCTGGTGGCGCGACAGACGGAGCGATGACAAATGGCGATGCGGTTCATGGGAGCGTGCGATGCCGAGGCGAATTGTGTTGGGTTGGCTTCAGGGCAAGGGGACGAGGAGCTTCGGTTCCGCAACTGCCGCCAGCGAGGCCTCGGCAGTGAGCGCATCCGTCGCTGGCGAAGGGTACCTCCCAGGTCTCCCCTGGAATCCTACAGCGCTGCCAGGCACGGCGCAGCAGCCTGGCGGGTCCCGGCCCATCCGCCACCCAAACTGTGAGGTACGGCCCTGGTACCTCGCGCAAGGGGAGGGGCCGTTGCGTCGCAAGCCTCCAACGTGCAGACACATCAGATGATGAGTCGGCAGATGGTGGCTCGCGTAGGCATTTGATCGCGACGATGACACTCGCTCTCATCATAATCCCAAACCTCCTGGTCTCTCTGTAGTCGGCTTGGTCGATTCGACTCTTCGTCCAAGGCACGCTCTCAACACCCCGCTTGCGTCATCGGTAAGGTACTTCGAAGCTTGTACGCCCCGCCCTCCGGCACCCCGCCCGTTTCGTTGTAGCCAGAGCAGACGACTCCAACGTTCTACGAGTCGCACCAAACGCGCGTTTCTACCTACTATGGATGAAAAGCGCAATATTGTGATTGTCGGTACGTCGATATCCGGTCTCGAGCCCGGGGCCTCCAATTGCCGGAAATGCGGCGCTGACGGCCTGCGTAGGCGGCGGCATCATCGGATGCACCACGGCATACTACCTCACCCGCCATCCCAAATTCAACCCGGCACTCCACACCATCACATTACTGGAAGCAGCCCCTACCATAGCAGCAGGAGCCTCAGGCAAAGCCGGCGGTCTTCTCGCTCGATGGGCCTATCCAGACTGTCTGGTCCCTCTGTCGTATGAGCTGCACGCGCAACTGGCGGCTGAGCATGACGGAGCGCAGAAATGGGGCTACCGAAGGCTAACCTGCGGCAGCTTCGGAGCCGCCGTATCGCGGCAAAGAATTGACGAGCTTCAAAGGTCCAGGGACGAGGGCAAAGCGTGGGAGAAACTGCCCAAGCAGGACGGGGCCGCCAAGGATCTATTAGAGGCGGGAGCCCTGCCCGAGGATTTGGACTGGGTCGATCGGGCTTCCATCACGGGATGGGCCGAGATGGGCGGTCCGGGGACTACAGAGACATCCCAGGTCCACCCCTTGCACTTTACCACCTCGATTGGCGAGCTGGCGCAAAAGGCTGGCGTGAAGCTGAGGACGCGCGCCAAGGTCACCAAGCTGCTGACTTCAAAGTCGGGCGTGCAAGGCGTTGAATACCTAGACAGGAACACGGGCGAGACCAAGGAGCTCAGAGACGTGACGGACATTGTCGTCACCGCAGGCCCGTGGACGGGGACTTTACTACCACGGTCCAAAGTCGAAGGCTTGAGAGCGCACAGCGTTGTGTATGAGGCCGAAGTCAGCCCGTACGCTGTCTTTACGGACATTCAGCTGCCGTCTGGATGGGTCCCTGAACACCGTGCCAAGATGGGCCAGAAGCGGATGCACAAGGGGTCGGTTGACCCCGAGATTTACGCGCGGCCGTTCGGGGAGGTGTATGCGTGCGGTAAGAAACAATACCACCCAACATACACTATCAACTGACAGAGAGGCGCAGGCGAGCCGGATACCACCATTCCCTTACCAGAGACAGCCGATGAGGTGCAGCACGACGTGGCCCAGTGCGATGACATCATCTCTTACATTGGCATGATTAGCCCTGTCCTGAATGCCGCACCAGTCAAGACGAAACAGGCATGCTATCTGCCACGACACATGCGGTTCGGGCAGGAGAGCGGTCCGTTGCTAGGGAAGACGAGCGTTGCCGGGTTATGGGTCGCGGCAGGCCACACGTGCTGGGGGATCCAGAACGGCCCTGGCACGGGCAAACTGATGTCCGAGTACATTTTTGACGGCGCTGCGCGGAGTGCAAACGTGGACAAGCTTGACCCGAGAAGGTTCAAGGTGTGAAGAAAGGCGAGCAGAAAATAGAGTTGAAGGCTACAGGGTAGCGTCGGATTGCGGATGAGACCAGATGAACACCTTTGGGTATTACGGTGGATTTGTATCTCGATGACATGGACGGAAGAATTTTCGACGTTATATTTCCAATACAAACAATGCATGGTCGTCTCGCCATGTTCCTTCATTCCATGGTTGAATGCCTGGCGAGCGAATCAGTTTCTTAGAGTTGAACAGTTGAAGTGTCTCGGATGGGAGGTTGCCACCGTCATCATACCAAGCCCATGTACTAAACAGTAACCGAAACACACTTAGACCACCGTCATATCCCTATTGGATCAATATATCATCAAAGTATTGGAGCAGCGCAAGTCCTGAACGGAGCGCTCATCGAGGACAGGCGTAACCCCAACCCTGGAACCACTTCTGGCCTAGCGCGACGCCCATCCTTATCGATAGCGACCGATAAAAAAATTCGGGGCGGGCATGTTCACGTCTCGGGCCGTATCACAAAGAACCAACCACTCTCTCGCATCAAGCAACTACACCACCCGCTGACGACTCAAAACTCACACAATGGGTCGCGAACTCCAGAAGAAGAAGCGGCGGGCCATGCGCCAGCCCGTCCGGCCCAAGAACCCCGGCAAGATCCTCAACCCTCGCGGCAATACCGTCGTGGCCAAGAACTGGTAAGCTGCGGACAAGCGCCGCCCCAAACCCGTGACGAGCATCGGACTGACGGATTGGCGTGCCGCGCAGGGATAAGAAGGAGACGCTCGCGCAAAACTACCGCCGCCTCGGGCTCGTCGCCCGCCTCAAGGCCCCCACGGGCGGCACGGAGCGCAAGCTCAACGGCACCACGGCCCGCATCTCGGCCACCGACCCCTTCGCCATCACGACGGTCGGCGAGGCCGTCGTCTCTGAGGCCAAGGTCGAGCGCGACGCCGACGGCAAGATCATCCGCGTGCTGGGCCGCACTGCCGACAACCCGCTGCACGACCCGCTCGCCGCCCTCGACTCCGACTCCGACGGCGAGGGCGACGAGGAGGAATGGGGCGGCATCGCCGAGGCTGAGGCGCAGGACGGCGGGGCGACCGAGGTGGTGCGCTCGCTGATCGAGGAGTCGCACAACGCGGCGCCCAAGAAGCCGAGGCACCAGAGCGAGGGCGAAAGGGAGTGGCTCGAGAAGCTGGTGGCCAAGCACGGCGACGACACGCGCGCCATGGCGCGGGACAGCAAGCTGAACCCCATGCAGCAGACGGCGGCAGATCTTGCCAGGAGGATCAAGAAGCTGCACTCAGCATAGGTTCTACTTCGGGACGGCATCTAAACGGCGTTGGGGCGTTGACATTTCACGAGGCACTAGCAGAGATCAGTCATGGAATATACAGTTTCCATATTTAGACAACCAAATCAGAGCAAAACATCCGTCTATATACATCCCAATGTTATGGGTATCTCCGTAGCAGCGATAACCACGCTATGCCAAGTCGCATTGTATCAGTTCCTCAACGCCGGAAACGACATGAACTTGCCATGCCGCCAATGTTCTCAACGACTACCCTCTAGATGAAATCGCTTGCTCCCCGGCCCAACCTATGGCTTCAATGACATCTCCATGTGCAATTTTCACGCTCTATGGGTGGTGTACGCGGTCGTAGTTGGCGGCTGGGAACGTTGCCGGCTCGTCGGCGTAGTGTCCGTGTGGGGCGCCAAAGCCAGCACCGCCAGAGCTGTACTCGGTCTCCGTGTTGAAGAGGTCGTTGTTGCGCGGCGGCAGCGCCCCGTAACGGCTGGGATCATCATCTTCGGCGCTGTAAGGGTTTACGTGGCCGTATGGCTCGCCTTCGGCATAATTGCTGCCATGGGCGTCGTGGTCGTCCATATTGACCCGCTCGTAGGCCTCCTCATCGTGCGGCGCCATGGAGAAGGCCGCCTTGTCGGGGTCGATGTTGGAACTGTCGCCGCCGCGGAGTGGGCGAGAGTCGTAGCCGGGGAGGTTACCGTGGAACTTGTAGTATTGGAGAGTGTATGCGCTGACAAAAGTCGAGCCCGCGAAGAGAAGACTGCGGGGAGAAATGTTAGCTTCGCGTGCCTGTCGAGGAGAGGTTAGTTGTCAACGCACGTGACGAAGACGCCGAGGCCGACAACGCCCTTGCTGATGTTGCACGCGTCGCCGCACTGGTCGGCTGAGTTGTACGCGGCCTGGGTCGCAAAGGCCGACAGCCAGACGATGGTGAAGAAGCCGTCGACGACCATCATGGCGTGCGGCTCGGCGAAGCGGCGGGTTCGGGAGAATCGGGGTGTCATGATGAGGTAGATCCAGGCTGGGATGGACAGGAAGCACTGCGAGCATGATCAGCAAGCGTTTTCCTCTGCAGCCGAGGGGGACTTAGGAGAATGCATACCACTGAGAACGTCCAGGCATTGTTTCCCACGATCTTGGCATCTTTGGCCACGAAGACGGCAATCTCCAGGCACCACAGGGTGAAGGAGAAGACGATCTGGGCGCAGTGCAGCCCCAGCTTGACGCCGGGAGTGTAGGCTGGATCCCACTCAACCATGGCTGCGGCGGTGATGTCGAGAGACGGCGCGGTGTTTCTTGAGAGGTCAAAGGGAGAAAATTCGCGCGAGAATTGGCAACGGATAGAGCACAAGGGCAAAATGAGCTCGTATCCTCGCCGCTGTCGGCAGTCGTCGTCGTGGGTGGTGGATCTCTGGAGCGAACACGAAGAGTTGGAGGCAGCCTGAGCTTGGCAGCGCTCGTCTCGAAACGGCGCTTGTTGCTGGGGCAAACTGCCGCGCCGCTTGCTGCGCAGACGGTTGAACGAACGAGTGAGCGTGCGAGGAGACAGACAAGCTAGCGCCGTGGGACAAAGAAAGGCGAGCGCAGAGTCGTAGCACGAGCCGTCGAGGTGTTTACGCCAGCAAAAAGCACGAGGGGGCAGCAGCAGACGCTTGTTGTTGATTCAGCCGCAGATCTGCTCGTGGCAGATTTCGGGGCCAACGGCCTAATAATAGCGGACGCCGCCCTCGGGAGGCTTGCTCGCGGCGTCGTCGACGGCAACGGATGGAGCTGCGGCAAAGCCACGCAGCGGCCCACAGCCGCGTGGGCTTCCATGCTTTGGTTGGCAGAGGCGTTGTCGGGTTCGGGTGTCGCCAGGGGCAGTGCCGCCGGATAATCGCTGACGCAGGCATTGGCTGCATCATCGCGTCCGGGCCCCCCGGCTCCATCCACAGCCACTAGCGCTAGATGGTGAACGTCGTCGTCATCGGGCGGCGTTTCGTTGCAGCTGTCGTGGTGATGATGTGAGCTGTGAGCCGCCCTCGAAATGGCTTATGTGAGCGGATCAAGGCACCGACGCGGTCTCGGGAGCCTCGAATTGTGCACGTGTTTATGAGACTCTGAGGTATGCAAGAAATAGGTAGACTTCGTAGGTGCTCTATGGACATCTATCTGGCTAGGTATGTGAACCCTGCACCTCCGACTCGCTAAAACGACTCGACTCAGTTATATTCAGGCCCCCCGGTCTCCGCCTCAACAGCAGTATTTAGAGTCTTCTCGGGCACGCTTCGCGTCCATCCAAACCATGGCCAAAGGCAAAGTCATGGTCTTTCGCGTCTGCCCTCTATTGCCAACGACAAATCGCCGCTCATCGCTCTTCTTGTATATCAATCTTCACTCATCATCAGGCGAGCACTGAACAAGTCCGAAATGCTGCGACGAGCGTGGAGGCTCTGAAAAACGCAAGTTGCGCAATGGCAAGCTTCATCCTCGCCGCTCCAGCGTTGCGTGGAGCGTGTGCTGCCGCATCATGGCGACGCTGATCAGGGCCCCAACAGCCATGGCGAGCAGCGTCAGCCACACGCCCCTGAACGCCTCCATGAACGAGTCAATCACGCCGTCATACCACCCCTCAGGCAGGCGCTTCAGCTCGCCCAAGTCGTTTCGGATGCGCTTGATTTCTTCCGCAGCGCCGGGGTAGTCACCGAATCTATCCCACAGTCGCGCTTTGAGGATGTTCTGGTAGACGGCAGACCCGATGGTGATACCGACAGTGCCGCCGACGCTTCGGGCTAAGTCTGCAGATAGAGTCAGTCAGTTGTTCTTCCCGGAACGACAAGTGAGGTGCAACGTACATGTTGCGGACGTGATGACGGCCTGTTGCGAGTGCTCCACCGCTGAAATGCACGCCAGCAGCGTGGTAGTCAACATGGCGCCGTAGCCTGAGCCCACGAAGAAAAATCCCACTCCACTCAGCCAAAGCGGGCTGTCTCTGCCCTGAAGCGTGAAGAGGACGATGCCGATGATCAGAGTGACAACGCTCGTGATGCCCAGCCCGACGTAGCGGCCGGTCCTCTTCATGAGGTATCCGGCTCCCACGGAACCTATCGAAACACCCACTGGCGACGGCAGAATCTTGACGCCCGCGCCCGTGGGAGAGTCGCCGAGAACTTGAAGGAAGAGCGGCATGTAGAAGAGGCCCGAAAGAACCACCATGGTACATAGCAGGTTGCAGAGGCAGACGGCGAGCACGGTGCGGTCTAGGAGAAGCCTGACGGGGATGATAGGCTGGCGCGCCCGGGACTCCCACCAGAGAAAGCTGATGAAAATAACAACGGAGAGAGGGATGGCGGTTAATGGAAGTGGGTGCGTCCAAGGGACCTGGTTTCCACCAGAGTTGAGCCCGAGCAACAGCAGCACGAGGAAGGACGAGGTGAGGAAGACGCCCCCAAAGTCGATGCGCGCGAGGAACGACTTGTCGGACTGCTTCGGCGGCACCTTGACGAGAAAGGCGACGGCGACGGCGGAGAGCAAGACGGGGGGCACCTGGATGAGGAAGGCGAGCCGCCAGCCCATCTCGGTGTGGTCGTTGATCAAGCCGCCAAAGATGCCGCCCAGCATGGCGCCGGAGCCGTAGCACACGTTACCGATGCCCTGGACCACGCCCCTCTTGCGCAGGGGAATCAGATCCGACCCCAAGAAGGTCGAGATGGACATCAGGCCGCCGCCGCCGATGCCCGCGACCACGCGGCCGAGGATCATGACATACTCGTCCCGCGCGAGGCCGCAGATGAGGTTGCCCGCCGCGAAGAGGATGTTGCTGAAGACGAGGCCCGGCCCGCGGCCGAAGATGTCCGTCAGCCGGCCGGAGATGGGCTGGCAGGCGGCATTGGAGATGAGGTAGGCGGTGGCGAGCCAGGACAGCAGGCTGAGCGACTGAAACTCGCTGGCGATGGGAGCCGAGAGCGTGGCGATGATTGTGGAGTCGATGGCGCCGAGGAAGACGCCCACCCAGGACGTGCCCAGGACGAGAACCAGCCGCGTGAAGGAGAGCTCCTCGGCCAACACGGTCGTCTCCTCCTCGTCTGGCTGCTGGGCCGCTGCCGCGTCCTGCGGGCCGTCATCCTCGGGAGCAGCGCCGTTGGTGCCGCCGTGCGCCTTGAGGAGAGGCGTCCGCTCGGAGCTGGCTTGCTGCGCGCGCTCCTCGTCCGCCCGGCTCGAGGCGCCGTTCCCGTTTCCTACCATGGTCGCTGGCTCAGTCGCACTGGACGATGTGTAAGAGTAGGGTTGAGCAGCGCGCAGAGATAGTGGTGAATCGTGATGACGGCTGGACTTCACGCCGGCCAATCGCTGAGTAATGGCACACGGGTAGGTGCCGAACACTCCGCATCCATCGGCAAGGTTGGGGCCGTCTGGGGGAGGTTAGGCTCCCGTAGCGTGGCGTCTGCTCCGCGGTCGGCGCCTTCACGAACCGCCACACTGGTTGAGGCGTTGCCCGAAAAAGCAATCATGGTTCTCAGCCCGAGCGGGGGAGACTATTTAATACATCGGTGAACGGCTTATGAAGCCGCCAGAAGGAAGTGCAGCGACACACATTCTGCATGATGCTCTCTAACTTACAGCAGTTGGACGGTGAGACGAGACGATCCTAGACGATCTTTACGTGAGCGCCGGTAATTTTATTTTCACTCGGCACTCGGAGCGAAGCACGGAGCTCGGAGCTCGGCTGCTCCCCCGGCTCGTCGCCGCACTTCGAAAACAGTTTTCGCTGACGGATGCCGGAGGGATGTATACTGTGACTTATGAAGGGAGGGTACATGTAGGGACTCTGATAGCACTTAGGCATATACGAATACCCAGGCTGAGGTGGACGATGCACACAAGCCAGTAGTATTGATAAATCTGCGGATATAATGCCCATGCCTTTCCGTCGACGTGAGATGTCCCAACATCCATCGTCTAAAAATGCCCTTACCTTCAGCACATCGGCCCATCTCTAGTAGAGTGTTGGTGTTCCATAACGGCCCCATATTGTCTGATGAATCGTGTTATCCAAGGAGGCGATTGGCCTTCGTGGTCCCATTTCGCTTACCGAGCATTGAGGACCCATCGCCTTGATATGATTCTGGTCGGGCGGCTACACGTAGAGGAACGATATCGAAAGGCCCTGTCGCGGGGGGAATCGCCGTGTTCCCGTCTCGGTTGGTATTCCATGGCGTAGATATCCTCTCGACTGCACTCTGCCCTGCGTTGCCGGTCTAACCCTAGCCGGGCTAGACTAAACTCTAGACTGATCGGATGAGTACGCCAAGAACCACAGCGATGTCCAACATCGGTTATGCCAGACACTACAGTGAGCGATGCCACACGGGTAACGCAGCGGGTAATCCTTTGGGACTGGGCCATGCCGTCATCACCCTGCAGCGTGCCTCCTAACGCGGCCGCTACGGGTTCTCCAGCCCCAACTAACCTTTTCAAGTGTTCTAAGACCCCGAAGTCTGCAGAAAAGAGCTGGGAACCATGCTTGAAGACAACCGACATCCCGAAAGGCTAAGACCTGCCATTCACCTCTGACACTGCGAACTCGAACCCACCAACAAATATTAACACGCTTCGTCTCGACACCCTTGACATGCACGGGTCTGAGGCTACACACCTGGGGTAGAAGTCAGGTAGGTACTTTCTGTTACCCTTGGATTCTAGTTGCTAACAAGGATCGGGACAAACGAGCCATGCGTACCAATGTGGAGACACCGTTCCGATCATTAGAAATTGGACCAGCGAAATCTCTAGGATGTTATCAGATGACCAATTTCCTGGAAGCAGTGAGTAGCGGACAACCACTCGAAAAAATATTAGGAGGGTATTCGACTTAACTGACCCAGATCCGGCAAGCACAGCTCCAGCAAACACCCTCATCTAGATGCACTTAGCTGATGTGGTCTATTAGGTACTTCGGATTCGCTATCAGACACAAGCAATTCCGAGTGACATATATGACGGTGCGAGGCAGGGTCAGCTGCCACACCTTGGCCATGTGTCAATTGCGTTAGTGAGCGCCGGTCTTGTTGGTTGGAGAGACGCCTGTTAACAAGGGCAAAAAGGTTCCCCGCCCACTTGCCATTCCAGGAAGCTGTGCTTGCGGCCATTACCGAGGTGTGTTGCATTGCATCTAGGGAGAGATGGGGAGGCTTTCCCGATCTAGAACTTTATAAGGGATTGGACCCGAAGCTTGCCGTATATGGTTATTGTTCGTTTAGCCTTGCTTAGTGCTATCTTTGCCTGTCTTTCGCTCTCTAATGCAGATTATCCCCCCACCAAGATGCTTTTCATTCACCGGGAAGCAGCATTTGGCCTCATCCCTAGTGATGTCTTTATTATTACTTTGGCAATCTTCTTTACGCCTCTATAGGAAGATAGATGATGAACACGGGGGAAAGGAATATGAAAGAGCATGCCAGTTAAGCTAAATCATAAGCCCCTTGCTAAGATGCACCGAGGGTAAGTGGAAAAGGACCGCGCGGTCAAGATATAAGCGATGAGTCTATTGTAACGTCAGTCGGATATCACGGCTTGTCTTGCCTTGCTCCGACGAACTCATATCGGGATATGATATAACACGAGAAAGGACCCCAAGAGGTGCGCAAAATTACAGTGCCACCTTCTAAATGATACTTAGCTTGTCATCACCTCAACGAACCTTCAGCGTGTGGGCCTTTATTGTGTGGACATGCGCCTCAACTCCGACGGCTATTATATTGGGGAAGGTATTATCTGTGTGTCCCTTTGTAGATCAGTTCCTCACTGCGTAATCCACGATGATAAAGATCCCTTAAGATATCGACTATAAATAGAAGATCCTCGCCGCGGTAAAAGATATATTCTCAAACTGCCAAGCAGACTTCACAACACGGCAATAACTCTATTATTGTTCTTTTATTCTTATCATAATGAAGGTTGTTGCTATCCTTATCAGCTGCTTTGTGGCCGCTTCCATCAGCATTCCCGTCGGCCAGGATGTTATCCACGAGAAGCGTGACCTTGACCCCGTGACCGCCCAGGTCTTTACGCGCGCTGCTACCGACGCCAACACCCTGGTTCCTGTCCGCATTGCCCTCAAGCAGCGCAACCTGGACAATGGCATGGACTACCTTATGGATGTGTAAGTATCACGGAGTAATTGTCTAAGGCGAGACTCGCTAATAAGAATATAGCTCTAATCCTTTATCTAAGAACTATGGAAAGCACTACACCCAGGACCAGGTCGTCGATCTATTCTCCCCTAGTCAGGAATCTATTGATACTGTAAAGAACTGGCTTATTAAAACCGGAGTCTCCGCCGACGAGATTAGTTCTCCTAAGAGCAAAGGCTGGCTCGATTTTAAGACTACCGTCGGCCAGCTTGAGAAAATTCTCAAGACTAACTACCACTTCTATGAGAACAAACAAACGAGGAGCGAGCACCTGGGAGCTGATTCCTACACTTTGCCTAGCGAAGTCTCCGAGCATGTAGACTTTATCACTCCTGGTGTCGTTATGGCCAAGGTCAAGCGAACCGGATCACTAGCTGGCCACCCTCGCAAGATTCCCTTTGCTCCTTTCCCCCCCGGCTTCACGGCTAACCGCAAAGGTACGATGTACAGCCCTTCGAAAATATAACATCGCTAACATGTGGAAAACAGATGCGTCAAGCTGCCCTACCCAAATGACCCCCACCTGCATCAAGGCTCTCTATAACATCACCGACGGAACGACGGCCACCGATGGCAACCAGCTAGGCATGTTCGAGAGTGACAACGAGATGCATAAGCAGTCAGACCTCGACCAGTTCTACGAGTCATACGCCCCTAAGATACCCGCAGGCACTGGACCTAAGATCGACCTCATTGACTGGGGAAGCAGCAACCCTGACCCAGACCAGGCTGAAGGAGAGGCCGCACTTGACTTTGATGTCTCTATCCCCATCATCTACCCTCAGGGCACCGAGCTATACCAGACTAAGTCTAATTTTGATGGGTCAACGCACCTCGGATTTCTAAACCAGTTCCTCGACGCGGTTGATGGCGCCTACTGTGCCTCTGGCGGCGGTGATGACCCTGACGTTGACGGAACGACTCCCAACGAGGCCTGCGGCACCTTTCAGCCCGCTAATGTCATCTCCTTTTCCTACGGTCTTACCGAGAGCGCTTGGCCTACTACTTATCTCAAGGCACGCCAAAGCCCAGACACCAACTCTCTAGTTTATCTTGCTAGAAATGCTAATCATGGCACAGCGCCAATGCGACGAGTTTATGAAGCTCGGTCTCCAGGGCTCTTCTATCGTCTTTGCTAGTGGTGATGGCGGTGTTGCCGGCGGCCACGGAGGCGACTGCCTGGGCAACGGCGACATCTTCAACCCAGCTAGCCCTCCATCGTGCCCGTACGTTACATCCGTTGGCGCGACTATCCTCCCTCCCGGTAGCTCCCCCGGCGACCCTGAGTCTGCTACCGAGCGCTTCGGCTCTGGAGGCGGCTTCAGCAACATCTGGACCTCTCCCTCATACCAGCAAGCCGCCGTTTCTTCGTTCTTCTCGTCTCACGACCCCGGCTTCCAGAGCTACAATACCAGCGACAACAAGATCCCCTCTAATGGCGGCGTCTACAACCGCGCTGGTCGCGGTTTCCCCGACATCTCGGCTGTTGGCGATTACGGCGTCATTGTCTTTAACGGCAACGTGGGCCGCATTGGCGGTACCTCGATGTCCGCGCCCATCGTGGCCGCTATTTTCACCCGCGTCAACGAGGAGCGGCTCGGGGCCGGCAAGAAGCCTATTGGCTTTGCCAACCCCGCGCTCTACCAGAATCCGGCTATGTTTAAGGATATTACCCTTGGTAAGCAGTCTGGTGACAGCGCTTGCAATGGCAAGGGCTTCTCTGCTGTTCAGGGCTGGGACCCAGTTACTGGCCTGGGTACTCCTGACGTCCCTGCCATGATTGAATACTTCACGGGCCTATAGCTATTCTTTTGGAAGACTGGTTTTGAGGGGTTGAATGAATGTATGTGTGTGGACATGATATTTTCGAGGTGCCTCTACGAGCTGTACGCGGGCGCCGTGCGTGTTCAACTAGAAATTCGGCCGTCGAATTCCCGTGAATACCTATACAAATTACAGGCTCTTCTCAATCTCCATCGCCTCCCGAATCCCCTCCTCTATCGCCGCGATCCTCGCCTGGTCGAGCCTCTTGAGCGGCCGCCGAGGATACCCACCGTAGCCATAGTAGCTCTGGATAGCCTGCTTCGTCCCCGCAATGGCAGCCTTGGTGAGCGGCCAGTCACCGCGGCTCAGGATCTTCTGCAGCGCCTCGGCCTCGTCCCGCTTGCCCTCCGCGTACAGGTTCCACACGCGGGCACACAGCTTCGGCATGACGTTGGCGCCGCCGGCGATGATGCCGCTGCCGCCGCTGACCAGCGTCTGCAGGGTGAAGTCGCACAGGCCGCCGAAGGCCATGTACCCGGAGCCCGTCTTGAAGGGCGTCTTGGCGTCGGCAGCCTGGGCCACCCGCGTCAGCTTGCCCGTGTTGCCGCAGGTGAACTTGGTGCCGACGATGTTGGGGTGCCGCGCGAGGGAGATGAGCACGTCGCTGTCGAGGTCGACGCCCGCGACGGCGCCGGGGTAGTTGTAGACGATGACAGGCAGGGGGCTGGCGTCGGCGACGGCCTTGTAGTAGTTCACGATGGCCTCCTCGTCGATCTGGGCCTTGTAGTACGACGGCGGCAGCAGGAGGGCGCAGTCGGCGCCGGCGTCGGCGGCGAGGCAGCACAGCTCGACGGTGCCGCGGACGCTGCCCTCGGTGGCGCCGATGATGATGGGAGTGGAAGTGAAGCCGGCCTCGTCGAGGGCCTCGCGAGTCGCGCGGGTGACGGCGAGCTTCTCATCGCGGGTGCAGTGGACGGCCTCGCCGTTGGAGCCCATGGTGACGAGGCCGACGAGGCCGGCGCGCACGAGGCGCTGGGCGTGCTTTTTGATGGTGGGGATGTCGAGGTCCTCGGTCTCGAGGTCGAAGAAGGTCATGGTCGGGGCGTAGATGCCGCATGGGAGGGTGCGGCGGGGCGAAGAGGCAGCCATGGTAAGGCCGTGATGCTCACTTGTACGATACGGCGACGGGTAGAAGAGATGGGCGCAGAATGTTACGGGCTGGCAATGGGTACCTCGCAGGACACAGCCTCAGAAGACGTACAGGCAATGAGAAAGTCTACATTGAAGCTTGGCTGTCTGAGCTCGAGGACGGCTCTGAGATGGTTATATACGGCCGGTAAAGTACGCGGGGCCCAAATCCGGCGCCGGAGAAGCGGGCGGGGAGCCGGTTGGCGCCAGAACGGGAAGTGGTGGCAACGCCGGTGGGCTTCTGTATTTACCCGAAGGGACAATTTCTTCGTAGTCGTCTACCCGTATAAGTCTCACCGATGTTTTGATTGAAACTCGAGTACATGGCTCATTAGCAAGCCTAAACTCAGCGTTCGCAAATACACGTACGCTGTGGTGCATCCAACGACGAGCAATGAGCACGAAACTGAATGCTGAATATTGCCAGATGAGGACGACGTCTCTGACAGGGACATCCGGAGCTCAACTGCTGGCCGGGGGCTGCGGGGCGGGAAATTCCACCACTTAACTTACAAGCAGGCGCCGTTGCGGGCGTTGACATCCGACGGGACTGGTGCAGCGGCATGTTGTCAAATTGCCTGTCCGGCTCTGGAGCCTCGTCCGAAACGCCGTGGCTGGACATGGATTACATTTTGTGAATCCTACGAGTTTCCAGCATCGAGGCGTCCATAAGCGGCACTTGCGAGTATGTATGTCTGCGGTTAACATGTCACCACGCGCATTTGCCGGTCCTGCGAGCCGTGTAAGTCACACCCACCCTGCCGCGCTGACTTATTCGCACCCCTCAAGACCCAGCCTTTTACTTGTGTTTACCAATTACACACCTTCTAAATGAAGCAAGAAAAAGGCAGCATCATATCCCGTAGCCGGAAAAACATGTCTGAAGCTCGCCGGCGTGCGGCGCGGCATCGGCAATTGAGCGACGGCAGACCCCCAACTTTGCCCCGCCTGCCCCTCAATTCCCGCGACCCCGGCTTGGAGGGGTGGGTGAGTGACCTCACGGCTACAGCTTCATTTTGCATACATATGAGAGCTGTCCCGGCAACGACACCGCACATCTTTTCTTCGTGCGCCCTTTCTTTGGCCCAAATTATTCCTAGGCGAGCACGTCTTGCATTGATTTGATCCGAACTTCGCGCCTCCTGAGCTCTCAACCCAGCCAGACAGCCATCATGGAGCCCCTCAACGTCTTGATGGTGCGTCGAGCTCACCTGTGCACCGTTCCTCGTCAGTCTCCAAGCTAACACGCTCAACAGATTGGCACTGGCGAGTACACCACCGGCTTCGTCGGCGGTGGTGCCTCGGAATCAGACAAGAAGGTCGGCGTCGTGGGCCTCACGCTCTTTGACCTGCGGCGGCGCGGCAAGGTCGACCAGCTGGGCATGGTCGGCGTCAACGGCACCAAGTTCCCAGCTATTCGTAGGTTGCCTCCATGCTGATGGCTCTTATTCTACTTGAATTATGCGAGTCTAACACGACTGCAGGCGAGCACCTGCAAAAGAACATCACGCAGGTCTACAACGGCCTCGACACGTCCTTCGCCTCGTGGCCGGCCAACGACACGACCGACCCGGACGCCTACAAGGCCGCCATCGACACCCTGCGGCCCGGCGACGCCATCACCGTCTTCACGCCCGACCCGACGCACTACCCCATCGCGCGCTACGCCATCGAGCGCGGCGTCCACGTGCTGCTCACCAAGCCCGCCGTCAAGCTGCTCGCCGACCACCAGGACCTGCTGCGCCTCGCGCGCGCCAAGGGCGTCTACGTCTTCGTCGAGCACCACAAGCGCTTCGACCCGGCCTACTCGGACGCGCGCTTCAAGGCGAGGACCCTTGGCGACTTCAACTACTTCTACGCCTACATGTCGCAGCCAAAGTACCAGCTCGAGACGTTCCGCTCGTGGGCCGGCCGCGAGTCGGACATCTCGTACTACCTCAACAGCCACCACGTCGACGTCTGCGACTCCATGGTCCGCCAGCTGGGCTACCTGCCCGTCAAGGTCTCGGCCTCGTCGTCCAAGGGCGTCGCCACGTCGCTCGGTTGCGTCGACGAGACCGAGGACACCATCTCGCTGCTCGTGACGTGGCAGCGCGGCGACGACGCGAGCAAGCGCGCCGTCGGCGTCTACACGGCGTCGTGGACGGCCCCGGGCCGCGCGGGCGTGCACACGAACCAGTACTTCCACTACCTGGCGTCGGGCGGCGAGATCCGCGTCGACCAGGCGCGCCGCGGCTACGACGTGGCCGACGACGCGGCGGGCCAGCTGCAGTGGTTCAACCCCTTCTACATGCGCTACGCGCCCGACGAGGACGGCAACTTCAACGGCCAGACGGGCTACGGCTACGCCTCGCTCGAGAAGTTCGTCGACGGCTGCCGCGCCGTCAACGCGGGCGCCGCCAAGCCCGAGGACCTCGACGCCAAGGGCCTGCCGACGCTGGCCAACACGATTGCCACGACGGCCATCCTCGAGGCGGGCAGGCGGAGCATCGACGAGGGCAGGGAGGTGGGCATTGCGATTGACGGGGACGAGTGGAAGCTGGTGTAGTGGAAAGTTTGGTGGTACTGCGGCAGAACAGGAGCTGATGAAAGCTGTATATGAGGAGCGGAATTGGCATCGGACGGTAATGCTAGCAGGACAAGAAACCATAATGACAGGACTGAATGTCGCCCACCAAATCTCACTACGAGCGACAGTTCTCCCTGATTTTGCCTCGACAAGAATCCAAAAAAAAGGCACAGTGACCTAATCGCAAAATAATAAATAAAAAACAGCCTTAAAACTGCGAGAGCATATGAGTGACTTTGATGCCATGAAGAGGCGACTTACACCCACATCAAAATGTGGATCCGCAAAACGGCCGTAGCGGAAACCTCAAAATCTCGACCTCACCTCTCATCACTCACCACTTACACGCAGCAACCGCTCACTATGACACCCCCCTCACCCCCTCCGAGCACCCAGCCCCTCCACACAGACCTCATCTTCCCCTCGCAGCCGTCGCTGTCCACGCTGCTCAGCACGCTCAAGCGCTCCACGCTCAGCATCCACAACCGCCTGGCGAGCATCCGCGCCGACGCGCAGTTCGTCGCCCGCGCCGCCGGCAGCCTCGGCGCTCCGCAAGATGCTGCCGGTGATGATGACGCTGCTAGCTCGAGGGGAGATGAGGCGCCGCGGCCGAGGCGCAGGCGCCCGCTCGTGGCCAACGAGCGCTGCGGCAGCTGGTACGTCCCGCCGGCGGACAAGGCCGCGAGCGCGTACTTCAAGAGCACCGACGGGCACGAGCGGGCGTGGAAGTTTAGCACGCGGCGGCTGAATCTGCACCTCGTGGACATGATTGAGCAGAATGATGGGTAGGCCTCGTTGACGAATTGAGTTTTGGGAGTGAGTGAGTGACAAGTGCTGATGAGGACCTCGCAGCGTCATCATTGTCGACTCTACCCGCCGCGGAAAGCGCAAGTCTCTCTTTTATTCTGTTTCAGTCTCTCAAACATCACGCTGACTCCTTGCAGGCATGCCCGACGCCCTCTCCACCACCATCCCCATCTGGTGCGCGGTCCTCAACCGCGTCCTCCTCCCCGATCACCCGCTCTCTCAGCAGCTCTTCCTGCCGCCTCACCTGCTCCCCAGCACGCACGCCCAGATCCTCACCCTCATCCCGTCCTTCGTCGCCGCTCTGCGCGCCATCGACCTCACGCTGCCGCGCACCCTGACCAAGCCCCTGCGCCCGCTCTGGGTCACCCCTGACTCGGCCCTGGATCGTGACGGCGGCGACGGCGTGCTCTTCGACGAGTATCGCCCCGTGATCTGCTGTACAGCGAGCAGACGCGTTGTAGGTAGCGAGATGGATGAGATGGGCTACGTGCAGGGCGCCGGCGACGACACGGAGAACTGGGCCGGTGGGCTGACGCCGGGCGTCTTCTGGGCGCACGTCGACGAGCTGCTTGCGGCGCCGGAAGCGGACCTCCCAGAGCTGATATCCCGGCTCGTCTCCGAGCACGAATCCTCAAGAACAGACTCCTCGCCAGCGACATATAAAAAACTCACGCCCCACATCTCCGTCTGCCCTCTACCCCTGAACCCACCTACCACACCTACAGCTTGCCACATCGCCCTCACCACAGCCTCCACTCCAAGTGATGCATGGCTCAAGTCTCCGACGTACCTGGAGGCCGGTTTGGGGAAGAGCAAGACCGCTAGCCGCAATCTACGCACCGCATTGCCCGAAATTTGCGCCTTTGCCACAAGGTTTCTTGAAAAGGAGGACTTGTCGAGCGACAGCCCTCGACAAGTCGTCGTGGCTTGCGACTCTGGAAGGGACATCTCGGTCGGTGCGGCCCTGGCGCTATCGTGCTATCTGTTCGATGACGAGGGGCGGTTTCGCGTACCGGGCGGGGAAGTGTCCTTTACCAAGACACTCGTCAAGGTCAGGTTGGGCGCTATCATGACGGCGTATCCCGAGGCCAACCCCAGTCGTCAGACGCTGCAGAGCGTTAATAGCTTTTTGATGGACTGGCGTAACGGTTAGAAAGAGCATCATTGGCCCAAAAAGCAATTTTTGGATAAAATAAAAGGCTTTCATTTCGTCGTATATCTCTGCGCTGCCTGATGGCCACCAGGCCATTCCCAAAAGAACAAGGCAGACGCCGCGACTGTTTCCGTCCAGGTGCTACATCTACGTCGCTCTACAATCGTCTTTTTCTTTTTCTCTAGACCGAGCCAGCCTCAATCTTCTTCATGATGGCAGGGAACTCGGACCAGTCCCTCATGATAACGACGGCACCGGCGTCCCTGAGCACCTTTTCCATCTCGGCCTTCTTGTTGTCGGCGTATGGCCCCACGTAGCCAACGACCTTGATGCCGGCACGAGTACCGCTCAGGGTGCCGCTCTTGCTGTCCTCGATGGCGACGCTCTCCTGGGCCGTCTTGCCGAGCTTCTTGAGGGCGTGGAGGTAGATGGCCGGGTCGGGCTTGCTGGTGGGCTTGTCGAGGCTCGTGGCGGCCGAGAAGGTGGCGTCTTCGGGGAAGTACTTGTCCTGGCCGACCTTTTCAACCGAGGCGCGCACGCGACGGAAGGCCGATGACGAGACGACGGAGAGGAGGTACTTCTTAGAGGCGGCCAGGGCCTCGAGCTGGGCGTCGACGCCGGGGCAGGGCTTCAGGGACTTCCTGAGCTTGGCGATGACGGCATCCTCCTCGGCCAGGACGTACTTCTCCATGTCCTCGGGGGCGATCTTGATGGGGTACTTGGTCTGGAGCGTCGTGAGCATGCCGCGGAAGTTCTGGCCGACGAACTCCTGGATCAGCGTCTCGCCGGTGAAGCGAACATCGAGGTTGCGCTCCTCGCAGATCTTGTTGATGAGGTCGGCGCAGGCCTCGAAGGCCAGCTCCTCGGAGAGGACGAGCGTGTTGTCGCAGTCGAACAGGAGGGCGGTGATCTTCTGCAGGCATTGTCAGCAATGTAGATCTCCCGCGTACATGGTCGAACGCGTTAGAGCTGTTTTTGAAGACACGGGAACCATACTTGAGTCATCTTGGCGTTTACAGAAGTAATTGACTGGGAATTGGTTGCAGAGAAGAAGTTGCAGAGGACACAAAGCCGCGGTGAGGGATGGAAGAAGTCGAAGGGAGATGGAGGGAGGAAAGAGGAATTGCTTTTTGCCCACAGCGGTGGGGGGGAGGCTGGACGACTTCACTCGGAAGCGCGCCCGCCCCTTCCCGTGCAGGAGAGACGCGCAGCAAATCACGGGCAAGAGCAGCACGAGAAGCGCCGACGACCGGCCAATTCATCCATTAGGTTGCCTCAGCTTCCCCGAGGCACCAGTGCTAAGCTTCCCGCCTCCCCATTGCCTCCCATCGATGCCCGTCGAGCCCATCGAGCTCGACAACTCTCCCCGAGACAGCAAGCCAACGCTGCCTTGGCTACCTACCCCTCCCCCTCTTGTCGTCATGGCATCCACCCCGCCGCCGTCGTGGCACCGGCACTTCGTATCCACCGACAAGCCCCCAGTGCCATCTGGCCACATTTATACCCGTCAACCAGGCACAGGTCTGCTCCATTACTGCCATCCGTTTCCCCGAAGTTTTGTTCCTCGCCAGGAGACGCTTCCTCACCAACTTCACCATGTAGTCTTGCATCTGCACGCCTCGGGTGCCAGGCTCACCGCGGTGGGTCGGCGGGCACCACTCTTGCGGAGCTTATGCACCTGCGGCAGCATCATCCACCCATCTCCCGCCCGGGTCAGCTTATCGGGTCCTCGCGCTTGGATGGCTGGCCCCTAGCTCGTGGACCGCGTGGCGCGCTACGTGAGAGCTTGTCCGTGCCGCGAGCTCGCTGTACCTGTTGTTCTAGTAATAAAGCAGAATCTAATCCGTATTTTCTCTTATCATCACTATATATTACACGCTACCTGTCTTTGCCTCGCCCGTCTTCCCCGGGCTAATGACAATAAAATAGTTTCAGGCTGTGCCCTCCACCAAAGCCAGCACGACATTAGTTTCCGCGCACGTCAATACGTTCCCATTACTCACACAAAAGTGCTATGCCGTATGCTAAAGGCCACAAGTGCCGACTCATCGCAAAATTACCATCCTCAACGCCGTACACCATCTCGGTGCTTCCCTGAACCATCATCGTCGTCATCATCGTCACTGCTCGACAGCACAGCCCTAGCCCCGGCGCAATTCAATGGCTCGCAGCTTCGTTGCCGCCACTCCCAGCCCAGCCACCTCCAACAAATGTCCCCGACAGACCCTCCGAGCTCCGCATTTATAGAACCTCCCGCAGCTTCTGCTTCTGGGCTGCGGTGAGGGTCGACGGGAAGTTGACCTTGTACTTGATGACAAAGTCGCCGCGCTGGCCGGGCTTCTTCGACATGGGCATTCCCAGGCCAGGGTACCGATCCTCGCTCCCCGGCTGCGTCGGCCCGCCCTTGTCCAAGTTGATCTGCCTACCCTCGATTGTCGTCACGGTCCGCTTCCATCCCGTCAAGGCCTCCTTGAGGTCTAGGTTTACTGTGTGCACGATGTCGTTGTCCTCGCGCTTGAACAGCGGGTGCTCTTTCTGTGGAAACCAGTCAGCATCTTGTCTGCCAAACCTCACCGAGTTGCGGTGCTTACCTCCTCGACGATGAAATGCAGGTCCTGGCGACCCCCCTCGACCTGGTCGCCCACGCCGTTGAACTTGATCTTGGAACCCTTCTTTAGGCCTGGCTTGATGGGCACCTCGAGAATCTGATCCGTTTGCACCCGCTTGCCGGACTCGTCGAACGTCTTGCGCTTAATCTTCATCTTCTTCGTCACGCCGTTAAACAGCTCCTCGAGCGTCAGGGGCAGCGGACGCTCCACCGTCGTGATTTCAGGCGTCGGTTCCCGTTTTCTGGGGTCGCTGAAACCGGACGTCCTCGTTCTAGGGCGACCGGGGCGTGCGCCGCCCGGTGCGCCGCCAAAGGAAGAGAATATACCGGGAAAGTCGTCATCGCCGCCTCCCATACCGCCGCCGCCACCTCCTGAGCGCATAAACTCGGCAAATATATCTTCGGGATTGTTGAAGCTGAAGGCGCCGCCGCCTGGACCGCCACCCGTGCTGAAGTGGAACGTCCGCGTGCCTCCACCGCCTGGCATGCCAGCGCCGCCGAAATCGAAACCGCCGGGCATCCCTCCAGCGAAGGGGTTCCCGCCAGCAGCGCCCTCGGGTGGAGGCCCGCCACCGCCGCGAAGCAGGAACTCGAGGCCATACTGGTCGTAGATCTTACGCTTCTCGGGATCCGACAGAATCTCATACGCCTGAGAGCACTCCTTGAACTTCTCGGCAGCGCTGGGATCGTCCTTGTTCTTGTCCGGATGCCATTTTAGCGCCGCTTTCCTGTTCGCAAATCATCGTCAGCATTGGTGCTCAAGACGCCCGTGGTACGTAGATGGAGGAGGCAAACTAGGACGAGACTAGGCCATGTTGCAAATCAAGCTGCCGAGTGGCGAGCTCGGCCCGTCTAGAGAGTTCGCGTGTGTGGGTGAGCAAGTGACAGCGTGCAATACGTACCGGTATCCCTTTTTGATCTCGTCCTGCGAGGCCTCGGGCTTGACGCTGAGGGTGTCGTAGAGCTTCGTCTCCTTGACCATGGTGCGCAACCAGTCGCGTACTGCGACGTCGGTCTAGTAGGTATGTCGATGGTAATATCGCAAGTGACTCTCGACGCAATATCGTTGGCAAATATGTCGAGCGCGCTGCGTGCGATTCCTGTGAATTTGCAGGAAGCAGGAGGAGGGTGGAGGATGTCTGGCGGACGTCGTGAGGTGATGGGATGGAGTGACGGATGGATCCCGCCAGCGGGTGGCACGTGTGGGGCCGGCAACTGTGGGAGCTTGTGGAAGATTCGGAGGCTGCTTGGCTATGACGCACGGGCCAGCAATCAACAGCGGCTGGGAGAACAATAGCCAAGCTGCAGCTGTCCACCGTATTCAGAGACTGTTGCAGTCGGGCGACAAGTGAATAGAAATGATTCAGAATCACCCGACGTCGCCCAAGGCGATGGGCAGACGCAGCCCGACCCCGACCTACAGTATGACGACGTATGAAAATGGCGGGGTCGGTAGAGCCCACAGCGGGGCTCTCCTCCGTCAGGCCTCACTCCCGCGCCTTGCGCCACGACTCCAGAGCGCTTCACGACTAGATACTTGTACAGTCCAGCTAAGACCAATGTCCACGAGTCCGCGTAGGTCGTGATGCTCGCACTACGGGCCAGACAAGCTGCGCTCGGAACGCCATACCCCTTCAGTGCAGCCCTTGGGGCCCTAAGGCGTTGTGACCTGCTACAGAAGCTTCTGGAAGCTTCCATCGCATCGCCGCACTCGTCTGCGACAGCGGGCAGCGGTGAGGCCCGTCCAACAATGCACTGCCCTTCATCCCAGGGGAGTGCCATCCAATTGACTGCGCGTAGTGGACATTAACATGGCGCTTCTATTCGTCCAGTCATTGAGTCGTCTCCTATTCATCTGTATGAGCCGAGAGAACGCCTCTCCTATTCATCTGTACAATGCAACGCTGTTTTCGCCCAGACGCCTAGCTGTGTAGCCGCTCTCGTCGCTCGTCGACGCAAAGTTCAATATACTCTTCAACGCACCCGTCATGACTCAGACAAGAGCCGATTCCTCGTCTCTCTACCCCGTAACTAACCTTGTCCCTGTCTCTCTCAACCACCAAGTCTGGTCGGGAGCAATGCCCAGCGACTCGTCTGATCCAGCATCCCTGCAACTCTATTCGTCGTGGCTCGGATTTCCCAAGTTGATTTCTTTCGTCTCACCGTCTTTCCCGCTCATGCCTAGAGGTGCAGCAGCCACGAAAGTCGGAGGCCGAGCACGTTCCTGCATCTCGGGACCTCTGTTCTGGGAGTCTTCACTGACACCAGCCATACCTTGACCTGGGACGAGGGAGTCTCCATCATTGTCCGGCAATGTATTCGGTGTGAGTGTGGCCGACGTGTTCTCTGTGCCCGCAGGCTGCTGACCGGGCAATGGCGGCCGAGTCATTCCAGGTTGCTCGGATTTGGTCTTGACCTCGATGCCGTCAATGACCTCAAGCCCGTGCTCAGACAAGTCTGCCGTCGCAATTTCTTGTCCATCGCCAAAAGGGTTCCCAAAACCGCTCTCGTCGTCGCTGCCGATGGAAGCGCGGTTGCTGTCCATCGAATCTATGCTGTCTGCGCGATGCTTTCGCTTCGAGGGAGAAATGGGGTCACACATTGCCGTTGATTCAGAGGCTTCAGCCTTTTGACGGTTCAGAGCCTGACGGAAGGTCTTGTTTTCCGCCCGCACGAAGCGTTCTAATGGCGCTGAAAGAGGTTCTCGCGGCACGCGCAGCGCATCTTCGGTGGCGTAGACGAGCAGAGGCGTTTTGGTCTCCTGCCAAATGTCGCGGAAAAGGCGCTCCTTCTCAATTTTCTAAATGCTTTGCGTTAGAGACCCTGGCGGCGACATCATAGAAGGGCAGGGGGTGCCATACCTCAGCTTTGACCGGGTTTTCGTCCGTGGACGCATATGCAAGCCTCCACCACTGATCCAGCGGTTTCGGATCATCGTCCAATTCTATCAGGTCCGGATCTGATCGCTGGCAGACGTACACCACGTCCGCCTGAGTCGCGACTCCGCGAAGGAGGTACTTTTTACACGTCATGGGCCGCGGTCGGCCAGATTTGGTGGGTACCGTGAGAAGCCTGCCGATAAGGCGCTGTGTGGCCCTTTCCTTTTCCCGTTGCGCGTTGATCGCTGCAGCCAAGTCAGCAGAGCGTATTTTCCTGTCTGTCTAAGCAGGACTCACCCTTCAGCCTCAATTCCATATCGTTCAGCATCCTTCGCGACAACTGCAACACACTGTCCACAGTGCGACGGTGCCGCAGCTCCTCGTCGTTCATCTGGCAGGGGGCGGCTCGGTAGTCCGGGTATCTGTCCGTGTCAAAGCCGGACTCCTGCATTCCTCGAAAACGCCCGCGGCCTTCCAAATACTCATTGTATTTCGTCCATTGGTTAAAAACCTTGTGGATCGTTTGATTCCTGTCGAGCGTTTGCTCATCCACGTCACTTCTCCACTCATTAAGCCGCCGTTCCTGCTGGTCAAAGGCTTCGAGATTCTTCTTTGTGTCGCACCAACCTTGCTGCATTCGCCCGGCCTCGTCTCTCCGGCTGACGAGATACCTTTCCGGATAAAACTCTTCGGGTATCTCCATGCAGTCTTCGGGTCCGTCCCCGCCAATCTTGAGGGTGAGGACCTCGCCCATTTCCTTGAACATGGCCATTCTAGACTCTGCGTTCATCTCGTTCCATGACAGCACATCGCTCCACATGACATGGTCCAGAGATTCATAGAGTGTCTTGATGTTGGCGTACTCGTGACGCATGTGCTCCATCTCCAAGAGGCCAAATTTGACCTCTTCGTCGCCGACGTCGTCTCCAAAAACATTGGCTAACGTGGCAATTTGAGTGAGGGGCTTGACCAGCTCGCTTCCTTGCTGGGCGAGATTCTCGTAAAATTGCTTCTCGGGCCCCACGCCGGAATATGGTATCAAGTCCGCCAGCACACTCACGGCCCCGTGGCTGCGCTCTGTCGAGTCAAGGAAGGCTATGAGCCTGTGGACTTCCTCTTCAAAATTTGGCGCCATATCAGGTCTTTCACCCCACTGCACCTCGCCAGACTGCAACTTGGCTAGGACCTCTGGCGGCAATATTGCTTGGCCTTTCCACCACTCGCTGTTGAACCCATACGAAGTCGCGGGCTTGCCAAGCCGGAGCAAGATGTTGCGGGCTAACGGGATCTCGTGGAGAATAGTAATCAGCCCTCCAAGGCGATGGTTACCGTATGAGCTCTGGCCTTGAACCAGGAATGCTGGTGCACCGGGGCTTCTCTTAGTCGCATCCGGGGCGGGACCAGCGGCAACTTGAGATTCGGTGGGGACCATGGCCCAATTTGCCTGGTCGTAGTCGTTGCGAGTCGCGGGCCCAAAGTGAGGCATGGCGGTGGAAGAGTCCACGATACCTGATTCCTGTTGTGGCAGAGAAATCCCTGCTTCTTGGGCCGATTCTCGCAAAGCTCGCTGCATGTCTTCGTCTTCTCTAGAGTGAGCGTTCGACGCGCCTATTACATTCACCGTCAGATCAAATCCTGATGTGAAGAAGGTTGGCATTACCGGTAACGTCTCCCCCAGCGGTCCAATCTACCATCCTACCCAGCGGCGATCGATCGTTGGATCTCGAGGGAGGCCGGGAAGGGGCGCCGGGTCCATAGCCTTCTGGAGGAGGTGTGACGCCCTGCACGACATCGTTTTGACCCATAGACTCGATGTGGAATGCTGCAGAAGTCAGCAACCGCCTTAGAAACCAGATCACCGCCACCTACATATTCCAGTATGGTTGTCGGAGCCATCTCTGTCAGCGGAGAACATGCTGTCGTTCCAAAGCTGCGTGTACTTTTGTCGGAACTGAGGGAGCTCCCAGTCAGCCAAAAGCGAAGCGAAAGCGAGGATGACAAGTTGGGGAGGGGGTCCGTACGCTCGCAGGATTATCAAAGTACTGCATTACGACTGCTTCAACATTGCCGCCGTTGTTCTATGACGCCGACACGTCAGCGGACCTTGCCGGCAACGAGCAATAAAGAGCCGAACCTTTAGCGCCTGGATGACCAAGGAGCGATCGTTGTGAGGGTTGAGACTCGCAAAGTCGATGACTTGGCTAATCTCGTCCTCGGACGGCTCCTTGGAAGCCATTATGATCTGCTTCAGGCCTCTCGTGGCCGATGCATCAGCGTTGCGGGAGTCGCTCGAGTCGAATCGTCGCAGAGGTCGGGGGAGCTACGAGAGCTCGATCGCGGCGTCCGGAGGCCGAAGCTGGGATGGTCTGAACGTCGTAGTCCAATATAATGATGAGACGGTAGCTATGATGAAGTGGCCCTGGTCGAGAAGGGGGTGAATGATGCGATGCCGCGTCACGAGGCAGGGTCGCGAGAGCTGGCGACGGGGAGCTCGTGGTGACGGTTACAGTACCAAGGAGCGCTGCGGACCGGTGTTGGCCCGTTGACCTGAGGTCGGCAGCCGCTGCAGCGCCAAGTGGTCGCTGCTGATAAGATAAAGCCCGCCACTGCCGGGCGTGACGTACTCTACCCTTCTAGGGCGTGTTCATTGGAGCTTACTCGTACTCCGTACAGTGCATTCATATCACGGAAAAGTGTCTTTCAATTCAACACACAGATTAGACCGCCAAAAATTGCATTGTGGACTGCAGAGTGCCAGGTACGTATACGCGAGCAAGTTCCTACGCGTAGAGTACCGTAATCCAATTATGCCCTTTAACCTTTCTCAATATTGTCGCATCGCCGCCCTGTTCGTCTATAATTTATAAGTACATGAAGCTCTTATCTAAAGAAGGAAAACTGGAGAAGGAAGACAGAAAAGAAAAGCAAACACTGAAATTCACTTGCCGATTGTACCTGGTCATAACGCGATAATCCCCGACAATCGACTGTCCAAACTTGACGGTCTAGACTCTAGACCCACCCCGTGCTTGATTTCGTCCACCTGCTCGGGTCACTTGGGAGAGTTCGTATTTTTTGGCAAATTTAATCTCCATCGTCCACTCGGACCTCGTAGTTCCCTTTGGAATTAAGGAGGTATGGGTAATGGGAGGCCTGCCCTTCTAATGAACGTTGGCTGAAATGACAGCCCCTTTAGGTCTTCGATATGCAGTAAGAATATACCAGAACACTTGTAATGATATTTTCCGGCGAAATGTAAAGCGAACCTGGCTGCGAGTAGGAAAGGACGTTTGGGCAGGTTTCATGTATGAGTATAGCTCCACGTAAAGCTTAGAGGCCTTTGTAAGATCATGCCTATATTACCGCCGCTGCCTGCCCATTCATCCGCACGGAAGCCGTTACAGGCAATCCAAGTCTACAAGAGTTGCGAGATGCACCCAGGCTGTACCGCTTCCAGCCTGGCCACGAGCTCCTTCCATACACCCTGCTGCAACTGTTGGCCTTCGTCGTTAGTGAGCCACGCAGGCACCCAGAACTCCTTGATCTTACAACCCGACAGCAGCTTCCCGTGGCCCTCCTCACCAACCACCAACCCATGCAAGATGGTGCGGCTTCCCACCTCCGCAGTTCGCGCCATCATGCCCCGGACTGCCTCGTGCATGATCTTGGTGAAAGTTCTTACGTCCCGGCCCAAGCCAGTCGAGCAGAGACCAGGGGCAACCATGGTCACAATAACACCTGTGCGGTTCACTGGGCACGAGGCCGCAAACTGGCGCACAGCGCACTCTTCAACGAGCTTGGTAAGCGCGTACCTAGTTTGGCCATGTGTTAGTTGATTTCTTCCGCTATCCGCTAAGATTTCCACATAGGACGTGGGAAGGAAGTTGTTCTCTCACCTCGAGTCCATATTGGCCCGTTCTTGGTCGTTGAGTCCCTTAAAGATGCCCCCTTTGCGACTTTTGTCCATTTCGCCCTTGGCGGTGTATCCCAGAACACTGACGATGAAGACAAGAGTGGGCTTGATCCCAAACTTGCGCGCACACTCACTCAACTTGGGCATCATGAGAGCCCCAAGAAACAAGGTGTTGATGACATTGACAAACATACTGGTCTCCATGCCCTCGCAAGTTGACCATTCGTCTATCATGATTCCAGCGTTGCAAACGAAGCCATCTATCCTGTCCAGTTCTTCTGACACTTTCTTGGCAAAGCTCTGAGTAGACGCGTAGGTTGCCATGTCGAGGTGCCGTACCTTTGAAATGTGTGAGTCTGAGTCCTTTCCGGCAGCAATCGTTCTTGGTAACCTCCGCAGCGCACGTACCTGCACAACTCCCTTGCGGCCTGTCGATTTCTCAATGTCCTTTTTGGCATTTTCTCCCGCCGTGAGGTTCCGCACGGCCAGGACAACGCACGAGGCCGAGCATTCGACAAGATGCCGCGCAGTCTCCAGGCCCAAGCCAGAGTTGCCGCCCGTGATGATGTAGGTCTTGCCAGAACAGGTCGACTCATCTACCAGGATAGGGAGCTTGCTGAACTGCTCGGCGGTGAGTCGGAGCATCACCATCTTGCCTACACTTTGACGGTTCTGCCAAATCTTGTTACTTAGGGTAAGGTGGAGGAATGGATTCGAGATGAGATAAAGATGAAGGGGGGCTATGGCGATTGAGTGTATTGATATGCAGCCCGTGTTAGTTGGGAGGGACAAGCTCCATTTCTGAAGGAATGGCCATCCTCTTTTATATCTTAGGCCGCTACTTTTGCTTGCATGTATCGAGCCAACGTGAAGGTCAATGCCACGCTTGATTCCGGTTTCCAACGTGCCAGGGGTCCTTATTGATAGACGAATTAAAAGCTGATGTTCATTTTCGGCCAGATCCGCTTTGCTCTCTCTCTCCCGCTTGACCAATCTGATATTGGTTTCCCCTTTTGGACTGGCGGGTTGACATGGGCACGTCACCAAGTCACCATTGTCTCCGTGCCAAACTAGGCCATGCGACTGAGACAAAGGCCGTTCACTTGAGCTTTCAAAAAGCTTTCAAATCTCTGCATATTGCTGCTGTTTCAAATGTATCGTTCTTGCTAGGAGGAAGCTTACTGCATCGTTTATCTTTGGTGCTTCATTCGCTCGTCACGTGTTGAATGTACATGTACATACGGCACAGATGATGTTGCACGACCCCCTCTCGTCGCATTCTCTCCCTGGTCAATTGAGGTGAGTACGGTCGTATTATCATCTAAGCACACGCGAGGCCATTCAATCCTGCTGTGCTGTCGGGCCTTCCGACAATTCGGCCCCTGTACTTCATACATACTCGCTAGTCGACGTCGACAAGGGCAGTACCGGCATGGCGCTGCAGTTCATCGACCAGAGTGCGCTGGAAATAAGCACGTCTGAGCGGCGCATGATTCGCTCTCATGTCATGAGAGGCAAGAATGCGGGCAGGCCACGCCGTTCGACGAGAAAACAGACAACCATCGTTCATATTAAACGCCGTCTGCATCCACCCGTTATACCCGGATCAGGATGCTCGATGCCACGACAGCTGCTCTGGAACGATATTTGTCTGACTTCGTTCCCTCAAGAACTTGATTCCGAATCTACCAGACTCATGCATCGATGTACAGTGTTCTCAACCTAAAATCTATTTCATGGTCTCTGACATACCTCTCTTAGGGTTCTTTGACATTAGCGATTCGCTGTTTCCGCCTCAATTCTGCTCCAAATTCGACATAGTGAGGTCGATTTGGGTAAATTGTATACTGGCAGATGAAGCATGTGAGTAAGGTCACCACCTCCTACGTTCAGCAACATTAATAGTCCCCGCCCTCCAGACTTCCACTCCACATTGGCCATATCAGCGTCCTACGTCGACTTCCTCCAGCGGAAGCCTAGAATATCATCAAAGACGCTACATCATATCTCCAAAGCGTATGCGTTGGTCAATCTCAAGCTATCAGGCCCCGAATCTATTTCAGACAGCGCCATAGCTGCCGTAGTTACCCTCGCCATCTACCAGCAGATACATCATCAACACTCTACTGGTTTGATACACCTCAACGGGCTCTATCGAATGATCCAGCTACGGGGAGGAATCGCTAGACTGATGAAAGAGAATCGGGCATTGGCGCTGAAATCATTAAGGTACTTGAATGTGCTCGCCTTCGCGGCCTGTTTCTTCTTCTCCTTTCCTTTTCCCTTTCGAAACGGAAGTCTTACGAATACCAGGCTTGATGTCGAATTGGCGATGCAAACAGGGTCACCCACCCTGTTTAGCAGCGATGCAGTACCGGTGAATGCCGTCTTATGCGATTTTCGCGTCATCAAAATGCAGTCTCCCATCACTGCCGCTAGGCTTCCGCCTATCATGCTCGATGTCATCAGCTTCGCCAGCATCCTAAACGACAGTGGAAGAAAGGAGCGAACGAAGCTCGACCCGCTGGATTACACGGAAACGCTACTGTCGCTTCTCTACCGTCTGACGGAGGTCGCTCCCCTGCGGCAACCACTCTCCAGGTCGGGCGGGCTCTACGGCGATATGGCACATCTGGCAATGTTGGCGTTCATGACCAGCTTGCTTCCAGAGTACAGCCGTGACAACTCCAGTTGCCCTCTTCTTTCTGCTCGACTGGCGAGGGCCATTCAGGACCTCTACATCACATCAGCAGGTTCTCTGGACAGCGGTTTGTCACTCCTCTTATGGACTCTATTTATTAGCGGCATATCAGTTTTGAACCTTCAGGACCATCGATGGTTATCATTCTTAATATTAGAGACTTGCGAGCGGCTAGACCTAAAAAATTGGCCAGCTATCCACGGTCAGCTACGAGGGTTCCCTTGGATATACACATTCCACAACGCTCCAGGCCGGCGCCTTTGGGAGGATGCCCAGCGCTGTAGCTGACGATTTCATGAGAGTTATCGTCACGGAAAGCCTGCGATACTTCCTAGTTGTTGTTTAATTAGTATAAATACTCGTCACTTGCAAATATGGTGAGAGCTTCAAGGCGGATTCATAGTTTTACCCCCAGCCGAGCTTTTCAGACGGGGGCATATCGCGTTTTGCGGTATAGCTGAGGAGAATTATTCGACTCGACGTCTGGCTCTCCCTTCTCGGTATATTGGTGTGTAGGCAATGCCTCGTACGGCTGATTATCCACCTTGGCTCATTATTGAAAGTTTAACTCAGATAGAACTTTAACGAACCGCCATTTAAATGTAAGATCTTATCAATCGAATTGTACAGGATGCAGTAGCTCAACCTTCCGATGGCTCCAGCCCAGCTTTATGCCGCTCCTTCCTCCTCTCGTCGCCCAACGGTGAATAGCTTCAAAATTTTGACAATCATAAATCCCATACTCAGAACACCTTAAGAAGTTTTTTCTTGGTATAAAGAAGCCTGGACGTCAGAATAATAGCCGATCCAGCGAGGCACATGACGCCGCCAAATATCTTCACGTCCAGCCAGCCGTTGGCCGGGTTCTGAAGGATGGCCCCCCCGACTGGTGCCATAGTGAGAGCGGGGATCGAGATAGCAAGGAAAAATACGCCTAGCCGGTAGCCAACCTCTGGCATGGGCGACACTGAGACAGCAAGGGCGCCCGAAAGACCTACAAAGGCTCCTGATGCGAAACCAAACAGAATGGCGAAGCCGATGGCGACAGACGACTGCTTGGCTGGTATCCAAACCGCGAACTCAGAGATTCCGGATAGAGTACAGGCGATAATGAACATGTTCCACATTCCGATAATATCGGCTACATATCCGGCCACCAGGCGGCCGAAGAGACTTCGGATGTACGTCAGCGTTCGGGCCCGGTAGCAGGGCTTCATGTCGACCTACCTTGCGGCATTGAAGATGGACACCAAGTATTGAGCCATATCTTCCGACAAGTGCGCCTCCTGAAAACCTTGCACAGCCATGTAGTCGATGGGGATGAATATGCCATAGGTCAGGATGGAGATACCCAGTAGTAACATGACAAACGGAAACTCTTTAAAGGGCGCAGCGAAGCGGCCGGCAGGCATCTTCTTCGGTACCGGCTGTACTCTTGGGCGGACTGTGATGACTGCAATGATCTGTAGGCCAAGGATGAGGAAAGCCGCAGTCCTCATAGCCCAGGGATACCCGGTGCTCCGGATCATGCGACTGATCATGATAGGGAAGATAACGCCACCCACTGATGAGCCTGTCGCCATGATGCCCATAGCTGCTCCGCGCTTCTTGGCAAACCATGTTGAGAGGCAGGCGAGCGCTTAATGCACACGACTGAGTCAGTATGGGACACTCAAGGAAGGAGGATTAGGCTAGGCTTACCAGGCGAGTATAAACATGCAACACCGATGGCACTGCACACTCCCTGCGACAAGATGAACTGATAGTACGTTTTCGCCAACGACGCCATCATCAGCCCAAAGACGTGTAGAAGCGTCCCGCCGACTATGAGTGGCCTTGGTCCGTAGTTGTCGAGTATGATGCCGACAACAGGCCCCAAGGCGAACAAGAAGAATATTTGGAGGGACGGAATCCAGGCAATGACGCTGCTGGAATAGTCTTTTAGAGGTCCCACCTCGTAGTACTGCTGGAAGCTGCCGACACCTATAGAAAAGCATTGCTATTAGTTCGTCACGTAGCTACTGGATGCACACGTAGCGGGAATCTTGAAGGCACTGGAGGGGACATAAGCATACTGTTGATCCAGCCTGGACTGGAGAAAGAGCAGCACCATGCCCCCAAGACGACCAACCATGCAGTGGTGCCCCCATCAGGGGGGCCAGCGTCTTCCAGTTTCGTGGCATTGCCTGGCCCCATGTTGTCGCCGGGAGCTAGTTCTCTGGCGTCTTCGACATCCCGCTCAGTCTCACCCCCGAAATCAGACTCTGGCTCTGGAGCCTTTTCGAGGTCGTGCTTCGGGTGTTGCATAGGAGTGGTATTATCGATGCTCGTGCTGGACATGGTTAATAAAGTGCAAGACACAATTGCGGAAGATAGTCAAGAAGATAGTCAAGTGCAAGAAAGTTATGGTTCAATGTTGATTGCAAGGGGTAGCGAACTGCTCGAGATGCAACAGCCTCTCCGATTTCGCACAACATCATTCTGGGAGCTCATTCTTATATACACAGGTAAAGGTCCACTTGCTTTAGCATTACCCTCTGCCTGTAAGCGGCGGGTATTTCATCACCATCACCATTGTGTAAGACGAGCGGAGGGTGGGCGTGGCTGCGCGGAGGGTCAAGCGACCTGTGATTGGTGCTCTGTGGCGGACATGGTGATGCTCCGCGCCGGAGACGCGGGAATGAGGCTCACTCACTCTCTCGTTTACACCAGCGACCATTTTCATCGTCCGACTATCAATGTCTCTACGGCAAGCCCTGCATACGATGAACTACCGCGATCGGCCTCCAGTCCTTATTCGGCCTCATCCAGGCCGCCGACGTGATAAGCCGCAGCTTTCTTGCAACTCTTGCCGCCAGCGAAAGTGGGTTTCACCCGGCTGGTCCGCAAATACATTACAAAGCTAACACAGCGAATAGGCGAAAGTGTGATCGCCGAAAGCCTTGTTCCCATTGCATCGTGAGTTACGTGTGTCTACGTAGCGGCTCATGCCAACAAGGAGAAAAATAAAGGATAATGAAGCTGACTACATCATACGATGTCGACCAGAAACACCACCTCGAGCTAAAGTGCACTTACGCCGACTCGGTAACGCCGTCCTCTCCGTCCAGGCAACTACACGCTGTCTCTCCCGCCACTCAGCATCTTCTCGAAGATAGCAGTGGATCTATCAGCGGACCAGGCGGATTGGCGACGCCGAGCAGCTCGGCCTCCATTCCATCGCCAGAAGCTACGGATTTGAAATTAACCAAGTCGGGAACTGGGTTTAAAGATTCAACCCACTGGACCTCCGTTCTGAGCGGTGTGACTGACGCGGAGGAACGGCATGATCCGGTCGGCGCAATCCAATCCAAGACGGCATTCGACGACGGTTCATCAGCACTGGACCAGAATGTCCTCCTCTTCGAAGGGTGCAAACATGCTACTGACCGGGAACTTCTCAACTCTATGCCGCCAAGGAGAGAAGCCGATGGCTTGGTCGCATTCTACTTTCGGGCTCAGGAATACCGGTTAGGTGTGCACGTTTCGCGATATACAGAACTGGTAGTCACGCGTCCCTGCTGACTCTAGATTTGAACAGCTGTAATACATCCGACCGAGTTCTTGAAGAGAGTAAGTCCTCACAGATACCACTAAGGGAAGGCTGACGACCAACCCCGGTGATCAAGTACAACGCATTCTGGGAGAATCCGAGCGCCACATCCGTTACCTGGCTCGGCCTCTTGTATAGCATCTTCTGCCTCACCAGCCAACTCCAGAGCCAAGAGAACTTCCGCTCGAAAACACAGAATAACGCATCACCTGCCTGGTTACCACTAGACTCGGATAAGATACTGGACTATCGAGAGAAGGTGGTCCAGTGCCTTGTTCGAGGTCAGTTCGCCAAGGGGGGACCTGACATTATGGAAACCCTTGTTCACTACGTCTTGATTGAGAACTCCTTGAACAGGGACTCCAACAGTGGAGTCTGGCTCTTAATGGGCAACATTGTCCAAATAGGTATATCTCCATGTTCGCCTGTACTAGGTTTTTGCAGCGGATCCTTTCTCTGCCATCCCAAAAGAAGGCGCTCCCCTGGACTCCATTATCTCATATGGAAGAAAGCTAACACGAGCATTGACAGCAATTCGCATGGGCTACCATCGAGACCCGCAGCACTTCAAGTCCCTATCCCCCTACCAGGGCGAGATGAGACGCCGGATGTGGGCTATAATATACTCGCTCGACATAGGATTCTCAACTCAGATGGGCCTCCCGAGCAGCATTAAGCACTCTCTCAGCGACACAATGCCACCTCGAAACCTTCAGGACCGTGACTTTGATGCTAGTTCAGTTGAGCTGCCTCCGGCGAGGCGGATCGACGAACTTACCTCGAGCACGGTGATCCTCGCCAAGCTCCACGTCGCCATCAGCATGGGCGCCGTATCGGACATGGTCTGCAATCCTCTCCCGCTATCATACGAGGACCTCGTCGCGACGAATTCAAAGCTAGACGTAATGCATGCGACCATTCCCGCCCCTTGCAAGTTCCGCCCCTTGTCCGAATCTCTACTGGACCCTCCAAGCGTCGTATCTCAAGTCAGTATCGTATCCTTCTTTTGCCGAACACAGTCGACCCAGGACTGAACCCCTCACACTTACAAAGAATATTGAAAAACAACGATTTGTGCTCCTTGACCCCCCAGCCATGAATAAAAGACTAGCAATAGAGAGGAGATGGTATTGCTAACATGCTCTTCACCCTCAATAGCGGATAAACTTTTACATGCATTACCAAAGAGCCCGGATCCTAGTCAACTGGAAATTTCTAGGCACTGCGAAGAACATGTCTCACAGCAATCAGTGCTGGAGTATCGTGATCGAGGCAGCGTTGGATATTCTGCGGCTGCAGCACCTCATGGCGGAGGAGTCCAACGTCTTAGACGCGCTCCGCCCTACAGGTATGGTTGACTCGTGCTTTATGAACAATGGGTACTTTCTAGCCGCAAGTATCGCGTGCTTCCTCGTGCAGCATCGCAAGGACCGACTGCCGGCTCAGGATCTGTCGGAAGTACAAAACCTGCTAGAGAAAAGCCTAGCCATCTGGGACCGCACAAACGACCTATCGAGAGAAGCAAACAGAATAGTCGGGGCCCTGAGGATCGTGCTCGACAAACCCGAGGAGCCAGGTACACGCACTACGTTAGAGACCGGGGCGGAGCCTCAAGAATGCGGAGGTAAGACCCAACGCATCATTTGATCGCAAAGATCCGTCCGTATCTAACCAAAGTCGCCCGTACCAGATACCTTTGGTGGAAGTCATATGGCGGTTTCTAATTTCGCCTCTCTCTTTGAGGACTTGCCTTTGATGATGACGGACGAAGACACTGCAACTTTTCCTTCACTGCCCTCAATTCCCATGATAGATTTCTGGCCGCATGTGGATAGGAGCATTTAGACCCCTAGGTGTCGCTTTAATCAAAGGCCGGATGACAGATATCGTAGCGAGCTTTTCTATTAAGACGCTCCACGGTTGTAGCGGTATGGTCAACAGCAAAGTGAAAACAGCTGCTTATTGTGAGCGTCATGACTAAGAGACCGCATTCCGTTGCTGTTCGTATTAGTTGAAGGAGGCCCAGCTCATTGGCTGTTGACTCGGGAACAAGCATGGTAATTTGCCATGCGACAAATGCCAGCCAAAATTTACATCTGGATATACTTCAGGGGTTTCAAGGTAGCTACGCCAAGATACGAAAACATTTAGACGTCTACCCCATGTATTGCGGCCTGGACACGCGTACTACAAACGGATATGTCACAGGTTCGTCGCATCAATCAAGCCAGTCGCGCTTGGTGCATCGGTGGTCGAAGGAAATTGCATCTAAACGCTCTCTAAAGGACTAAGAAGGGCAAAAAAGATATGCTGGGAAACAAGAGAACTAAATCAGAGTTCCCATATGCTAACACCTGGCGCCTACTCCGGAGCTAGTGTAAAAAGAAGCCCGACCCCTCAACCGCCACAGTTGAAGCGGCACGCCGTGTGAACGCCGTCCAGAGTCGCGCTATGCAGTTTCGTGTACTCGGTATGGTGGGACATCAGAAATACCGACGTCCCGAGCATTAATGACGGGCAGGGATACCGTGAGAGATGCACCCCTGCTCAGACTTTGTCATCATTTGTCCACCTCGTCGTCCAGATCGTCCTCATCCTCGTCTTCTTCGAAATCGCCCATGTCCTCATCGCTGTCGCTGCCACCAAAGTCTTCCTCTTCGTCGGTCATGTTCCAGAAGTCGGCGTCGTCATCAACCTGCTTCTGCGGTGCGGGGGCCAACTGAGCGGGCGTTGGCATGAAGACGCCATCGGGCACGTCTTTTTGCGACTGAGCCACGACGGCCTTGGCCATGGCGTCGTACTCCTTGCGTTCATCCCTATACAGAACGCTGGCGTCCACATTCGCAGGGGAATTGATCTCCGGATCGTCCATCAGGAGAAGAACAGAGCGCAGTACCGACTCGACGCCGTGCAAGACGTTCCAGCGCTCGCTCGCCAGTTCGCCGGATTGTTCATCGTCTCCGGGCCTGTGGAGAATGGAGATGCATAGATTGCCATCCGTGTACACGTTTGGATGGACAATGTTTTTGGTAAGGAAGCGGAAGGTGGGAGGTTGGTACGGGTAATCGTTGGAGAACTTCATCTCGGCCTGTTTCCCAACATGCGTTAAGATTACTTCTTCGATCCCGAGCTGGGGCGGTGTGACTCACCTTGAGGTATGCCCCATGCCAGATGCTATCAGGGTTGACGACCCAGAGACCCAGTTTCCAGCGCAGAATGTTTGTATCATCAGTCTTGAGTAAAGAGATTAGCATCCGGCCGAGGATGAGTTCCGACGGTCCGCGACGGCTGCCTACCTCGATGTGTACCCATTTCTCTTTCTGCAGTGGCACTAGCTCCTGCATAAGACGCTTTTGCGCCATGGTGAGGTCTTGATCGCTTGCTCGGAGAATGCCGGTGGGATGTCTGAAGACGAGAGCGTCTACGGCAGCCGGTGAGGCAGCAAAACAGCTCTGACGTCTGCCAAGTGTGTTGGAGGTTGAAGGGGGCTCCTCGGCTGAGAGTGTATGGGCTCTGGAACCTCGAAGGAGCGTTCGAATCGTTGGTCGGCGCGGTGGAGAGGGTAGAAGACGGGCGTCGCTTCGAGGGCAACGAGGATGCAGGCGACGCTGGACGGGGGACACAAGAAGCAGCAGAAACCGGAGGATTAGAAGAGGGAAGACGGCGAGACACTTCGGATGCGCGCAGGCTGCAAAGTCGGTCGCGGAGTTGGACGTGTGTTGCGTTCGACGAAGATGGGTGCAGGTGGAAGGACTGGTGCGATGGTCGGCGACGGGGTTGGTCAGCGGGCACAGGCGGGCTCGAGTGACGGCATCAGGTGTTTCGTCCCCGAGGGCGCTCAGGTGGACCCGCCGCTGCCCAAGGCGCCCCTCCCCCGGCGGCAACGGCGGGCCACTGGCGTCGCAGGGCGCATCAGGGTCCCTCCACTAAACTATCCTGGTCTCCCGCTTTGGTCTCCTCGCGGCACATCGTCGTGGCCGCCCTTCATGCGCTGCTGGGAGAAGGGGTAGTCGTCGAGCAGGGCAATAGCGGTGCTTTGGGATGCGGACGTTGCGACGCTGCCCTTGCATCGCCGCCCTTCGGCCAGTAGATCCCAATTATGGTTCTCGAAATCGCCGTGTTCCCGTCCATTCTCGTCATGAGTCGTCGGCCAATCACCTGGACGTCCTGACTCGTTCCACCGGCGCGCCCGGAAGCGCCGAAGACGCGGTTCATGAACAGACTGCGACAGCTAAGGCCGCTGGCTTAGAACAGTGCAGCGCAGCGTACACAGGTTTCATCTTGGGGCTGCCACCGGTTTCGGGTGATGCCTCGATTCTCTGCTCGGCATGGCCCGTCCAACCCCGCTGCCGACCCGGCTGTTCGGACCTCGATAGCTTAACTTAGTGTTTCAGACATGCCTTGCGTACTATTTGCCTAATTTCTGCATCTAGAGAGAGGAGAGATTTACCGAATACAAAGCACCGCACAGTCTCATGCATGGCCAGATAGTAGGCCAGTCCAGGCTGGGAAACCTGACAGGCCAGTCCAGTAGGCCGGGCCATATAAACCTGACAGGCCAGTCCAGTAGGTAGAGCCATATTGTCGGCCAGTCCAGGCTGGGAAACCCGACACGCGCCAGTTGATAGCTTCCTCATATCGCAATCCCCCACTCCTGTTCTCTTTCATAGACTCAACAATGCCTGGCCGACCTTCCCGATACAGTGCCTCTGCCAATCGAGCACGAAGCCGCCCTGCAAGAGTTCGGCCTTCGTATATCTCCTGTCGGCGTAGCTGCACCTCCCGCTGACGAGACGCTCTCTGAATTTCTCTCAGTCCAGCATAGCGCATCTCGATGGTGTCCTTGGCCCAGTAGAAGGCCGATGCTGAGTGCCGAAGATACTTGAAGTGCCGATCCATGATTGCATCCTGCACATTAGAGGCGATGCCGTTCTCGGTCAACCACACCCACCACTGAGAATCATCATTATCCTCATCAACATCGTCTCGAGAGTTTAGTTGGCAAATGATAAAGTCATCAAACTGGACCTGCAAGCCCCCATCGTCGGGATCTGTCTCGCGGCGAGGACCAAAATCAGGCCAGTGAGTCCACTTGTCCCAAACCTCGGTTGCCTTTTCTTCAGACAACCCGACATAGATAAGCGTCTCTCGTGAGATTAGATGCGTGGGGATGGTGGCAAATGCATCGACTGCGGCAGCAGACTGTACAGTGATGCTGAGAGGGATGTCGCCATATTCCAAGTCGCTAGAGGGGTGTAGCCGACGTTTGTGGATTCGGAGGGCGCCTGACCTATCTCCTGGGCCAAGCAAGCCCCGGCTAGCCAGCTCGGCAGCGTCTAAAGGTGCGAGAATTGTTTCCTGGGTTTCAGACATTGTTCAAGCGTCTGAAAGATAACAATCAGGTTATTCGAGATGAAGGTTAAGAAGAGAGGTTAGGTATTTTCTGCTTAAAATTCTAGAGTACACAAAGGTACGAAGAAAACTAAGTTAGATAGTCGAGGAAAGAGAAGAGGCTAGGGATATTCTGCTTGCGTTTCTCGAGTATGCAAATTCATGATTATAAAAAGAAGGGTGAGAAGAGGCTGGCGACATAATATAGTACTGGCAGGACCACAAAATATGCTCGTAGGGGCACTTGCTGAGTTCACCTCGTGGGAGCTTCCTAGGAAGGCATTCATAACAACTTGACTTTTGGGCTCCAGTACCAAACCTAGACCAAAAGCCTAATGCACACTCGAAGATACTAGAAGGAGAGTGGAGACGAAGCGCCAAGCACGTGCATGTATAGACTACCAAGTGAAAGCGCCGCCATACGAGGAAATCCTTTACCTCGTCTTAGTCCGACTATCTCATCTCTTAAGGATACGTAGATATTTGTTCATTTTAATGATTCTTGCGCTCCTGATATCTAAAAGCCGATATGTTCGTTCACCCCCAGCTAGTGCTATAATCGGCGAGAAGCGTCCTCGCGCTACAAATCAACTATTGCGCATATTGCCGTGGATCCTTGACGTGGGCCCTTGAACCTGCTATGAACATCGGCTACTGTCAAGGTCCAAACAAATATACGCTCTCAGACGCTCAAGTCGTAGTATAAGCAAGTCCCAGTCCTAAAGTTGTAGATGAAGGAATGCGGAGAGCCGTTCTTCCTCTCGTACGTGCAACGCCACGTGTCGAGCTGGTCGTGCAGCTCCCGCACGTACTTCTTCTCTGAGGTCGTAACGGCGTGCTCGACCTTTCTCCAGCTCTCATACTCTGATATTCTGGTTCCTCTGATGAGATCCATGACTTGGTCCGTCGTCTCGACGGCCAGTATCGGTCCGTCCAGGAAGGATCGCACCAGGTTAGATGCGCTGAGCTGCGCCTGCTCCACCACAGTGCGTCGGTTGAACTTCTTGCTCCTTGTTTGGGCTACCAGCACTTTGACTTCCTGCTCCTGAGCCTTTTCACCCGCGGATCCGAGAGAATCGGCTTGGGCAGTGCTGCTCCTCTGCTTCGCGATTGCCTTCGAGTCTCGGTCGCGAATCTGCGGTCGAAGCCACGAAAGGAGTTGCGAAGCGGGAATATCCACATCCGCAACGTCACTCCTGCCCATAGTCTTGACCTTCAGCATCGAGTCTTGTTTGATGATGATTATCCATGAGTAAGTCTCATCTCTGTGCTTCGAAAGGAGGTCCTCGGGGGACCTAGCATCCTTGGCAAGCTCTGCACTGATGTCGTGCGACCAGAGCGACCGAAGAATCTCAATGCCAACAGATCTGAGGATAGTACTGTCGAAGCTGGCCACTAGGGTGTCGCACTGGCGGTGGGCTATGTTAGGATGGGGTGTCTCGGAGTAGGTCGTTGGAAACTCACCCTGTGGCCAGAGAACATGCTGCTGTTCATCTCGTCCTCGGCCTTTTTGAAGAAAGATTTGCCCCCGGACTTGGACGTTCTCGCAAGCTTTTCCCAAGCCAAGTTGAACCCGACAGCATGTCTCTCGTCATATCGTCCACCAATCTTTGGGCGTTGCTCTTTAATCAAGTGGTCATACCGACCGCCGGCAGCAAAGACGTCTTTGGACACCTTTCTGTCGTTGATGCATGAGAAGAGGAGACCTCCAATACAGAAGTCCTCCCTGATGCTATTGAGCGGATTAACGTAGATCTTGATGGACACTCCAAAGCGTTTCGTATATTCGACGACTTCTTTAATGTGAGCAATTGTTGGCGAGGCGCGTTGGTACATGTCGCTGCCCTCAAAAAGTTTGTTGAGCTTCGAGAAGGCTTTGTTCGGCGTATCTACAGGCAAGTCAGCAAAAGTTCATCAAGTGTCTGTATCTCCCTGATTTGGCCTCCCTCACCTCGAAAATCGAATTTTGAAAGCTCGTCCACGCTGGTGGCTGAAATGCCCACGGTCGGCGACCGCAGCTCCATTCTTATCTTCTGCCAGGTGAAGTTGTGGATGTTCAGCTTGGTCAAGACTTCAGACGCAGCCCTTCTGCATGCCGGAGGAATGCCGCAATGCTCATAGATGAGCTGCAACAGGTCAGAGTGCCCAATGTGAAAGCACATTGGACCGACCGACACGGAAGGGAATGTCATGACAATTTCGTCCAGAACCTTCAGCACCTCCGCTTCTTTCAGAGCAAGGTCCAAGGTGTCGTAAGAGACGATGTCGAAATCAACTTCCCCAAACATCTGGGGCTGCCCTGTGTCCTTCCTATCCCGAAACGCGTGTCCAAACATGAACGTCCGCTGCAAGGAGGGTGGGTTTTTGGCTACCATACGAGCGAGCCCCATCGTGAGATCGAAAGGCAGCTGGACTACAGTGCCGTTCGAATCAAGAAGCTGGAAGACACTGTCTCCGTAATGTGCTGACTTGGGATAGATGGAGCTGCGGGACGATTCCACGGCCCCGTGTCGGCGGAAGATTGACGTCAGGGCATCTTTCGCAATACCCAGATGGTGCAGCTCTGCAGGGCTCGGGCTGTTTGCGAACATGTCCCATGCGTAGTCTTTCGTGGGCTCAACAGGTCGTCCGAATAGCGTGCTAAGCATTTTGCCATAATACGGGGAGCTGGGATCCGACAACCCCGCAAGAGTGCGTTGTATAGTTTCGCTTTCCATCTGCACCGGAAGCTTGCCGCTCTTCAACAGATCAGCGCTGGATGGTCTTTCCTTTGGGCTATGGTTGACGAGAGAGAGCACGATGTCAACCTGCGTCTTCTCGGCCGGCTTGAAGTCGCCCGGGAGAACCGGCTGCTGGCGCCGAAGCTGGCCAATAACGTCTGCTTTTTGCATTCCCAGCATGGGTTGATAGCACATCTCGAAGAATATGATGCCCAAAGAATACATCTAGTTGATCCATTTTTAGCATCTCGAGGGTGCAATGAAAGGAGGGCTCAGACTTACATCAACTTTCGTGCTATACATTCCGTCTGCGGCCGACCTCACTTCAGGTGCAGAGTAGTATGCGGTACCAATGCTTCTCGTCATGTCGTCCGTCTCAAGCGTATTGGCATTGACTTTGTCCACTGAGAATTGGCCACTTGTCGCCAAGCCAAAGTCTCCAATCTTGACGTTGTCTGTGCCGTCGATGCTGCTGCTGATGAAAATGTTTTCCGGTTTCAAGTCTCGATGGACAATGCTCAGCCCGTGAATGTGCGCCAAGCCTTCAAGAATCTGGCGAAAGAGACGCCAGATTTCAGGCGTGTTCTTGAACAAGTTACGCGAGATAAGGTCGCGCAGTGTCTAACTCCGTCAGAAATGCGGACAGCAAGGTCACACCCATTTGAGGACAGACTCACCCGTTTCTCACAATACTCCATCGAGATGTACATCATTGTCCGAAATTGCCGCTGAAACCTAGCGCGGCGGTGAAATGCGAGCTGTTTCTCCTTCACGGGAGACATGGCTCGGTTACCGACAGCGTCCGTGGCGATGGAGCTCTCCTCGTCATCATCTGATTCCTCGTCATCGTCGTCTTCATCGCTTTCATCCTCGTCGTAGCTGAAGTCCACGGGGGCATTCGAAGACATGAAATCCAGTCCGCCCGTGCTTGTGGCAAACTGAATGTCAATGCCCGCCGAGCCCACATCTCGAGTGCTCTCCGTGAAGTCCTCCGTCGAGGTTTCGCCCTCCGTGTCGGTCAGGTCCGGAATTTCCTCAACCCAAGTATTGTAGTAGCGCACGACCGCCGGATGGCTAAGCTGCGAGAGCAAGCGCACTTCCTTGAGGATTTCGGTCAAGCTACCCTGAGACCGCTGGGTGATTTTCTTGATGGCATAAATCTGGCCGTCCAGCTTTTTCCGCGCCTTGACGACTTCACCGAACCCCCCCTTACCTAAACGGCCTTCCTCAACAAAGTCTTCAGTGTATCGCGATCCAGTGACGGTTCTGTTCATGGATTCTCGCCTCATCCTTGCCGGGAATCCCTGCGACGAAGAAATTGATGGCTGCGTCGACAAGACAGCCGAGGTGTCGTCGTAAAGCACTGGTGCGTCAGTGGCCAGAAACTCGCTGGAACCCAACTCAAATGCCCGTGGGCGCTTTTGCTTGTCTTCCTTGAAGAATCGGCTAACAAGTTCGTGCAGAGACTGAGAGAGCGCGAGCGAATCCATGAGATTCTTTGGTGACGAGTACTTCTTGAGGACGTCAAGGCCAAAGATCATCTGCACGAAGACGGCGCCAAATTCCCATATATCGGTCTTGTACGTGTACTGTGGCTTCGAGGCCGCAGCGATTTCCGGAGGCAGCCAGTATGCCGACTTAGCAGAGTTGAGGCCGGGGAGGCTCTGCTTTTGGGCGACGGCATTATGTATCTCCCTCTGGTACCAGGCATCAGATATTCTTGGCACAATTTCACCGGTGGACTCCCTGAACAGAAGGATATTTCCGGGATGGATGTCTTGATGTGCTATGTTCTTGTTGTGCAAGAAATTAAGCGCGTCAAGCAAATCCCTCGTCCAGGATCGGACTTTGCCAATCTCAAGATGACCCGCGAGCTCCAGCAACTCTTCCAAGGACCCTCTGTCAGCCATGGGCGTCAGGATTCGCACGGTCCAAGTGTTCAAAGCTGCTGGATTGTCGGGTAGTCCGCTCTCAACCTTGAAGCCTAGCATGTCCACAAGGTGGCGATGTTGAGCTTTCTTGGTAGTCTTGATGTCTTGAAGCCGGGACTCAACAGACTGCAGTTGTTTCTTGAATTCTTTTGGGTCCTTGCCATTTGATCGTAAAATAGCCTCCTTGAGCGCCATCGTGTGGTTGCTCTGTCCGTTGGCCAGCACAGGGCGCACAGTATAGACGGTCGCCACCGGACCTCTGCGAGGATCGCATTTCCCAGCAACCGATCGGAAAGACAGGACGTTGCCTGTTCCATCGGTGGTGTCGCAAAATTGGTCAAAGTCGATTTGCTCAGTGTCAGAGCTCGTGCTGGCCGTGGGATGCGCCGGCCCATCGGATCGACGACTGAGCCTGGATTCTTTCGCCTTCTGCCTCTGGCGGTCGAGTTGTTGCTGCAGCATTTGCGACATGACTCTCTCTTCTTCTTTTGCCTCCTCCAATTTCTTGAGCTCATCCTGCTCCCTTCGGCGTTGAGCTAGCTGGGCAACATCGGCCTCGTGGCGCTCTCGCTCCTCCTCGAGGGACGGAAGCTGCTTGCCCGTCGCTTTTGCCTGCGCGGCGTCCTCCAGAATGTCTCGAATTCCTTCCACGATCTTGTCAACCATCTCTTGCTCGTCTTTGGCAAAGATCTTGGGCTGTGTCTCGACAAACTTCTGGACCTTGAACTGAGTCGACTCTCGCAAATGAGCAAGACCCTTGATGGTGAGAAGAGGTGGTGATTTGGGATATGTCGCCGTCATGACGAAGCCAACAGTCACAGCAAAGTCGCTGTCCGTCGACGCCTTTATGTGAATGTCAAAGGACGGTTCAGTTTTCTAGCTGTCGGTGAGCACCACTACGCAGATCAGGGAGTCAGAGAGCATATACCTTCCACGCACTATGCGTGTCCCCATGTTTCACAAAATCATCCCCGTATATAGCCTCGAGAGCCAGCAGCTCATTCTCTTGGAGCTCGTCATACTCGATCTTGCTGGTTGCGTCGGGAGTGGTGGGCTTGAGTCCCGGAAAGCTGGAGTCATCTTGCTTGTGAGATTTGTTCAGCGGCGTCGTCCACGGGCCAGGTGCTCGCCACGCCATGGTTGCGTGATTCCCAGGTAAGTGCCACAGCCAAGGCTGTGACCCTTTACGCCAAAGAAGCCATGGCAGCTGAAAGTCTGGAGGTTTGGGGCAGAATTCTTGAGTGTAGAATGAGGTCTCTGGGCGAAATGGCCGCCACCCTGCGATAGGAATTTATGGCGGGGTAGCTGGAGGCAGCTCCTCAGGTGGAACGCAGTGACCTTCTGGACTTTGGCGGTGTCGCAGAGACCCCGCAGCACTGAACAGGGGAAAGCTGCCGGGACTTACAGTGGGGGACGCGCTGGAGACAGCCGCACGGCGGCGATCCACAGGGCCGTCATGTTGATGGCGCGGAGGTCCGAAGGTCGGCTCTTATCGATAAGCCAGTCGCACGTCAAGTCGCGGCTCCACCGAGGCTCGCTTTGGACCGAAAGTAAACAAATAGCTGCCTACACCTGGCTTCCCCGTCCACACAGAGTGCATCGCGGCACCGCTGCCCGTCTCTGCACACCAACCATATCAGCTTTGCACGTGGCAGGCAATATCGCGAGTAGCTATCCAGCTTTTGGTCGCTTAGACCAGAGCGCAGCATGCTCGGGTGGATGTTGAAGCGCGGCGAGGACGCGCCAGACGCGGATGCCGGAGGTATTTGAGCCTTTCCACAAGACTGGAGACCACTGCAATTTCGACTGAGCTGACGTTGACGTTTCGATAGACACGACGCAGCTAGATCAACCCGACACGCCTGCACCAGTATTCGCGGCTCGGGCCTTTAAGAGCGCATTGTTCGGCACTCCAGCACGTACGAACGGCGAGTCTCGAAGTATCCAAGGCAAAATGGCGAAGAGACAGAGTTCGGCACCGTCAGAGCGCGGAACAGGGACACCTTCAAAGCCCCAGGGTATTCTCCTCACTCCTGGAACCGGGACTTCGCGACGGAAGCGTGTCTCGTTCGGCCGCGACGTCGCTGGGACATCCAAGGCCGGCTCTACGATGGACACGGAAGGTTGCAATGGTCGACGAACGCGAACTGAGGACTCGCGACAAACTGAAACCGCTGAAATAAGCAAAAAAGTAGGCATACGTCCAACGGCCGCCACCGATTCCGACGATGACTGGGAGGAGGAAGACGACGATGTTTGCGCCAACGACATTACTCTGGATCTGAACGAGCCTCACTCGCAGTCCGGTCGATATTGGAAAGAGGAGTTCGAAAAGTATCACCAGGAAGCAAAAGCAGAGATGGAGAAACTGCTCAAGTATAAGCAACTTGCAAAGTCCTATGCTCAGCAGAAGGATGCGGAGGCCATTCAGCTCGCCGAGAGGCTCAGGGATGAACAACAGAAGGTCATCAAGATGGAGAAGAAGATTGCGCAAAATGCTTCGCACATTGTGCTGAACCATGGTCAATCATCGGAAGAAGAACCGACCGAGCTCCTCGGGAAGCTGGCCAAGCAGACGACTCTAGCAGCCCAGTATCGTCATCGCGTCCAAGAGTTGGAGGATGACCTCGATGCGTTCCTACGACAGAAAGCAGGTGATGATGATGCCAAAGCACTGCGGCGGAAACAGACAGGGGCGTCGCCGACAACTCAGAAGACATTGGCTGAGACGCAGCGGGAATTACGGCGAGCTCGAACCCAGCTCAAGGATCTAGATTCGCTTCGCCAAGAAGTATCATCCTTGAAAGATCGGCTACGGGTCGCCGAATCGCAAACAATCAAAGCCGACAAGGACGAGCTAGCGTCCGCAGAAGGAAGCAGAGCGCGTGATCTAAGAGCCCAGCTGAGACAGGCAAGGGAGGAGTTCAGAAAGAAAGATGATGAGTTGCTGCAGCTGAAGAGCGACTTTGAAGCATTCAGGAAGGAAAGCGAAACTCATGAAGCAGATACCAAGGCTGTGTTGGAACGAGCTCACACGAAAATATCAGACCTAAAGAAGGAGATCAAGACTCTTAAAGCCGCGGGATCTGAAGAAGCTCGACCAAACAGCTGGCACGCCGAGTCTGAAGCACGTCAAGATGCAGGAAGCGGGTTGAAAGCAGATGAGCTTTCCAAGCAAGTGTCCGCCCGCGGCTTGAGCCGAACGAGGCGCGTCTCTGCAGACAATAATGGCGACCACGTCCATGATGCCGAGGCGCCCGGCCTGCAAGCTCGGAGCTTACGAGAAAAGTTTCGAGACGACGCAGATAGTGAGCTGAAGAACGCGAATGTTCTTGCTGAGCGACCGAACCTCGACAAGCCTAGGTGGCAGCCGTTCGTTCCAAGGTCGCCAAGGAATAGGGCTTATCTTGGTGAAGAGCTGGAGAAGCGCATCCGCAACGGCGGCGCGACCCCCGCCGCTACGAAGGTGAAACAATTCACAGCTCCAGATCTACCAGCCCTTTCCCGAGCTGCATCGCGCGTCGGCCAGTCGGAAAAGCCGAGACGCAATGGCGAAGTCGATCTGCTGCAAGACCGCTTCGCACGCCTGGGTGGGCCGGACGCCAACCTGAACGGCAACAAAATCAACAGCTCAATGGTCGGCAACACGTCGAAGAGTGCGCTTCCACCCGACCGTCGCGCAGCAGCTCTTGCGCGGATCGAGCAGCGCCTGGCGGAGAAGAAGCGAGCTGGCAGGGTCCAGCGACGCAAAGGATACGACAAGGAGAATGTGCGGCCGTGAGCCGCGAGGCACACGTGCCATTCGTTGCGAATGTCTTTAGCAAGGAGTTCAGGATTATGGTGGCGCGTATTGTCAGGAATTTTATGAGGGGTGTTATCCAGATGTTGCGTCTTGTATGTTACGAGGGAGGGTCGCACAGAGCGCCATGTGATGGATGTTGTTTTAAGCTTAACCTTGCGCGGAAACATGCATGCTGCCCCCCACGTCTCAACGCTCTTGATTCAGCCCACTCCCACCGATGTAATCGAAGCTGGAAGCCGACGACCTGCACCCCCCCAATCCTCCCCTCCTCAATGGCGCCCAAATGGCATCGTCGAAGCAAGTAGCGCCTGACTCTCGGGATGCGCTCCGAGATGAAATAGAAGAGCTCGAAGCCCGCCTCGTCGCCGCCAGGGCACGTCTCCGCGATGCGACTACCGGTGCCCCGTCGGCAGCACATATAGCCGCTGATGCCCAATCCATCCTGCCGCTGCGCTGTAAGTCCTCAATGCTCGTCAACGCTCAAGAGAGAAGCCATGGATCGCAGCCCCAGGTCTGACAGCGCCGCAGCAGCAGCACCGTCGGCGCCGTCCGCAGCGCACTTCCTACTCCTGCTGTCGGACTCGGCGCTGCCCGTCGGCGCCTTCGCCTTCAGCAGCGGCCTGGAGTCGTACCTCGCGCACAGCGCGCGCGGCGGCGGCAGCTTCTCGTCCTTCCTGCCGCTGTCGCTGTCGTCGTTCGGCGCCAGCACGCTGCCGTTTGTGCTCGCGGCGCACCGCGACCCGTCGGCGCTGCTGAGCCTCGACGACCAGCTCGACGCCGCCGTCGTGTGCACCGTCGGCCGGCGCGCGAGCGTCGCCCAGGGCCGCGCCCTGCTGGGCATCTGGGAGCGCTCGTTCCGCCCGGCGCTGCCGCGGCACGCCGACGCGCAGGTGTTGCGGGACTTCTCTGCGAAGCTCAGGGAGGGCGCCGCGGGCGACGACGACGCGCCCCCGTTGGCGTCGGCGCACCTGGCGCCGCTGTTCGGGGCCATCTGCGCCGTCGTCGGCCTCGAGCTGCGGCAGACGGCGTACGTCTTCATGCTGAGCCACGTCAAGGCGCTGATATCGGCGGCGGTGCGTGCGAGCGTCTTCGGCCCCTACCAGGCGCAAAAGGTGCTGGCTGGAGAGCAGGTGCAGCGTATGATTGACGCTGTCATCGACAGGGAGTGGGAGACGCCCGTTGAGGAGGCCGGCCAGAGCGTGCCTGTCATGGACTTGTGGATCGGCCGGCACGAGCTTCTGTACTCAAGAATCTTTAATAGCTGAACAGATTGCGCAGCCCAGCGTTGCCTTCACATGGTATCATTACTCTATTATACAATGCACCCATAAGAGGAACCCCATCCCAACTCCTACTCATCATCGCTGTCGCTATCGTATGCAACCAGCGGCCCTGCCGCCGGTGCAGCTTTTGGTTTGGTGTTCACGGAAATCTTGGCCTTGTTCAAGGCCGCCAGAGTGCTGCCCGAAAAGATGCCCGATGCTTGGTCTGCCGGCTGTTCGGTTTGTGGCACTGCCGCTCCGTCCTCAGATGACGGCTCTCCGTTCTCGATCATCGCCCGTTCTTGGTATTCGACCTCGTAGCCCTCGCGTCCGACGGGATTCACGGCCTGAGCACCTCGAGCAAAGTGCACTTCGTCCGGTGCCTCGTAGCCCTCGAGACCGTAACTGCTTTCGATCTTCCTCCGCTTCCTCGCCTCGGGATCCTTGCCCTCAATCTCAGCCACGAAGGCGGCAGGCAGCGCTCTCCGGATAGCCTCGGCAGCTTGTTCCTCGACTCTCCTCGCTTCTCGGGCCTGCGCCATGGGGTTCGGGTCGGCCGTCGCCCACCTGACGTTCAGGGTCTCGTCATTATCCAGCGCCTGATGCGCCATGGCTTCTCTTGCGAACTGCGCATTTGCTTCATTGGTATACGTGATGAAGCCCACGCCTCTAGAGTTCAGCACACGAACTGTATTCTTAGTCAGTATAGTTCAGAAAGGGTTGTGCAACAGACATACCGCGCTCGATCTGCCCCCATTCCGCAAAGTGGCGGGCCACAATCTCCTCGATATCGTCCGTCACATGGATCCGCCCGACGTAGATGGTTCTGTTCTGCCTCATGAAGCTGCCAACGCCACCCATGTCATCTCTGTAGTCGGAGAATTTCTCTCGGCCGAAGCAGTCGACGTTGGGGCTAAACATGTCGAACGTGGTGGGCAGGCGGTGGAGGTTCTCGCAGTCCTGGCCCTTGGGACACAGTCCTCTCGCAAAGCGCAAGCAAAAATAGCTACCCGGTGTGTTGTCCGCCTTGGTGTAGCCGCTGTCTTTGGCGATGTTGCATCGCCCCTTGGCTTGGGTCTGCTGGTAGGCTTCCCTGTCGCCACCAGCCCATTTGTTGTACCAGATGTTGTAGATGGTGCCAGTCTGAGGAGGGGGTTGGGAGGTGACGGCATCGGGGTCGACTTGGACTCTGGCTGGGCGCTTCTTCTTGCGGATGATCTTCTTGACAGTCTTCTTTACCGGCGCGGCGACTTCGGTGTTTGTCGTCGCCAGAGCCATGTCCTCGCCATCCTGCTCGGCGGCCGGCGCCGTAGCGATCTGTTCTTCGTGTTCCGCCATGTTGTGTTTTCAAGCCGCCGGGTTATGGGTGGCGAGCGGTCGGTCTGAGCTTGCGAGGAGGTTGTCGGTTGGTGATGAATCAACGCGACTCGCGATGCAATCTACGGAGTACGCTGGGCTGGAAAACTTTCCGGGGTACACGAGTATGATGGCGAGTGTGCACAAACGGCAGGCGGTGAGCCGCGCTCCCGCGAGAAAAGCCCCACGCAGTGCGATTCTGCCCAGTCCCCCACCTGGAATCTCGGACTCGCCAGACTTGAAGCGTCAACTTGCGTCGACAACTTTACCATAGCGATTTGTTTGTTTGCAGACGGTACTGCCGTCTATAAAAACACATCGCCCGAGATGGTGAACATCACAGAAAAGATCAAGGAGTGAGTCTCGTCGGGCGAGGGTACGCGCAGCGCAGAGGCTGACTTGTCATCAGGATCGAGGATGAGATGAGGAGGACTCAAAGTAAGCCCTTTTCTTGCTTCCATCACCCCTGTCGAGCCATCCGTGCACCTCTTTAACTCTGCCCATGCGAAACCTGCTCTCTTTGACCTTTGAGCGTCTGCCGATGGGTGGCCCATGAGACTGGCCCCGGAGGAATTTCATTTCCTTCCCTCAGCGGTCGTTTGAACACGATACACTCAGAAGAATCGCAATGCTAACGTCGTGCTAGAAAATAAGGCAACAGGTACGGCAGAATCTGTATTCTAGCTCTCAATGTGGTGTACTGACAAGTTGAAGAGTATCACTTGGGTCTGTTAAAAGGGTAAGTTGCCATCAGCCTCCTCCGCCCGGAACTAGGTCACGTTTCCGTGTGCGGCTCTTACGGCACGCTCCCATTCTAATCATCGCAGAAAACTTGCTCGCCTCCGAGCTCAACTCCTGGAGCCCGGGCCCGGCGCGGGTGGCGGCGGTGGTTCCGGCTTCGACGTCAGCAAGAGCGGCGATGCGCGCATTTCCCTGGTCGGCTTCCCCTCGGTCGGAAAATCGACCTTTCTGTCAAAAGTCACAAAGACGAGATCTGAAGTTGCATCCTACGCCTTTACTACGCTTACGGCTATCCCCGGTGTGCTCGAGTATGGCGGAGCCGAGATCCAGCTGCTCGATCTTCCTGGAATCATCGAAGGCGCCTCGGAGGGCAAGGGACGTGGGCGACAGGTCATTTCAGCGGCCAAGACGAGCGATCTCATCCTTATGGTCCTGGACGCTACGAAGAAAGCGGAGCAACGGGCATTATTAGAGCAAGAACTGGAATCCGTCGGCATAAGGCTAAACCGGCAACCACCGTAAGGACCTGACTTCCTAGGTCTCCTCGTACATGAGTTTTGACAACAGCAGGAATATTTACCTCAAGCCGAAGACGGCAGGCGGCATGAAGATTACTTTTCAATCGCCGCCCAAGTACCTGGACGAGAAGATGCTGTACAACATCCTGCGCGACTACAAAATCCTCAACTGTGAGGTGCTGGTCCGGGACGAGAACGCGACGGTAGACGACTTCATCGACGTCATCATGAAAGACCACCGCAAGTACATCAAGTGCCTGTACGTGTACAACAAGATCGACAGCGTGTCGCTCGACTTCCTCGACAGCTTGGCGCGCGAGCCGCAGACGGTGGTGATGAGCTGCGAGATGAACCTGGGCATCCAGGACGTCGTGGACCGGTGCTGGAAGGAGCTCAAGCTCATCCGCATCTACACCAAGCGCAAGGGCATCGACCCGGACTTCGGCGAGGCCTTGATTGTGCGGAGCAACAGCAGCATCGAGGACGTGTGCGACCGGATCCATCGCAGCATGAAGGACACGTTCAAGTACGCGCTGGTATGGGGCGCGAGCGCGAGGCACATCCCGCAGCGAGTCGGGCTGAGCCACATGGTGTCCGATGAGGACGTCGTCTACATTGTCAGTGCCTGGCGAGCATAGTCCACATGGGCGTTTAGACGTTGCCTTGATGAATACAAAGTAAATTGACCAATCTCGGTCCCTGGTCGAGGGACTACGCTGCTCGCCTCGGTGTCATACTAATACACGCAGTCGTTGCATGATGATTTCATTACAACCCTTGCCTGCCCGTCGTGCTTTGCTCAACGCAACAGTCTGTGCCGTGTCCCAGAACGCCGATGCCCAAATTCCCCAAATGTCAACCCGTGACGGGTTCCCGTCCATACTTTCCTATGCCACCGCGTGGGGCAGGTATAATAAAAGATAAGGCGCACCGGCCAACGAACGAAATGGCGAGCGAGAGGGAAAATGAAACCTCAGCCGCCGCAAAACAACAAGGACAATGCGCAGGCGGCATATTTAGGGCTTGGCATCCCGCGCTCCCAGAGCGTTCTCGCCGGTGAGTTTCTTAGCGCTCGCCTGGGCGAAGAGCGACTTGGGCTTGACCCTGTGGATGTGATGTCAGTCGTGGGCAGCCAGCATGACGGGGCAGACGGGGCAGACTGACTTGGCGGCGTGCTTGCTACGCAGGGCACTGATCTTGGCCGAGCACGGGCTCATGATGTTGTCGGACGGCGACACGTATTTTTGGGACCTGCGGGCGACAGTCAGATCAAAGACAGAGTGCGTGCTAGGGTGAGGTGAAGCGGCGCGTACGTTTCCTCTGCCATCTTGGACTGGAAGACCTGGCGGTGATACTCCATGCTCTTGACGTCCTTGGCAGGCGCGTCGTGCTGCTGCTCGGCCATGGCGGCGTTGACGTCCTTGTCGCCGAGGATCTGGTTCGACATGTTTGCTTGGAAGGATGCGTGTGGTTGTTGAATATTCGATCGGGTGATGTTGTGGCTTGAGTGTGAGAATGAAGTAGGCCGGGAAGCTGCAGTTTCGCTGTCACGCTCGTGGGATGACGTCCGGCACCGGGTGTACTTGTACTCGAAGGGCTGCGTGAAGAAAATTGGTAGAGGCAAGGCAGGCTGGAGGTGCAAACCCCTGCTCGCCCACGGCGAGCAAAGTAAACGAATCGGGAGGCGCGTCGGCAGGGCAACGGGCGGTGGGGGGCGTGGAGGTTGTGCCTGGCTTCGTGCGCTACGAGCGCCCTCGTACAGCGGGAATGCGGCGGGTGGGGAAGACTGCAGCGCAGTGCTGGTCCCGGTGGAGTGATGAACACTCCAGAAATTCACGCGTCCATGCGTGACGTAGGTATCTGCCGGGGTCACGATGCGACGTGCTGCCCGTAAACACGCGCACAGGCCAGACATTGTCATGGCGATTGTTGAGTCACCTTGACCTTGCAGGCTTACACTTCAAGCGGTGTGTTACGTGGTCGAGCAGTGCCGGCCAACCATCCATGGTCGGCTCGACGATACTCGGCATCTGATATACCATGGTCTTGAATCATACTGTATTTTCCTCCCTATGCCAGTCTTTTCCTTGTACAGTTTGCCTCGAGAATAGCAACAAGAATAAAAACAATACCCACATCAGTCAGGCGAGGTCTCCCCCTTCCCCAGCCTACAGGTTGGAATGGCGGATCCGCGTCCCCGGCTGCGCCGTCTGGGCGCCGTGCTTCTTCATCAGCTCGGCCGTCCGGGCCTTCTGCCACTTGATGCGCTCCGTCGCCTCGCGGCCCCTCCTGTTCTCGTTGCGGCCCATCTGCTGCAGGTGCACCTCGTCGGGCCCGTCGGCCAGCCGCAGCGTGCGGATGCCCGCCCACATGTTGGCCAGCGGCGTGTCCTGGCACACGCCCGCGCCGCCGAACGACTGGATCGCGCGGTCGATGACCGTCAGCGTCGTCTGCGGGATCAGCACCTTGGCCTGCGCGATCTCCCGCAGCGCGCCCTTGGGGCCCTGCTCGTCCATCTTGATGGCCGCGTTGAGCACGATGAGCCGCGCCGCGTCGATCTCGATGCGCGACTTGGCGATCCACTCGAGGATCACGCCGTGCTCGCGCAGCAGCTTGCCGAAGGGCTTCTTGGTCTCGTCGTTGACGCGCATCAGCATCCAGTCGAGCGCCACTTCGGACTGCCGTGCGTCAGCGCAAGCTCACAGAGGGAAAGGAAGGAAACCTACCGCGCCGATGCTCCGCATGGCATGGTGAATCCGGCCCGGTCCCAGACGGCCCTGGATAATCTCGAAGCCCCGTCCCTCGCCCAGGACCATGTTGCTGACCGGCACCCGGACGTTGGTGAATGTGAGGTGGCCGTGCCCGTGTGGTGCATCGTCGTAGCCGTAGACCTTGAGCATCCTCTCAATCTTGATTCCCTTGGTGCCCGCCGGCACCAGCACCACCGATTGCTGGCGGTACGGGTCCTTGTTGGCAGCGTCCGTCTTGCCCATGACGATGTAGATGGCGCAGCGCGGGTCGCCCGCGCCGCTCGACCACCACTTCTGGCCGTTGAGCACGTACTCGTTGCCGTCACGCTTGATGTCGAGCTCGATGTTCGTCGCGTCCGACGAAGCGACTCCAGGCTCCGTCATGAGAAAGGCGGAGCGGATCTTGCCGTCCATCAGCGGCTTGAGCCACTGCTCCTTCTGCGCGGCGTTGCCGTACTTGGCCAGCACCTCCATGTTGCCCGTGTCGGGGGCGGCGCAGTTGCACGCCTCCGAGGCCACGCGCGAGCGGCCCAGCCACTCTGCCATGATGCCGTACTCCAGGTTGGTCCACCCGGGTGACTCGGCGTAGTGGCCCTTGGGCAGGAACATGTTCCAAAGACCGAGCTTGCGCGCCTTGGCCTTGAGCTCCTCGATGATGGGCGGGTGGCTCTCCCACCGTGCGTCACCCTCACCGATCTGCGCCTCGAGAACGGGGTCGGCGCTGGGTCTGCATGTCAGTATGCGCTCTCCTGAGCGTGGTGAGAGGGCGGAGCTCACGGGACGCAGTCCTCTTCAACAAACTTGGCCACCACGTCAATCATCCTCTTCGCCTCATCGCTAACGCGATTCGAGACCTGTAAATAGCCCGTTAGCGACGACGCGTCCGTCCTTGGAGACTTCAGAAGCGGCGTACGATGGCTGGTATCTTGGCCGACATGGCGAATGAATATGAGCTGCAGAGCCGACGCGGCCAGTAACCAATCCACTGCTGTTATAAAATCAAGAGTAGCGAAGATAGAAGATACAAGATGGAGACAAACAAACGAAGATGAGCAAAGAAGGCGACGCAGGTTGGTTTATGAAGCAGTCTACTGCTAAACCTGTCGGATGAGCTGGGAGCGGAGCCGAGGTTGTTCGCCGGTGTTTCTACCCGCGCCAGGGGAGCTGCTAAGCCCAGAGCTTAGGCGGGGGATTCTGGGGTAAGCTGCCCAGCCTCGGTCCCGGGTGGGGCTTTTCGCCGGCGGCAACATCTCCGATCGTTGCCTCTACCCTACAGCTACGGGTTTGGCAATGCCATCGGCGCATTGTGGTCTGATCCGTGCAGTCATCACGGCAGCTTTGAGGTCAAGACTAATTCCACAGCTGATTGAGATTTGTGTGCTAGCAGGCATGAGAAGGCTAGACGCAGCACATGCGCCAACAAACTCCGCATTCCCACGGCGATATCACGCCGCATTACCGATCCATCGCGTTTCGGAAACTGGTGCAACACAGCACGAGGAGTCTCGAGAAGTGCACCCCTTGCACAATGTTCTATAAAAGTAATACCCTCGGTCCATGCTTACGTGCCATTATTACATGCTCCCTCTTGCTCGTCCTACACCCTCGTCCACAACGGATCGCGGCAAGGAAGCAACGTCAATCAAAAATGCCATGTAAACACCTGAAGCAAAAAAGAACTAGAGTCGACTCTCGGTATTCTAACCCGTGCAGTAACAAAACTCGATTCGGTGAAGGGTATACTATCTCTGAAGCGATCCCCTGCTGCCTGCCTGCTGGACTCACTCGCCACTCTCCTTGGTGCACATCAGCAGGCGCACCCTTCTCGGTCGTTGTCGATGTGGATGTTGATGGGATCGTCAAAGTCTCCACTAAATTCTTCCGACTCCTCCTGCGCAAGGGCGTTTCGTGCAATGACTAGACACAATGTTAGATACGTCTGGGCTTTGGTGGGACGCTAAACCCACCCTCGAATGCCTGGTCGATGTTGATGGCCTCCTTGGCGCTCGTCTCGAAGTAAGGAATATCTCCCTTGGACTGGCAGAAGGTCATAGCCCTCTTGTTGGAGATCTGTGGCATGGTCAGTCTGAAATGTGCTGCTATTGCCGGCGCTTGTAGGCCTCACCACTCTCTTGTTCTCCTCGACGTCGATCTTGTTGCCTAGAACAACCTGTCGCTGTATTAGCGTATCGCGCGCAAACACGCTCGCGCACTGCAGCTCTGCTCACAAATGGAAAGTTGGGAGGATCCCGGGGCGAAGCCTGGATTAGGAACTCATCCCTCCAGCTGTCAAGGGCCTCGAAACTCTTTGCGTTGTTGACATCGTATACCAGCACGCAGCAGTCGGCGCCACGGTAGAAGGCGACGCCCAGCGACTGAAAACGCTCCTGTCCAGCCGTATCCCAGAGCTATTGAAACATCAGCATCTCTCTTCTCCGCCACAATTTCCTCGTGTGTATTCTTTCGAGCGAATCGTACCTGCATGGTGACTTGCCTGTCGTCGACCAGCACCTCTCGCGTTAGGAAATCGGCGCCGATGGTCGCCTTGTAGCTCGCGCTGAATTTTTTGTTGACCTTCATCACGGAAATTCTCATTAGAAGCCTGCCTCACACTGAAGCCAAAGGTTGGGACAAGGACGAGCCCGTACATATTGGTTCATCAAACTGGTCTTGCCAACACCGCTGTCGCCCAGGATGATGACCTATCGGTGGCGAGTCTGTTAGTATCATGGCTCTCTCGAGTTCGGCATGCCGCAAGGCTGCATACCTTGAGGAGGACCTTCTTCCGCGAAGACATGTTGGGCCGCCGCTCTCGTCAATGACGTGATATGAAGGTCAGATACGTCGGATCCGAGCACCGCGAGCTCGTCGGTGAGGGAAATTAGCGGCTCTGATAGACGTCGCTGCCTCTGCTTCCAGAGCAGTCGTCGAAACGTGTCAAGAGGTCGGGCAACAGGAGCAGCTACGGCTTGGGGCGTCGGGTGTCGCAGGATGTTGACGGCAGACCGCGACGAGTGTTGGCGCCGGCGATGACTTAGCGGCCCCCGGGTCATATCAGGCGTCGCAGGCAGTCGTCGAGGTACCCGCTACGCCTCACGAATGACTCGGTGGGGCGTCATGCACCCAGGTCTAGACCCCACGTGACGCTTTTGGCCATTGTCTGAGCGACGTCACCTCCACCAAGGCGCGCGCGAGCTCCCAATGCCTACCCGGGACCGTCGCTGAACACGACCACCACCAGCCATGAAGACGGCCTGATGGACCCGTTGCTGAAGCCCCTTGCGCTTTGCGATGGCGGATGACACTCTGCTCGACAAGATACACGAGCTTAGCGACCTTGAATTGGCTATCTTGTTATGCCTCGTCAGCAGGGAACACGGCCTGCTCAGCACGCCGGCCCACGCCATTGACGACCTCATCCAGGAGCTTCAGCTGGTATGCCACCGCGCCCGCTCTCGGGGAAAATCTTTTTAACACGTTCAACACAGATCGCCAGGCAAACATTCGGGCTCGAGTGCTCCGTCGTCGACTGTAACCCCGACACCACGCTCGAAGACTTCGCGTCCGCCCTACTCTCCAATCCGAAGACCCCGGCGAGCAGCCCGCCCTTGCCGACTCGCTCCGAGTCCTACTTCGGGTCCAGCTCGCAGCGTCCGTCGCGCGGCTCAATTACTCCCCTGAGACTTGCTCCGTCGCCGCCCCAGATTGCCAACTGCGTGTTCGCCAAGAACCTCGACCGCGCGCCGCGCGCAGTCCAGATCCAGGCGCTCGAGCTGCTGCGCACCCGGCGCCTCTTCACCCGGACGTCTGTTCAGGCCGCACCCAAGCAATTTGTCTTCGTGCCGGTGCTCGAGGCGGAAAGTGGCGGCGAGGCTCACGTCACAGCCCACCTCAACGACTTCTTCTCCATTGCACATTGGCACGATCCCGACGATGGTTTCGCCAATCTCGAAGATTTGGACGGTGGAGAGGCAGATGAGACTGCGTCTTCTGGTAGTGTTGTTAGGAGCAAACACCCAGACCATGGCGCATCTACTGCTCCGCTGATATCGGAGGCGGTGCGTGCTTCGACGAACTCTACTTGATCTTCGGGTTACTGACGTGAAGTTCAGGACGTCAGCCATATTGCGCAGATGAGCCAGCAAGTACGGGTCGACGTGGATGTTGTACGATATCAAATGAACATCGTCTCCTTCCTCCGCATGCACCGCGCTGTAGCAAGGGGCATCACGCCTGCGGCAACGAAGCATTTTGACAAGCTCATGCGGTGCCTTGCTCCGCTACACAAGCTTGAGTATGTCTCACCCGCTCTCGTCGGACTGGCAGCGAGGAAAGTCTACCTCCATCGCATACGCATCACGCCTCCTGAGAAGGAGAGGAGCATGCAGTGGGGCAGCAAGCTCGAAGCAGTCGAGGCAATGCTCGAGGGCGTTGGCCCTGAAGAGGTCATCGAGGACGTCCTTGAAATGGTAACGGCGCCACTGTAAGGGCCTCCCGACTTTATTATGTCTAAAAGAAACCAAATAAACTTTGTCGCTCCATCTAAACACTTCCTTCGGGTGCTTCTGAGTAGCCATGCAGAGCTTGTGACCCAGGTAATATGATCCAGACTGCATAGCCTATTCCTCCCAATGCGCACGTAGCGCTAGTCTTTACATGCCTCTCAACGTTGACTTCGTGCGGCCATGTTAGGGGCCGGCTTGAATCACATATATACAATGAAGCGACCCTCTCAAGAAGGTCAAAGGTGCCGCAGCTCCTTCTAAGAGACCTGCTGAATCTTGCACTGCCAGCCAGAGCCAGGGGACAACAGGGGCAAGCTGAATTTTGAGTTAGCTGACGAAATGGACAAGTTTACAAGGGGCATTGGCACTCACCTGGCACCAAGGCACCAGCCCAGCTCGTTGCCCTTGATCTTCTTGGCAATCTTGACCTCTCGCTCAATAGGCATTTCATACCCGCTGTGGAGCAGAGCCATCATGAAGTTCAGATCCAGGCAGTGCTCAGGACGGTCGTTGAGCTCATCCATGGCCTGAGGCATACTGGTGAAGACGTCCCATCCGTCCTTACCCGTGCAGACAGTCTGCGCGAGGTCATGCAATTCGCGAAGAGTAAAAGAGTCGGGCATGCCCAGGGGCTTGGTGCGGTCGTAAAAGTAGGAAAAGATGTAAACATCCTCCTTCGAAAACGTCTTGGAGAGAGAAGGCTGGTGGACGCCGTTGAACGAGCAAGGAGCGAGCTTGCAGTCCTTGTCCTTGACCAGAATCTTCTCAGCCAGGTTTCGGCATTGGGCGGGAGCTGCATGGGAGGGGCCCGTGAAGTTAAAGGCGCGCGCCTGGCCGTCGATCTCGACCTCACGCTCCGTGGTCATGCCGGGAGCAATGCAAGGGTGCACGATGGGCTTGGTCATCCAGGCGCTGCTGGTCTCCTTGGAGGCGAGCTCGGAGACGAGCATCTTGTGAATGGACTTGCGAGCGGACATCAGGCCGTAGCCCAGGTGAGAGTGTTGGTACAGCTCGAACTTTTGGCCACCAAAGTCAAGCGAGTACTTGTGGTCTCCCTCGGCCAGCTTCTCAGGCATGCCTCCGTGCGAAGCTTCCTTAAACGTCGGCTCGAAGACAATTTGGGTAGAGCCGCCGCCGAGATCGAAGACAGCAGCGGTTTCGCTCTTGTCGGGGCCGCCAATCTTACCAAGAAGATAGTTGGTCGTGACCCAAGCATAAACGCCCTCATCGGAGCCGTCCATGACCGCAACACCATTTTGCTCGGCCGAGACGACGGGGAATGGGAAGTCGTTCTCCAGGTGCCTCCTGACTTCGTTGAGGACGGCCTGGGACTTCTCCGGGCCCAGCAGCCGCAGTCCTGCCGTAGCCTTGACGGCCACAGGGCTGCAGCGCTTCAACTTCTCGGGAACAGTGTCCATGGCAACCTTCAGCAAGGGATCAAGAGACTTGGCCGCAGCAACCGGGTCGTCGCCGTACTTGCTCAGGCCGCCAACCGACTTCTCGGTCATCTTGAACTCCTCCTTCTCCAACTCGGGAATCGGCCCGCAGTTGTTGAACTTGTAGACGTGGATTCGGGATCCCGTGCTGCCGGCGTCAATCATCAGGACGTACTGAACAATAGGCTTGTCCTTGGAATATGACCTCGTGCACCGATCCGTTCCGTACGACGAGTCCGAGGGGACCTGGCCCTTGTTGCCGCTCGCGTCTGAGGGAACCTGTACCTTGTTGCCGCTGGCGTGGGAGACTGATGCACGTCAATTAGCGACGGATGCGTCTGAAATATAATTCGACCCAACTCACCCTCACTGTAGACCTCAACGCCGCGGGGTGACAGCCACCAGAACATCAGCACCACGGTGAGCGCGATGGCGGCCGTCTTGACCCATCGCGTCTTCTGAGACTGGGACATCCAGGCTTCCTTCATCGTGGAAAGCAGCCCCTGGCTCCGGGTTTCCAGCCTGTAGCGGTCTGGCTTCTCGTGGGGGTCGTGGACAACGTGTTTTGTCGGCAGCGACACCGATGTTCTTCTCATGAGGTCGCCGGGGCGGATTGCCACGGGGGACGTGGGGCGAGGTTGGAGGATTTAAGGATTGACGCCGCCGCGCATGGAAGACGCGGACGGAGAAGCGAAGAGACGAAAAGCCAGAGCGAGTGAGTGGAGGTCGAGCGGAGGATTAAAAGAAAGTACCCGAAAGGAGGAGGAGGAATAGGAATGGCGATGGCAGACGAGCAAAGGGGAGGCGACTTTGCAGGGCTTGAAGGGTGCGCAGAAAAGGAGGATTTGTAGATGGACGAATCAGATGCGGGCAGCGCTCGATCGCCGCCGTGTTCATCGTCCAGTGGCGTTGAGTCAGTGCATCGGATGAGTGGGCCGCATCCAGCGAGGCACCTCCTAATTTTAGTCCCGCGGCCCCCTGATCTGGCGCCGCAGGCGATCTTGCTGGCGGCCCGCCGTCGACTTTGTCATCAGCAGTGCTTTGAGACTTGCATTGGGAATAGGATCACGAGTCCTGTACTGATGCCGGAAATTTGGGGATGAGAGGCTCCGATGATGTCCCGCGTCGTTTTCCGCCGAACATCTTGCCAAGATAAGGTACTCAGCCGTCGCGTGTCGCGGTAGTGACGGGATTAATCCAGCGGGTACTAAGACTAGCACCCACCTCCAGAAGCTTCGTCGACGTCGCCATCTGCTGCCTTGAGCTTCATATAAAACACAGTACCTATACCTATGCTATCGTCGCCACCTCCCGCCCCGCACAATCCAGACATTGAAAACTCGCGTCCCTCACAATAGCAACCTGTCTCCTCCACCAACCTGCACATTTGATCGTTGCTTGAGTGACGCACGGCCTGGCGCCAGCCGTCAGCTTTTGCCACAGGATGGATGTCCATCTCCTGGTGTACGATCTCTCTCGCGGCCTTGCCCGCCAGATGTCGGCAGCTCTGTTGGGATTTCAGCTCGATGCCATCTACCACACTTCTATAGAACTGAGCGGGCGCGAATACGTCTATGACGGCGGCATCATAGCTATCGCTCCCGGCTCCTCTCACCTTGGCCAGGCCATGCAGAAGATCCACCTCGGCCGGACGAATCTTCCCATGGACATCATTGAAGAGTATCTGGACTCGATAAGGCCCATATTCACAGTAGAAGTAGGCGCTCATGTCTTCTGTCAAGTCTCCAAGCTTATCTCTGCCATAGGCGTATGACTTGTTTCACCACAACTGCAACAACTTCACGGATTCCTTCTCCAACTTTCTTGTGGGGAAAGGAATCCCGGACCACATCACCAGCATGCCACAGGCCGTCATGGACTCGCCGCTGGGCCGCATGATAATGCCACAGCTCACTCAAGGAATCAACGCGAGCAGAACTAACGGGTCCATCCTGGGACTTGAGCAGAGCGCCAATATACCCGCACCAAACGGCTCAGGCCCGGCAAAGAGCCGTGTCAAGGTCTTGACTCGACAAGACGAGCTGTCTCATGCGCTGGACGGCGCAAAACAATCGTGCGCCATTATTTTCTTCACATCGGCAACGTGTCCACCATGCAAGGCTCTGTACCCTGTCTACGATCAACTGGGAGATGAATTTGGCGACAAAGCGACCTTTATCAAGGTCGACATTTCCCAGCCTCAAGCGACGTTCATTGCCCAGCAGTTCTCCGTGCGGGCGACACCAACCTTCGTCACCTTTCTGAAGGGCAAAGAAGAGAATCGGTGGTCCGGAGCCGACCAAGCCAGCCTCAGAGGCAATCTTCAGCTCTTGGTACAAATGGCGCACCCAGTCCACCCTCATGAGAAGCTGCGGCTACCAAGCTTCTCGAATCCCAACATCAAGCCTGTCATGTTCTCCAAAGTTCCGCCGATGGCCAAGCTCGCGGTAAAGATGGGAGACGAACTGGCCAAGAAGCCTGAAGTCCAGGCCTTGACGCGCTTCATTGAGTTGCGGAACACAGTCGGCCCTGAAGATGCCCTCATTCCCGACATGAGCCACTTGTCTGGTTTGGTGCAGGATTCGGTCGCGCAGCTACCAGTCGAGATTTTGTTTACGATTATCGACCTCTTCAGGTGTGCCCTCGTGGACCCTCGAGTGAGTGGCTATTTTGCAGAGGAAAAAGAGCACAAAACAGTCCGCAGCGTCCTTAATTGCGTCAACGCTCAGACCGACTGCCCATATGCTCTCCGTCTAGTCACACTTCAGCTGGGGTGCAACCTCTTCTCTACGCCGCTGTTCCCCGAAGAGATGCTGCGGAATACTGCTCTTCGGGCGCCAATTATTCAGCTCATATCTTCAAGCTTCTTGGACGACAGTCACAACAATGTCAGGGTTGCAGCATCGTCTCTTCTGTTCAATCTGGCATTGGCTGATCGGCAGGCTCGGGGCAACAGCTCTAAACCCAAGCTGCCAGAAGAAGACCAGGTAGAATTGGCAGCGTCGGTTGTTGAAGCAATCGGCCAGGAGGAAAAGTCAGTAGAGGCACTGCAAGGTATGCTATCGGCTCTGGGCCATCTGGCGTACGGCGCCGATCTGGATGGCGAGCTCGCCGATCTGCTGCGAGCGTTGGATGCGCAAGGAACGATATCGACGAAACGGAAGACGTTCCCAGAAGAGAAGCTCGTGGCCGAGGTGGCCGACGAGCTACTTGGCAAAGGAATTACGAGACCATAGATTTGTAGCACGCAGCGACAGCCATCTTTAAATAAATTCCGAGGCAGTTTACACATGCCTTGCTGCGATCGAAGAGCCAAAGGTTGGATTCAGCCTTCAGGGCCAACCTCACGAACTCCACTTGCAAGGTATGAGTCAGCACACTCAAAGCAGTTTAGCGCCAGCGCCCCTCCTGCGCTTTAAATATTCACGACGCGTGCCGAAATCTTTAGTCTTTTTCTTCTTCTTTTCTCTTCATCAAAAAGCAACTGAGCTGCCACGACCTTCACCCAGCATCCCACGGTGTCGCGTTGCCTTTCCTCTACGAGGAAACGCTCAGAAGAGTAAAACCCTTGTATATAGGAAATTTTCCGCAAGATCGTTACTCGTTAACGACTCCGTAGGCGGAAGATGCCATAAAGGGGGGACATTCTTGTCTCGATGAAGAACTTTGATGTCGTGACTGTGCGCCTCGTGTGCCAGTGCTCAAGACTGGGAGGTGAATGACACTGCCTCAGTCGGCCAATATGAGCGCGCCACTCGTAAATCCTGCGCAATTGTGAGGTCTTGATGAGATTTGCAAGTCTACCATCACGCCGTTCGCGATGTGCAGCTTGTTCCAGTCATCGACCACAGATTGTCAAGCCACGCAGGCGGGAAAGTCGCGTCCCAAGTCCAGGAAGGACCAACGCGCCGTTCGGCATCGCTTGGCACGGCCTGGCAGCAAAGAAGAAGAGCGTGAATCTGTGTCAAGCTTGCTGCATGAAGCAGGCAGCAGTCGCTATTAGCGTCTTACACCTAACATAAAGACGAGGCTCCGCCGCCTCAGCTGGCATCTGAGGGTGTACCATTTTCATATCCTGGACTTCCGGGTAGACAAGCTTCGCAGCGGCCTTGAGAATTGCCTTTCATGCTGATATCTGGCATCTGCCCACTTGAACATCATGTCCAGCAGCCGGTTCGATAGGCCTCGAGTGTGTGAACATCGGAGCTTATGCCTCAATGCCTCCCCTCATGCCGCACAAGCAGGCTTCCGGCGCCCGTCCCAGCGTGAACGTCTGGCAGCGGCATCAAAAGATGGCCGCGCTGGCAGAACTTGGCAGGCCTTGACCGGCAAAATTCTCTTCAATGACGAGGCAACCTTTCCAGGACCTCTAGTGCTGCCTGATGATGATCTAGCCACGGATCCCAAATGGCCGCCACAGCCCGTCAAAGAGTGGGCTGAGGAGGAGATGCGAAATGCCATCACGCCACAGAGGAAGACAATTTACATTGTTCCTAGCCCGGAAATTACGCAGGAAATGGAGGCCATGAAAACCTGGGCTACGCCGGCAACTTCTCATAGAAGCACCACTGCTCCGTCCCCAGTTCAATCACCCAGGATGGAGGACGTGCGAGCGTACCTCGCGGCTGTTTATTACGGTATGGATGTGAAGATTCTCGGCAGATCTTTCTACTGGCAAGCCTGGGAGTACGAAAAAGGATCACATCGAATCTCCGGTAGCAAGGGCAAGGCCAGAAGTAGCATCCAGAAGCCCAAGTACGACGGGCAACCGCTGGAAGAAGCCGAGGACGAGTGTCGAGTTGGGCTCAAAACTCCTAAAAATGCCTTGTTTGGGATCCGCTGTCGGCCTTCACCGGATGGTGTCTCTCTGATGCAGGTCAACTTGGATGATGTTTTGAGTGCCCTTCTAGACAGCGTCCCTGAAGACGCATACGCCATAATGATGCTCTTGGAGCAGGACATCTGGGAAGGGGACGACGATATCTTCACTGGAGGACGGGCATACGGAGCAAGCCGCATTGCGGTCGTGTCCGGCTTCCGCGATCAACACTCCTGTCTCCCCGAGGATGACGGTCATGGATGGCCACTGTCTCATTGCCAGAGCTACGTTGACGGCTTGTGCCAGCGTGCCGGATCCAGAACGAGCGCGAGAGGAGCCGGGCCTGGCTGTATTAATGCGGCCATAAAGGCATCCGCCTCTATGTTGGAGAGTCACGACGCGGAGACGTTGTCGCTAGAATGGACTGTACGCATTCTCCAGACAATGGTTCACGAGTTGGGCCACTGTTTTGGGCTGGATCACTGCGTGTACTTTGCTTGTACCATGCAAGGTTGCGGGTCGACGGCGGAGGCGAGCCGGCAGCCGCCATTCTTTTGTCCCATCTGCCTGGAGAAAGTCATGACGGCAATCGGCGAGGGGCTGGTCCCAGGGTGGAATGACTCGGGGTTGGAAGGCCATTCGAGGAGGAGAAAATATGCGCGAGCGAGGTATGAAGCACTGAGATGTGTGTGTGAGCGCTTGAACGCTAAACAGCATTGTCGAACCTTGGTCGGCTACCAGGCATGGTTAGAGAGCGTACTCGAGCACAGCGATTGACACAGAGTTGCTTAGAAAGAAGGGCTGGATCCATTTTTATGTTCTGATTATCTCAATCGCCCGCGTTGTATCCGTGTATTTGTCCCAAAACTCCGTCCTACTCATAGTGGTCATTTGTGTCATCAACGCTCGGAGCTACCGGTTATGCAATCAACTGTTCTTGTCAAGGTTGAGGATGCCATCTCCGTCGTTGCTGCGATGCTGATCTCGTACGAATTCTTCAATCTTGTGGTCGTGATCTGGCCGGTTTGGCGGGCCGGGGACGGTGGGTTTCTGGTTCGGTTCAGGCTCCTCCTTGGAACCGCCCAGTATCTTGGACGCGGCCGGGATGTATTCGGTGACTATGCATACAGTGGTCAGCTTCATGCATCCGCTTTCACCCAACAAATGATTTGAAGGAAGCCCTTTTCGAGCCGCGACTCTGTTGACTTACTCTTCTCAACAATGGGGTTGGGGCGATGCTCCTGCTCCTTGCGCCGGCTCTCAATTGCCTCTCGATCAAGCTGTTCCTTGTAGGTCTCTGGCTGAGTCTCCTCAGATTTCGTGTTTTCCGAAGCCATTTTGGTACTGGAGTTTGATTTCTTGGAGAAGAGCAAAGTCTACTGCAAAGTTGCAACAGCGAAGCAGGAAAAGGTGATCTGGGAGACAGAGGTAGTTCCCTGATCAGCGCGTTCCGGACATGACGTCAAAACCAGGTACGTACAAGGTGGGTGGGTGTGGGGTGATAAGATAAGGTGCAGCGGTGGAAGATCAGGCTACCCGAAGCGGCAGTGTCGACACTCGGAAAAACTCGCACCCTCTCTACTCCGTACAAAGGCGCCGGTTTCGCTGCGAGAGCCTTTTCGACGAGTCCTTCGTTTGTCCTTCATTTGTTATAGAGAGCTGCGAAAATGGCGCCCATTCCAATCACGATCATTACGGGCTTCCTCGGCTCGGGGAAGACGACTCTCATCCTCAACCTGATCCCCCAGCTTCGCGCAAAGAACCCGGCGTACAAGCTCGCGCTCCTCAAGAACGAATTCGGCGACCTGGCCGTCGACTCGCAACTGGCATCGAGCTCGGCGATCTCGGGGGTGCAGGAGCTGTTGAACGGGTGCATATGCTGCAACCTCGTCGGGCAGCTTGGCCCTGCTCTGGACGAACTCGAAAAAACCGTCACGCCTGATCGCATCGTCATTGAGACGAGCGGGTCGGCGTTTCCCGCCACGTTGGCACTGGAAGTCAATCGCCTGGCGCGCGACACCGGGAAATACACTTTGGATGGCGTCATCAGCGTCATTGACGTCGAGAACTGGCAGGGCTACGAGGACACGAGCTACACGGCCAAGATCCAGGCGCGCTATACCGACCTGATTGTGTTCAACAAGTGGGAGGTGGCGGGCGAGGATCGGTACGAGGAATGCTTGGACAGAGTCGGCGACCTTGACGTCGACGTGGCCAAGGTCAAGAGCACAAAGGGCTGGGTCGACATGGGCGTCGTCTTTGGCGTCGACGGCGGCCTGGCAAAGGATCTGAGCGAATCGGATGTCAATGGCGAGCACAATCACGACGAGCACAGCCAAAATGGACACAACCACGCAAACGGCCACAGCCACCAACAAGAAGTCGAAGTTTTGTCAATCGAGTTAAAGGGCTCCAGCGACGCCGCCGCATCTACGGACAAGCTCCTGGCCTTCCTCAAGGCCGCACCCAAGGACGAAGTGTACCGCATCAAAGCTCTCCTGACACTCTCCACAACGCCAAAGAACTCGGATGTCGATGTCCCCCAGCCCGAGCCGCAGCCCCACGGACGATACATTCTGAACTGGGCCTTCGGCCGCTGGACCTTTACGCCTGTGGCGGAGGCGCAGGAAGAGCACGCTTCGAGCAGTGATGTGACGGCTCGTGTGACGATGATTTTGGGCCGTAGCGAAGGCAATCGATGGAAAAAGAAGATAGAGGCCGGCGGATACATAGAACTACAGGGAACGAACAAGGGAGACCTGAGCGTCAAGAGAATCTTATAGAGGGCGATGTAGACGACTTATGACTGGAATGTATAGATGATGGCATATAAAGATATTACTATTTCTATAGAGAAACGGTATCAATGCGCGCTGACGAGATAAAAGAATCATTTTTCACCAGCCTCCATCACACCCAGCCGATAGCGCCGCATTTCACTCGTTGAGTGCAACGCTCGGCACGCCGACGTGAGGGACGAGGCATCATTTTCTCCCTGACTTGCAATTTGTGCTTGAAGTATAGATCCTCAAAATAGTATGACAAGCTGTCGTACATGATGCTCTGAGCGGTTCGCAGCTCGGCCTTTGTCCTCGACGAGTCTGGGATGAGGGATCTGGAAGCTGGAGAGAGGAGCTTCCAGTCAAGTGCAGGGATGGGCTCGAGCAGCGGGCGAAGTTTTAGCGCCCTGGGCCTGGTGCCCGACCGGGTATAAGAGTCTAGCGGAGATGACCTTAAGGACAGCGGTGACCGAGAGAGTTTGGGAAGGTCTATTGCTTTATGTTCCTGAACCGGTTGTGAGTTGAGCGTCAGGGGCTGAGGTACCGCACTTGGCTGAGCAAAGCATGGCTTGTCCGGAGACTTGGAAGAGGGTCTACGAGGAGAAAAGCTGGCATCACATCCAGAGTAGGAGCTGTAAATGCTGCCATAGTAGGAGCTGGAAGACGCACGGTCACCCCAGACAGGCGACGACTCCGGCTGGGCATTCAGGATTCGGCTCTGGACAAGGTCGCTGTTCCTGAGCGAAGTCCACTTCTCCTCGCAGCGCCAGCAAAAGCCCGTGCTCAGCGCAACATCTTTCCCGCAGAGCTCACAGAACTTGCGTGTTGACGGATCGAGACTGGCTGGGCGCGAGGTGACAGACGACCGGCCCGATGAGCATGACGAAGTGATCCTTGACGGGCCGCTCGACGAAGAGTACACGCTCATGGAATCACGAAGCATCGCGCTATCAGGGCGAATGTCGGTATACTGCGTGTCCCTCTGGCTGGGAGGGCTCATTGTACGACCTTTAAGAGGCGCCCAGGGACGGTAGGTATGCGTGGATACTGCACAGCTCTGCTTCCTTGAAACATCCTCCTTCTTTGGAGGCAGTGGTGGAAGAGGCTTCGCAGCCATCGTTTCGTGCGCGTTCATGTGAAGAGGGCCAACCCGCTCTCTGTTGCTGCAAGTCTGGTCTGAGGCTCGCAGTACTCCCAGGAGGTAGTACTCGCATTGCTGTACGTCGAGATCGAGTTTCTGTGCCTGGCTTTCTGGCCGATTCAGCTTGTGGGCAGTCATATTGCTATTGTTGATTCGAAAAGCGGACACTTGGGTTTTGCTCGTGAGATTTCCGGTGTCGTCTTATGCCACGTACGTGTTCGAGAAGAGGAAATCTTTGGGAGCTGGGTATTTGCCTATGGATTTCTGGAGCGCAACTGGAGGAGGGCTTCCCTGGGTCGACATTAAATACTGCAAAAATTGAAGTTGTGCCTTTCTGCGGCGAAATCCTCGAGCCCAGTAAAACATTGCAGTAAGAAAGCATAGAAGACCACCTAACGGAGATAAGGAATGCGAGAAAGCTATCGCAGGTCCTGTTGGTGAGCCGGGTCATCGGACGCTGTAGATGTAAAAGTCATAAACGTCATTCTTTCGATTCCCGTCGTCAAGAGGGCCAGAAGGGAACAAAGCTCCATTTTGGCGTAACGCTGTAGTTCATTAAATCTCCAGAGGGACGTCGTTCACAAAGTCCACGAGCCAATACAAAGAGCCGCAGCTCGTGCAAAGCTCCTTGCACAGAGCTGCAGCCGCCCAATGCATGAGTCTTTGAGCGAAGCTTTGCATGCAAGAACAATACCATCTATCCGTCTGCAGTGAATTTCATGCTCGCTTTGCGTTGCGGCATGTCGATTAGTCATTTCCTTTGCTTGCACGTAGAGATCTTTCTCTGGAGGCCTGGCAAGGCCGATTAAAGCGCCGCGCGATGGGGTTTCCTTTATTCAATCCAAGGCTCTTTTGAGCACCATTCCCAAAGTGCCCTTTAAAAACCTTCTTTTCCGAGGTCATGCGCCTTTCTATGCATCAAAATGACCGCGTGAATAGGTTCGGGAACGATGGCGGTCCGTCTTGGTGATGTTGGCTGGGAGGCAGAGGTAAGAGCAGGGTGGTTTGCTCGCGCCCTGGCGACTCGTGTGCGACACGACACCGCAATCACTTGCATAGTTCGACAAATCCGTTCCGATGACGGCAAATCATTTCACGCTGAGAGTATGATGCTATCAACCATTAAAGTTCGATTTCAAAGGCCATAAATTGGTGTCTGTCGCACGATCTCGTAGCTCGTACAATCATGTCGTGACTTTACTCTAAGCGCTCCATGCTCGATTGCGCAAACTTAAAACGAATCGTTATCACTCTGTTATCGTACGCAGCTTGTCACAAGCTCACTGTAACCGTCATGCTATTGCTCAAGACCATCAATGTCGGGGGAAGCTCGTTGCACAAGACCTCTACGTCGGAGAGGTACTGAATAGTCGCCATTTCATCCTCGCTCGTTCCCTCCGAGGGTATAGGCAGGGTGCTCATTAGGACTGCAGTGTCTTTGGAATGCTGCCGCATCAGCTCGTTAATAATGAGATGCTGCGCGCGACTCGGCAGATCGTTGAAAGACAAGGCGAAGCCAGGAGTCGCATACGTTGAACTGCCTTCAGACTCGTCTCCAGCCGCTGAATCGTTCTTATGCGGCTCCACCAGCTCTGGAATATTTAGAGTTAAGTCTCCCTGCCCGAGGTTTGAGTACTGGGAGCCATGCCGCGAGTGGTGCCGGGAATGCGATGCTGATTGAGTGCTGTAGACAGGCTGATCCGTGAACTGTATAGCTCTGAGCGTCTCGTGCCCGGTGCTGGCTTTGGTGTCAGGGGCAGGTCTGCTCGAGAAGCCCCCCCACGAGGACTGTCTAGAGTGAGCCGGGCGTTGTATTTTGGGAGTCGCAGGATTGGACTCTGCCGGCGCGAAGCTAATTTTCGAACCTTCGGCCTCTGTGATGATTGTCGTTTCTGGAACTGGTCGGCTGGAGAATCGGACCGCTGACGATTGTCGCGAAAAAACTGGTCGGCCGGTTGTCGTCGCCCCGGGTCGTGGTGTTTGAAGGCCCGAGGGTTTCGTAGGACTCACGGATCGCGATCGTTGGGATGAAGCTTCGTCGACCTGGGAAACGTCGAGAGGATCTAGAGGAGGAAATCCTTCCATCTTGCCTCGGGAGGCCTTGTCAACTTTGGGCGGACGATCAGCGCCAGTGTCTTTAGATGTAGGCATCGTGCCGTATGCCCGCATCAATGGGCCTATCGGGTCCATAAGTCTCGGCGTGCGTTCGCGTCCAGCATTGGTTGAACATTCCCCAGCCGTCTCATCTCTTCTCGCTGCCAGCAGCGGCTGCTTTAGGGGATCGATAGTCCCGGATCCGTCGTAGATTGAAGGACCAGCCGGCCCGACGTCGTATTCCTCATCTGTATCAGAAGACTCTGCATCGGTATAGAACTCGTCGTCCGAGCTCGTTTCTTGCAGAACATCATCACTGAGATGGTGCGTGTGTATACCCACGCTGACCCCCATCTTGGAAAGTATTCCGATATCTGGCTTCTTCGACATCTCTGCAACCTCTGCCGCGCTTGAGCGACGGCGATCGAAGGTTCCATCTTCGTGAGGATTATAGAGTCCTGGCCGTCCCGCAGTAGAGTCGAAAATCTGGGCCATTTGCGTCATCTCCTGACTTGAAGACATGTGGCCAGATTGTACGCGGACAGCCTGCAAGTCCTTCCACCATTCTTCGTCCTTTAGAGCATCGTTGACAATGATCTCTGTGTCAATATCGTTGGTTCTGCCTGTGATCATCAGCTCGTATGTGTTCAGATGACCTGATGCAAGCCAAAACACCAGGACTTGGGCATCGATGCGGAGCTTTTCGAGTAGGACCTTTACTCGGGCGCTCTCTTCCTCGACCTCGCTCTCGTATTCAACAAATACCATGACACGGAGCGTGTGTGCCAGTCTCCACGTCTGGACGCTCCCCAGAATGTGTCCCAGTTGAAGAATCAGAGTATCTGGATACGCTTGTCAGCTGCATCGGGCAACCACGCGCACAAAACGTGGCTAGGTCGACCTATTTAGCACTCACATGTATCAAAATTTGTAGTCAAAACATTTTTGCCATCGGATGACACTTCTGCAGACATTTGAATTGGCCATAAGTCGATGTACTTCTTAGTATTGGCTCCGTCTTTTCGTGGTGTTTCCAATTTGTCAAATCCGTGTGCCACCGCAACATTCAGACGATATTTCAGAGCTAGATCTTCCAGCATAATCATGTACTCGGTCGCAGACATCATGGACTCAGTTCGAATCACGTCAGTGGGCAGAACGCCTTCAAGCAGTCGGGCAGACGTATCACCACGACGTCGGTTTGAGGCAGGCTCCACAGCCTTTGGCCGCCGTCTCATCTTCGCGGCTGGCGACGCCGGAACTTCAGGTATCGGAATCTCTGGCTTGGATTTTCGGAGCTCATCCATGTTGTAGAACCCCAAGACAGCAACGTTCGGTCGCATGCCTCCTAAGCCAGCCGACAGTATCAGGTTTCTGATGCCCCAATTAAAAGACGGCGACATTGTCAACTGAACGAAGGCCTTGATCCTAGAGGATTCGGAGATGTAATTCGTCCAGGCCTGCTGCTGAAGCCGGGCTTCATGCACACCGCTGTCGAAGTCGTCGGTAACAATGACGTGCCCAAGGATATAGAGAGACCCCTTCTTCATTGAATTGCAAAACTGGATCAATCTGGTTTGTCGACGGGGATCGTTGATGAGTAGGATGATGTGGGGTCGCCAAAACTTGATATGCTCTGGCTTCAACCGTAGGAGGTACTTTCTGACCTGGTGATAGATCAGGTTTTGGGAAACGTCGCCCCATCTTTTCGGCGGGCAAAGGTAGTGAATGAGCAGGAAAAGAAAGACAAGGACGCAGATGGCAACGGCCGCATACGTCTCGTCGAGGAAGAACATGGCTGCGGCGGACAACAGACTGCCGAAGAACGCCGCCTGCCAGTTAAAAAACTTGAAGCTAGGTCGGAAGTTTGGCGCTGATCCAATCTTGAGAAGAAAGCATGCAAGATTCATGACGAAGAAGGTCATCTGGCGCAGGTCAGCATGCGACCACTGGCCAATGGTTGCCAGCAAGCTTACCTGGTATCCCATGGAAATAAAGGTTGCAATCTGGTTCAAGTCGGCCAGCAAAGCAACCTGGGCTACGGCGTATGTCAACAAAATGGCGAGGATTGGCTCGTCGCCCTTCTTGGTTCCTCTTCCAAACAGGGACAGGCCAGGCAACAACCTGTCCTTTGCAAGAGCTTGAAAAAGCTTTGCGGAGCCGATCATACCCATCAGAGCAGAGAAGAGGGTCACGGCACATTCTCCGGCCAGGATGATGGGTGCCGACAGGTTCGTCAACGAAAGTACGTTGGTATTGGCGAGAAAAGATTGATGGGTGGTGCTCGCAGCCATGGAAAGAATCACGACGAAATACACAATGAAGGTCGTCAACATGGCCCACAATGTTCCACGGGGGATGGTCTTGCTTGGCTCCCTCAAGTCGCCCGACATTGATGCGCCTGCAAAGATTCCAGAAGTGGCTCTGAACAGAAATTAGCCAGATGAGAACAGACAGAGGAATAGAATGGTCTACTGACGGAAAGAGAATGCCGAAGAGGTCTCGAAACGTTTCCAGCCCCTTGTATGCACTATCATTCGCACGAGGTAAAAAGTTGGTTGCAAGAGTTGTCAGACTAGCGCCGGTAAATTCAATGCCCGTCTTATCGTCGTAGAATGGTTCTTTGAAGATGGCTGATATCGGAATACTGACGACGGCCAAGGTCAAGACTGCAAGTGCCGCATTTGAGGCTTTTGAGAAAGTGGCAGACCCCAAGAGACACAGGCCAGTACACAGGACCAAAGCAGAGGTCTGCAATCCATATCCTATCCAGTATCCTTGGGGAAAGCTAGGGCCAACATTGAGCCGAATGCAGTCGATCAGCCCGACAATATTCATGGCCGAATTGAGGGCCTGGGCGAGAAAGAACAAAATGCCAATGGAACCTCCAAACTCGGGACCTAAAGATCTCGAAATGAGATAATAAGCACCCCCGCCCTTGACTTCGCCGTTGGAGGCAATGGCCGAAAGTGACAGTGTGGTGAGCAGATCGACGCAATAGGCCATGATGAGCAGTCCTGTGTTTGAAGAAAACAATTAGACTCGAGCATCAAAGCAGAAGTAAGCAGGGCGTGCTGCACCTAATGTGCCCATGAAGCCAACCTGTCCGAGGATGACGCCGAACCGGAGAAACATGAGGATGCTCATGATGTTGAGAAACACGGGAATATACACGCCAGACATGAGCCCAAGCTTGGAGCTCCTCCTGCGGTCCATGGCGGCCGGGAAGGCCCCTTTGCCATCTGGCGATGGAGGCATGGTGAAGGCGGGCCAGCTGTGGAAGAATTCAAATTGCTGCCTGCCACGCTCCACCAACGCCGATGGGTTGTTCAAGGGTCGTAGACAGTCGAGGATGCCATTGAGGATTCACACGGCAAGATGAAGGCACGCTACGGTTCCAAGACGCAGCAAAACAAACGGTGAACTCAAAGGCAAAACTCTAAGCACGGCAGCATCTGGGGTGCATTGACGAGGAGGGGTTGATCATGGCGTGCGGAGACTTGGCGATGCTCGTCGGTAGTTATTGCTGATCGGTGCTGCCTCACGCCAAGCGGCCGTGCCGCATCCCACTGAAGCCTAAGGCAATTGAGTGCAAACGGGCATTGTGGAGCACTGTAGATCCCTGGATGGACAGCGCTAGCCACTGCCGCTATCTGCCATTACCACCGACAATCCGGGGCAATGCTGCGGACAGGCATCAATCTGGTGTCCTTATATTATTCTGTCGAGCCCGAGACGATAGATACTCGGATGAGACCTTGCAGTTACATCGACGTGTTTCGTCAGGTCGTCTTATCGATTGTCCTTATCGTACGGACCGAGCGTCTCGAGTGTATTGGAGCTTTCCCCCACGCTCAACGGCTGCTACTGGACAAGCTCATTGGATGCCTTCGCAGCGGTTGGCGCGGTGCGGCTGCCTGGTGACGTCGCGGAAGTGCGTCCGTCGCTGATCAGCGGTGAGCCGTGCCAGCTGTTAGTTGCTACCACATACGGGCTTTCAGACGAAGACGTCGTTGCTCGTTATTCACGCTGCGGGACGTTTTCCATTGTCCGTTAGCCCAGCATGACCAGACGGGGCTTCAACCGCCGTCGGCCATTGGATTTGATGTCACGTACAGCCACCGGGCCAGGTTGTAGGCTGGCCGTTGCATCCCTATATCAGTATTGATCATACCCGTTGCACGTCGGCAAGCTGTCGTCCCACGTCGCAGCACCAAACGGCATGCTGGAGAAGTCACTCGTGCTATCTTCATGCACGCCAGCTGTCAATATGTCATGCGTTGACCATTTTCCGGCAGGAAATGGTGTAACTTGACAATGACGACGTCCTCCGGCCAGCATGATCTTGTCTTGCCTTGGCGACGGCGGTGAACCGCGGCAGAGGGTGGCAGGGATCAATTATATCGCGAACTACAAAATTGAAAGGCATCGTGGAAATCCCCACGATCAGGCGGCCGTACGTGTATTCGGCTGCACTGCCGGGAGCAACCGGGCTGGTGTGTCGTGTGGGATACGCAGCCGCTGCTGTGCGACCTTGGCGTCAGCTGAATCATGATTTCAAAGCCGCAACAAGCTACTGAAGTGAGATCGCAGATGCAAGCCCGAGACATGGGCTGCGAATGACGGACATCCTGCCAGCCCGAGTCTTGGGAACTGAGAAGGCTCCATTTGTGCTCTGACGTCGGCCAACCTCCCGTGCTTCTGTCTCGATATCCTCTGCTTGCCCGATGAAACGGTGGGGCATGGCACTTGTTGATTCGGTACGTGACCGCTGGCCAGAGAAGGAAGATTTCTTGCTTGAGACGTCAAATGCGCGTGTCCTCGAGTTGCTTTTTCCTGTCGTGAGGCTGGACTCTCAGTACTCGTACTCGAGGGTGTGACATCGCTCTGTATGCCCGACCGGGTTTGCCACAACCGACTCCAGATCCTCTCTTTTGCAATGACCACAACCGTGAAGAGAAACCGACAGGAACAGCTGAGTTTAATAGACGTGTGAGTAATGGCAAAGTCTCACAACATGCTTGTACCCAGTTCTCGGGTGCGTCTCCCGGCCCGGGCAGCAAAATCAACAGCGTCAGGGTCCGCCGGACAAGTGCGAGTATTTAAAGCCGTGCAACCGACGCTAAACCCGTGCCCCATGCCCGCCCGTGATAGGCTCGCCGGGCTGAAAATCAACAAAGTATGAACCACCCGCCAGGGTCCCTTTGGCGAGAACGGTGATTCGGAGAGTCGAGGCTCGCAGGTGCTCGCTGAGCTTCCATTTCGGGTAGCTAGGGCCTGTTATGCCATTCGCCAAGCGGGGCCCTACATGGCTTATGGTGGACCCTGCCCCGTGTGTCCACTGTGACGCAGTCACCAGACCCACTGGAAGCCACTGAGCGTATCACCGGCCGGTTATCAGAGCCTCCCACTGGCAGACAAAACCAGCTCGGGACCTGGCCCAACGCCCTCCACCATCGGCATCCAACCTCACGCCCGGCAGACAGAGGCTCAATTGACACCGTCAGCTGGGGCTTCCTCTGGCCCCGAGGCTTTGCATCTCGATCCCGTCCCGTCAATCCCTCGCGCTGCAACCGCACGGCATCGTCTGGCAACGGTCGGCGACGCCTCGTGATTCCAGCCCTTTCTCCGCCCGCGGGCTTCGTACTCGACTCTGTTCGACGACACCCTTGATAAAGCTCAACACCGCCCACTGCTGCGAAAACGTGTGCGATAGGGCTTTCTCAACCCCAGAAGCGCACAGTGAGCATGTCGTCCCCGAGAAATGCGCTGAGCTCGGCCGCTCGGGGGGCGTCGCCAGCTCCAGGGCCCCGATCATACTCGTCGTCGATCCCGCGAGGGGAAGTTACAGCACGCCTCGCCGAACCCATCCCGTCATCGCATACACCCACACGGAGCGGCTCGCCGTTGCCGGGCGTACGGCCGCTAGACAACGATGCTCCCTTTGCCGGCGGCAGCTCCTACTCGCAAGGACCGGGCGTGTCCGCTTTGGCCGCCGCCTTGTCAAATTCCCTAGGCCAGTCACCGCCTCGTCACGGTACGCCAGCTGCGCGAGTGGGCTCACCGCCACCGAGATCGCAGTCTCCAGCGGTCCCAGGACGGGCTGAGACTCCCACGAACTATGGATCCTTCGACTCCAGGTCCCGCATGAATCAGGGCCCGTATGAGGATCCCGAGATTGTGAAGCGACATCTGGTCTTGCCTACCGAGGCCGACAATCCGCCATCAGAAGAGTCTTCCATGCTGGGGGCTGCAAAAGGCAAGCAGTCCGCAGAGACTGCCACAGGCCTCAACGAGGACGAATTCTCCAGCTTGCAGCTGCAGGGAGGAGACATCACCCGTGGAATTTACAAGTGGACAGAGCAGGCGGAGGCCAAGACCAGAATGCAGCGCAGCAAGAGCTTCGACCAGTCACGACCCGACCCAGAGGCCGAGGTACTGGATATAAATTCAATCAAGGTGCCCGGTGGGTTCCGAAGAAACCACCTTCGCCGAACCGCTCTGAGCCCCACCGGCCAAGAAGGTCAAGTTGAGCACGGCGTTGAGTCTCCTCGCGCCCCCGAGCCCCCCCTCTTCACCTCAAGCTTCCTGGAGTTCCTGACCATCTATGGCCATTTTGCCGGTGAAGAGCTGGAGGAGGATGACGAGGCGCTTGGCCCCAACGAGGAATTCTGGTCTCGCGATCACCGGGATGAAGAAGGCAGCGACGACGGCAGGGAACCCATGGAGGACAGCGCGCTGCTCCCGCCATCGAAAAGGATGCGCAAACGCAAAGCTAGAGGTGGCAGCGGAAAAAACAGTCCCTTCAACGCTGTTTTGCTGCTGCTGAAGTCGTTTGTCGGCACTGGCGTTCTGTTTCTGCCCCGCGCGTACCTCAACGGCGGCATGATTTTCAGCAACCTGGTTCTTTTCGGCGTGGCCGCTCTGAGCTACTACTGTTTTGTGCTCTTAGTGACGACTCGGTTGAATGTCGAGGGCTCGTTTGGTGATATGGGCGGCATTCTATACGGGAAATGGATGCGGACCCTCATCCTAACTTCCATCGTCATCAGCCAGATTGGATTCGTGGCCGCCTACACCGTCTTCACGGCCGAAAATCTGCAGGCCTTCATCCGCGCGGTGTCGGACTGCCGCACTTCGATCAGCATTCCTCTGCTCATTCTCATGCAAATGGTCATCTTCTTGCCGTTTTCTCTGCTGCGAGACATTGGAAAGCTGGGCTTCACGGCGCTCATTGCGGACGCTTTCATCATGATCGGCCTCGCGTACCTGTTCTACTATGACGTCTTGACCCTGAGCACGGAGGGGCTCTCAGACATCATCATGTTCAACCAAAAAGACTGGACGCTGTTTATTGGAACGGCCATCTTCACTTTTGAAGGCATCGGCCTCATCATCCCGATTCAGGAGAGCATGAAGCACCCGCAGAAATTCCCGCGCGTCTTGGGCCTCGTCATGATCATTATCACGGTCGTCTTCATCACCATGGGAGCCGTCTCGTACGCAGCTTACGGGTCCAAGACAGAGACTGTGGTGCTGCTGAACCTGCCTCAGGACAATAAGTTTGTCAACACGGTGCAGCTGCTGTACTCGATGGCCATCCTGCTCTCGACCCCCTTGCAGATCTTCCCGGCGATTCGTATCATCGAGACGGAGCTGTTCACGCGCAGCGGCAAGTACAACCCGTACATCAAGTGGCAGAAGAACGTGTTTCGGTTCTTCATGGTCACGCTCTGCTCAGCCATTGCGTGGGGTGGTGCGGATCACCTTGACAAGTTTGTCGCGCTGGTGGGCAACTTCGCTTGCATCCCGCTCGTGTACATATACCCTGTGAGTTTCCCCTGCCAAATTCCACGGTCGGATCGCTGCTGACACTTTCCAGCCCCTGCTACACTACAAGGCTGTCGCGCGGACGAGGGCATGGAGGATTTCGGACATTGTGCTCTGCATCTTTGGGTTCGTGGCAATGGCCTATGCCACAAGCCTCACCATCATGAGCTGGGCCAACTCGGAGCCCAAGGCGCCGGGATACTGCGACAGGAGAGGCCTGTAGCGGAAATCATTGAGAGAAAGGGGGGTTTCATAGAGGCAAGTTTTTGCTATGCTATTGTCGATAATTCGCAAGACTGGCTTGTTGGAAATACCTGAGGGGCGCTGGATGCTGCGTCTCGGATGGACATGGGTCGGAGCAGCGGGTTTGAAGCGACTAGAACTGCATTTGTGTCTGGAATAGGTAGAAGCGAGGTAGCCATAGCTCAGGGTCTGTTTTTAATCACTAACTCATGCATTGCTATGCGTCGAATGCATCCAGGGGTGCCGTGCCGCCGATCGGCTCCCGCGGCGGGGCCGGAGAATTCTAGGTGGAGGACCGGTGAATTCGCAGCCTGTTGGAGGGCTCGGAGACCGAGCTTACCAGCTGCTGACAATTGCTGGGCAGGATATAACTTCTCTGTAAGTCGACGCCTACTCGAGCTGTCATGCCGCGACATCAACAGTGAGCCCATCTCGCCGCAGCATGTCCGTGTCCTTCTGCGCGACGGCCGTCTTGCGCACGACACGGCCACGCTTGCGCTCCGTCCCTTGGCGCAGGGCCTTCGCCGCGGCGAGCAGGCTGCCGACGGTGCAGACATGCCCGTCGCCAACGTGCGGGTGCGCCGCGACGCCGCCCATGCCCGCGGGCCTCGACATTGACCATAAGAGCCCGCTGAGCGGCGTCATGGCCGGGTACGCGGAGCAGGTGCTCGTGTGCACGGGGCAGGACGACTGGGCGTCGCGCATCGAGGAAGAGAGTGGCGGGGACAATCTGGCGGCGGACCTGAAGGAGCTCTTTGGCCGAGGGGGCACGTACAGCGACGTGAGTCTTGTTGCTACGCAGGAGGAGGGTGTCACGGGCTAACATGAGCGGCAGCCATTCCACAACGTCTCGGTCCTCAACTCGTCGTTCCCGAGCTCCAAACCGCCTCGCGAAGACGTCCAGAGCACATCGGCGTACCTCCTCCCGAGCTTCAAATACGTGCCCTTCCTGCCGCGCGTGTCCTTTGACAGCGTGCAGGCCCTAGCCAAGGGCTTCCTGCTTCCCGAGAAGCTCAATCCGGCGCACGACGGGCTATCGCCGATCCACCGCGATCGGCTGACGCGCAAGGAGGGCTACCAGGGGCTGCTGCTGGGCGTGCGCGACGTGAGCGACGTGCTGGTGCTGATATGCGGGCACGGCGGGCGCGACGCGCGCTGCGGCATCATGGGCCCGGTGCTGCGGGACGAGTTCGAGGATAAGCTGGCGCAGGCCGACGTGCAGGTCCTCCGGGGCCCCGTGCAGGCCAGCCTGACGGACGCGGAGAGGATAGAGGGCCAAGTTGGAGACGCGAAGACGACGGCGCGGGTCGGCATGATCAGCCACATCGGCGGACACAAGTTTGCCGGCAACGTCATCATCTACCTGCCCCCCGGCATGCAACTCGGCGGCAAGCCGCACCCGCTCGCGGGACACGGCATCTGGTACGGTAGGGTAGAGCCCAAGCACGTCGAGGGGCTCGTCAAGGAGACGATCCTGGAGGGCAACGTCGTGGCCGACATGTTCAGGGGCGGCATCGATGCGCAGCGGCGCATACTACGGCTATGACGATAATGACTGCGATACACAAAGCCGCATACGGCGGCGCATAGACTGAAGCTACCAACGGATTAGATTTAGACGTCCCGACATTCATCGAAGTTTTAGGCCCTAGATCGGCTATCAGCGTTCCTTCGTCTCCCGGAATGGCATCAAGCATTTCTTTTTCGGAAGCGCCTGGCAGTATTGCACATGGCAGCGCCGAGGCTCTCCCCTATTCTGTCGCCCCATCAACAGGCCGCTACCGGCGTCGCGGGGAGTACGGTTCCTGGGTATTGCCATGTATTTGCTTTGGTTCGGGGTGTTTTAAAGCAAAAGTGGATAGCAAAGCACCCAAGGGCCTGTAGAAGACTGACACCAGGAGGTTTCAATACACGAGCATTCCTCAACGGGGACCTCGCCCGAGGAAGTGGGTGAGCTGTAGGGCAGCCAGGTCTTGATGCGGCCGTCGTCGTCGGTGTGCGACTCGAAGACGGCTGTGTTCGGACTCTCGAGGCGCACGCGGATGCCCTTCTGGCGATACAATAACCGGGGCACCAGAGAAACACGAAGGCGAAGCCGCCGAGCAGGAGGCAAACAGCTTCGTCTACAAGCATAGCGACGGTATGTCACATGTACACTAGGATGCTGTAAAATACATAGACTCGCGAGAGTGGGCATTTTGGTGTTGATATAGGACCACCTTCACTCCTCTGCTCCTTGGTCGTCGCGCACGTGACCTCGCGTTGACCTAAATCTTCCGCTCGACACTGACATCCTCACTCGCCATGTAGATCGACGACTTTGCCAAGCGCTTCAAATTTTCTTGTACTAATATTGTTTTGATATTCTGCAAAAAGCTCTTGTTGCTGCTGACTCAATCTGGCCGGGTCGGACGCTGAAAAGTCTTCAATCATACAAGATACCGGAGAGCACATCCACGCGCAGGTTCGCACGTCGCATGGCGCGCATCGCTGAGGCGCAATGAACGGCTATGGGCAACTGAATCATGGGCTGCGGAGGACCCTGGGGTGGAGAGGTGTGACGAGAACATGTCTTGGGCAGCGGACATCATGGTGCTCCAACGCGCAGTCGTTCACGAAGACCACTCACTCATCATCATCACTGCCACGCAACGACACAAGACGGTATTCGACTCCTGTGCAGCGGCACAAACAAGCGAGGGGATTCAGTTCCATTTTCATAGCAGGACTCATACTAGGCGGCACACTATACTACCTGGTCACTCCCTCCCGCAAAAGCACCACTCTCAACAGCGAAACCTTCATCCCTTACACCATCACCTCCCGGGAGGCCATCTCGCCCACGTCAGTCATCCTCACCATTGTGCCGCATCATCCAGACTCGTCTCCACCGTACCTACAGCCAGGCTCGGCTCTCTGGCGGCATCCCCTCTGGTCCGTCGAGTTCAAGCAGCCAGAGGTGCAGATCGCAAGACACTACACGCCACTGCCGCCGCTGCACGACGAGGACCCGTCGGATGGACGACTGCGCTTCTACGTGCGCGCCGTCGGTGGCGGCGAGATGTCCAACTACCTCAGTCGGCTGGGTGTTGGACGGGACGTCTGGCTGAGAGGACCGCACGTAGGATTCGACGTCTTGCGAAGGCTGGGGTCCCGGAGCCACGTTGTCTTTTTGGCTGGGGGCACGGGCCTGGTGCCGGGCATGCAGGTGGCTAAGGCGGTGCTTGACGGGAGCGACGAGTCAACTGTGAGCCTGCTCTGGGCCGTCAGAAAGAGGGAGGAAGTGCAGGGCAGCCCTGCTGTGATATCATCGTGGTGGAACTTCTGGGCGGGCAAGACTCCAACAGATGTGCCGGCTGATCTCGAAAACCCAAGTCACGTTGCTCTGCATTTGACGGAGATGAAGACAAAGTATGGCGATCGGCTCACCGTTCGGGTCGCGGTCGACGAGGAGGGCACACAATTTCGGGAAAGCGACATAGAACGGGCATTGACAGCTCCGACGGGTCCTCGCTCAGATTCAGAAGCTCCATCTGGACAGGGATGCACAATTCACGACCAGCAACTACACGAAAGGGCTTCTGAATTCGAGAAGCCAGGAGGCGCCTGTCAGTGCCCGTCCTCCGGCAACGCACAGCCGGGAAAGAACCTCTTAATGATTTCAGGACCCGACGGCTTCATCTCGCACTACGCCGGGCCCAAGGTCTGGCTGGGGGGCACACTGACACAGGGACGCGTTGGCGGCGTTGCGGCCCGACTACAACAGCGTTACCCGAAGTTGGCCAACGACTGGCTGGTACTCAAACTGTGAGAGAGTGCAGGGAGGGCTCCTTATGCAGTGTATATTTACGGGCTGATGGGCTCGGGAGAATGAACAAATAATGTTGCGGAGCCGGCACTGTCGTCGCGATGTGGTATGTTGGCTCTGTATGCCCTCACCGTGACGTAATTTGCCGTGACACCTTACACGGGCAACGACGACAACTCTACGACAATGTGGGATGTCACCTTTGCAATTCGTCGCAGATACTCATGCGATGCGACATAAAGCGGAAAGAAGGAAACTCTGACTCTGAAGGAACCTCCGAAAATAAAACAGCATGGAACAAGACGATAAGTTGCGCCACTTCACCGAGGCCATGATCGGCGTCTACGGCTTCTTTGAGGACCTCACGCCCGACGAGGCCAAGGACTGGAGCCCGCCTCACAGCCCCGGCGCGGGCGGCCACCGCGGCCGCTACCTCTGGACCGACGCGTTCGGTGTCGTCAACTTCCTCACCCTGTTCCGGGAGACGTCGTCGCCCAAGTACCTCACGTTGGCGAAGCGGCTCGTCGCCGCCGTCCACGACGTGCTCGGCCGCACGCGCGACGGCTCCGAGCGGCTGCCCGGCGCGACCGACGCGGCGCCGCTCCGGGGCGGCCTGCGCATCGGCAAGCTGTCCGCGACGGGCGCCGACGGCGACGGCCAGTACCACCACTACCTCACGCTCTGGATGTTTGCCCTCAACCGCCTGTCCCTCGCCGCCGAGGAGCCCGCCTACAACGCCCTCGCCGTGCAGCTCGCGCAGGCCATCCACCCGCACTTCGTGCTGCGTCGGGAGTCGGGAAGCCTGCGCATGGTGTGGAAGATCTCGACGGACATGCAGCACGTGCTCGTCGGCTCGCAGGGCCACCTCGACGCGGCGACGGGGTACGTCGTCTGCACGCTGCTGCAGCGCGCCTCGCAGGATCGCGACGTCCTGGCGGCGGAGATTGCCGACTACTCGCAGATCATGCACCACGGCTCGCTCGCCCCCAGCGGCGACACGCTCGACTTGGGCATGGGGCTGTGGATATGCCAGTTTGCCGCCGGGGAGAGCTGGGCGTCCGAGCTGCGTGAAGCGGGACTGCGGCTAGCGCGCCGCGTGCTCGGCGAGGACTCGGACCTCATGCGGAGGGGAGCGGCGCGGAGACTTGCGTTCAGAGAGTTTGGCGCGTGTTTGGGCGTTTCGTGTACCTCGGACGATGAGGATCTGACAGCCAAGGTGGACGCCATCATCGAGTTCTGGGAGAGCAAACTTCGGCGGGCGGAGGATGTGGACTTGCGGCCCATTTCAGAGGTTATGTATTCGGCCGCATTGATTCCAGGAGGTAAGCCACTTCATGCTAAGATTCAGTGACGCACGCTCATCAGGAAAAGGTTTTCGGAAAGGATACCTCGGCGATAACTAACGGGTTCGATGAAGAATGGTCGGCATCGTCCAGTAGAAGATTACCAGGGATGCCACGAAGATCGCTCATGCTTAGTATGTTGGCAAATGTGGGTTCCGGCGGCTTACAACGCAGCATTCGCAATTCATCATTCAGCCTATCTGGAATTGGGTGGTCATTAAAAAAGCGATGAGCTGTCTAAGTGCGGAAAACAGGCTTGCAGTGCTTGAAACGCAACCCCAACTCCCTCTCGCGACATCGTCTCATGTCCGTCATCTATTCTGCACCTTTCTGTACGACGGTGGCTTGATGGCTCTCCTAATCAGCTTTCCAGCATACGGCGGTACCAGAGAAATGGCTCCAATGGCCAAGATGCGCCAGAAGAAACCCCTTGTGCCAAGTCAGCCATGCTGTGTCTCGGGTGAGGTGTTGGCCAACTTACAGTGTAATTATGAATTCCAAATCAAAATACCTCCCGAGGAAGGGTATCGATCCGACGAAAAAGACAAAAGTTCCCAGAATGCTGAGGATCATGACAGGGTGCCACGTCGTAATCTCAATCGCCACCATGATGAGTTCGTTGAGAACGAGCACCGTGTAGCTGACAGCCACCATCTTCTTGCCCTCGACATCCGTGAGGATCTGCGACAGCCCCTGGATCATGCCGCCTTGGTAAATGGACACAAACACCCAGACGAAAAAGGTTCGGTATGACAGGGAGCGCCCAGACGTAAGCTCCTTGTACAGCTCCGGGTAGAGGTTGGCTAGGTCTTCGTCCACGTCCTTGTCGAGAACCAGTGACAGCACGGGAGCCGCGGTGTATACAGTTGCGTAGCCGACGAGGAGCCAGTCCTACTGAGTGTTAGCCAACGGCATCGTCAGGATGCAGAAAGGGGCAACTCACAGTGTACAACCCTTCGGGTTCAAATTTCAGCGCGATGCTGAACATGGTCTGGCACACGGCGATGATGAGTCCACGATGTATCACAAACTGAGCCAGCTTCGCACTGCGTTTGTAGCTGTTGCGTCCATGCCACACCAGTAGCTTGACCAGGTGGTAGAACTGCTCAATCGAAAAATCAGCAGCCAAACTCGCCTGCCGTCCCTCCTTGCCCACGATGCCGACGCCGACGTCCGCAGCCTGGATCATGGAGACATCATTTCCACCGTCCCCAATACAGCACACACGCTTCTTGGTGTATTCTTTGATGAGCTTAGCGACCTCAGCCTTCTGCGTCGGAGAGCAGCGACACGCTACCACCGTAGGCAGAAGTACGGCGATGGATATAAACTCGATTCGGAAGTGCGTCAGCAGGAGCTGAAGGCTTTCGCCGTCGATGAGCAGGCAGGCGTCTGGTTTGCTGCGGAGGAAGTCGAGGTGATCTTGTGCGCTGTCCTTCCTCTTAAGCTTGGCGACGGTGTAGATGTACTGGCCCCTAGCGACGAGTTTGGAACTGACGGCCACACACCTCGCCGTCTCGACCTTGTCACCGGTCAACATCCAGATCTTGATGCCAGCGTTCCGCAGTAGTTCCAGAGACGGCTTGACATCCTTTTGGAGCTTGTCCTCTACACCAGTAACGCCGAGCAGCTCAAGGTCGCTCTCGAGGTAATGCGACACGACCCTCTGCATCCCGGCATCGCGCCCCGCGATTGCCAACGAGGCTTCTTGGTATTTGGCCGAAAACTCTTGGTATTGCTGAACGGAGAGCTTCTTGCGGCCCACTACCAGCGTGCGCAGCCCTTCCCGCGCCATGTTTGCGGTTTCCTCATCCAGCCAGTCGTTGGCGACCACGATGGAGCTCATGACCGTATCGGCACCCTTTTGGTAGAACCATATCTCGCCGCTGCTTAAGTCGCTTGACGGCGCGTTCGAACTTTCTTGGAAATGGACGATGATTCCCATACGCTTGCCGTCCGAGGTGAACGGGAAGACTTCGAGAATATGAACCCGAACGGCTGGCCGTCCGCTATCGGTGGACTCAAGCGTCATGCTCTTGCGGTCGCGAGATGTCAGTTTGAGACCAACGGACTCTGTCCATTTGACAATCGCAATCTCATCTGGCGAAGATGCCTGGTAAGAAGTCACCTCCCTACCATCTTCGATGTCGACTGTCGGCGTCACATTGTGGCAGAGTGCCAAAGCCAAGACAACATCGCGCACTCGCGATCCAATCTCTCTCCTCGTGCGAGTCGCTCCGACGTTGACGGTGGCCGAGTAGGTCCAAGATGGCATGATAAGTTGCGACTGTGACGCCGGATCCGTGGTGGGTTGGATGTAGAAGCCTTGCTTGACGTACGATGCGACCTCGTCCATGGCCTCGTTGGCGTAAGACACTGTGCCAACATGGATCTTCTTCATTTCCATGTCATTCTGAGTCAAAGTGCCCGTCTTGTCGCTGAGCAGATACTCGATCCGGCCAAGATCTTCCGGAATTGTGCTTGTTCGCACAACCGCACCCGGGATGCCAGGATCGCGCTGGATGAATCGCGAGTACACGCTCTTTCCGAGGTCCAAGTTGACTCGCAGGCTAATCGGCACAATGGTCGAGAAGAGAACCAGAAAGCGCATAATCTTGATGTACCAAACGTTGCCTTCAGAGTTTTCGAAGCCCTCCAGAGCAACCAGAAGTATTGAGAGGGCAAGTGTCAGTGCGCACAGGATTTTCGTCAGCGAGTTGATTTCGTATTCCAGAAGGCCAGTCTTGGAGCGCGAAGGTGACGTGGATAGAGCAGATCGTGTCTGTGGGCCTGTGTACATGATGACGGCCAAGGTCGCTCCTTGAGAAGCAATCACTGTGTTTGCCCAAGCAGTGTTGTCAATATTCAAGGCCGCAGACTTGGAGTCATCTCCATCTTGTTGGAGCACCGAGTGATGGCTCGTGGCGTCTTGCCTCGTGGGAAGCAGCTCGATCGTTCCCACGAATTCATTCACTTTCTTGTCAGGCTTCCCTCCAGTCACTCGAAGGCGGACGAATTCTTCGGGGGGGAGATGCTGCGTGAGAGGAGATGCCAGCCTCAGCTTCCAATCCGTTTCGCCATCAAGCTGATCGGTCCTGATGAATGTCTCGCCGACAGAGCCTGCTTCGGCTTCATCATGGGCTGTTTCGGCAGCTGGCTGTTTGCCTTTCGAGTCCTGCTCGCCCTCGGCAAATGCCAGCAACGCCTCCCCTTCCCCTGGCTCCTTTGCAGGGCTGGCAGAGGCCGTGGGCCCGTCCGAGGTATAGCATTGCAGGATGACGACATCTGAGGGCACTCGCTGTCCCTTGCTCAATTTCAACACATCGCCGACCTTGAGGTCCTTTGACTTGCGACTGATTTCCTGGACAAAGGACGAGGGAACGGTCGCCTCGTCTTGCTCCTCCTCCTCTTGAATATCTGACAAGTCTTGTCGACCTGCTCTTGGTCTTCGGACGCCTCGTCTCACAGCGTCAGATCTGAGAGGCCGGCGCGGTCGAAGGGCTGCAGGACGTGATTCCGGGTCGCTGAATAGAAGCACCTTGTATTCTTCTGAATTTGCTTCGGTGTCTCTCCTCCGCCTAGCAATGTCGTCATACGCCTCCTTTCCCATGGTGATGCACAGAACAAACGCCAGGGGAGCAATGTAGGTTGAAAGATAGCCGATGCGAAGGGCTGGAATCACCTGCGACAAGGCGACAAGGAGGAAGTACATGTTGAAGAAGAAGGAAAATTCGTTGTACAGAGTGACGGGCAAGAAGGTGAGAGCCGTGTACTTGGCGTTTGAGACGAAATTGGTCGGGAAGCGAGTGGCCTGGTTGGATCCGACAGCTACCAGTCTCGACGCCGACGGGTCGTCATCCTTCTCTTCGGGTCCTTCATCGTCCGCCTTCTTGGAGCCGGACATGAAGCTCGGGAGCCGCAAGCTGGACCGGGAAGGCCTCCGACTGTGAGACCTCAGGTCTCCGCCCAGAAGTGGCGCATCGTCGTCTCGGTTGCCGCTGCCGTCGGACCACCGCGGCGCAGATGCATCGTGCTCCTCCAACAGACCGCGCGTGTGGTCGTCAACGTCGTCGCGGTTCGCGCCGAGATCCCCATAGCCACGAACACGCTTGTTCGCGCGCCGCAGTCCTCCCATGCGCAAGTTTCGTAGCGCTATCCTCGACGTCTTTGGCTCTGCGGCAGGCGAATCCCGGTGCGATCCCCGCGGCGGCTCGGTCGAGACGGGGTCCAGCTCCTGGATGTCAAGGTCGAGGTCCGAGTCGGAATCATGCGTAGGCGAATCGGGCGGCTCGGTAGGTCGGTACGGAGGTGTGGAAGGCATCCCGCATCAGTTTGCTCTCCGCGCCTGGTTATTGTAGGTGACCGTGGCGCTGGCGTGGCTGGTTGATCATGCTGCGACGCAGCGCAGGACCACTGATTCGGCGCGGCACGGGAACAGCTGATCACGGGCGCTGGGGCTCGTCTATGCTTAGCATCGTTTGGCCGTGTCGCGGAATATGGCAAGACGTCGGGTCCGGGAGGCGAGGGAGGGGGCTGAGAGAATGAAGCGACCGATGTTGTCGTGAAGGGACGTTGCCATTGACAGTTGCCAGTTTGACACGGTCTCTCACAGGCTTGGCGCATGTGGGATACGTAACCTGGCAGGCTGAGGCCAGGGGCTAGCTGTCGGACCTCTCCCGGGTGGGGCCTGCCGCCGACGCCTCCGCGGACCTGCTGCGGCCTGCCATTGTAGACACGCTAGCATTGCCAGACCTGTGCGCCTCGGATCCTACCCTACATGGAGAGCTGGTTCAAGTTCATATCCCGACTTGCTTGAGCTGTACTCGTATGCACCATGGATGACATGGAAAAGTAATTCCCGCATTTCAAACACGACCTCAGGAGGCTATACCTGGGGTCTGTCCCGGTTCGGAGGGTTTGTTGCGACCATGGTTCATGGTACGGAGTAGGGGCGCTGGGCGTGGATGTTAAGCTTTTAGAGATACCTTACTTTATCAGACACCTTGAGACGAAGACCTTGGCAGACGACAGCTTCAAGCTGGCAGCCAGCCTCCTATCATCTCAGACAAATCAAAGATATCGAGCCACGAGTCCCCATTCTGTCAGCTCTACAGAGAGGGCTCACCCATCTTCTTTGAACTGCGAATCGGGGGCGAAACGGCAGACGGATAAATTCCGGGGTGTGCTGACGGCCCGCGAATAGCTCAGCAGGCTCCATAGATTTGTTCGCGCCTGCCGAGTCCCACAAGCCAGCGCCGGAGCTGCCTGCCACTGATCTTCTCCTAGGGCGATCTCGTACTTGCCAGCTTGCACCTGCAGCGGGACGCCATCGAACGAACCTCGTTCACCCACCAACACTTGACGCTTCTGCTCCTGGCATGGCGAACAAGTCATCGCATTGAGGACCTGCATTCGATTTATTGTCTGTATTAGTATGTGCCCCTACCCGTCGAGGCGCGCTCACGAACCATGTCGATCAGCGCATTGCGTGTTGCGCCTGCGAAACCCCTTTAGCTCCGAGACGCCACTGACCTCCTCGCAAAGGTATTGCATCTTGCATTTGGCGTCTACTTAATCATCGCATCTTCCGCGACTCTCAATAATGGCCAACGGGCCCCCCAGCGCGTCATGGCATCCAGCTTTGATGCCCAATAGCCATCCTCCTCTTCCGACTGCCTGGCACGCAGATGACTTGCGCCCCGATGCGCAAGCCGAGGCGACGACCGAGCCGGCCGTCAAGAACACGACGCAAAATGTCGAGTCCCACGATGCCCTTGATCCTGAACATGAGGCGGACGGAGCCGACGCTTGGCTTTCCAATGATCTCGACGAGGACGACGCGGATGCCTGGCTAGCCACGGACGATGCAGAGGGCCATCCGAGCGTGGCACAGCCGCCGACTGAGGCGCCCTCGCAACAAAACGGGCTCGACGCTCTGGTCAATCCAGATGGCGGCGACATCGATGGCGATGCTTGGCTGGCCTCTGAGGAAGCGGAACCGCAGACCCATGCAGAGGCACAACGGACTGAATCGCACCCACAACCAGACGGCGGCGACATTAATGGCGACGCTTGGCTGGCCTCTGAGGAAGCGGAAACGCATACCGATGCAGAGGCACAACGGACTGAATCGCACCCACAACCAGACGGCGGCGACATTAATGGCGATGCTTGGCTGGCCTCTGAGGAAGCGGAAACGCAGACCGATGCAGAGGCAGAACGGACTGAATCGCTTCCACAACCGGACGACAGCGTACCTTTGATGACCACGTCTACCGAGACCGGCGCGCCACCAACCACGGCGCAGCATTCTAGCTCCATGTCTTTCGCCCGAACTGTGTCGCACGAGGTCAGCTTCAACGACGATGAAGAGGGAGACTGGAACTTGACGCGCTCCGACGCCGACGCCTTCAGCTTCATGCCTCCATCAAACCGGACGAATTCATTCCCAGTGGTTCCTCTAATGACAGCCAATGTTGAGGAGCACGGCGAGACAGCTCTACCATCGACTCAAGCCTTGGACGTCATGGAGGAAACGGAAAGGGAAGTTGAGTTTGACGAAGAGCAATATCGAGCAGGCGGCGCGCATGATCACACTTCGGCTGCGCCGCCAGAGGAGACGACGGCCACGCATGCCCAATGGATAGAAGACCCTAAAGTGGATGCATCTGAAGCTCGTTACGAAGAGGGCATACCCCTTATACCTCATCCTCAAACGACCGGGAATGACACTCGAGATGCTACCTCTGCGGTTTTCGTTGATCCATTCGCTGGCGATCACGAGAATGAGGACGACTTTTTCACAGAGCTTGGAACACCAGCGGAAAAGATGGATGAAGGCATTCAGCCCATCGAGCGCAAATCCACCATGCAAGTTATGGGCGCGATGAACCCAGAGCAGCTGTCACGCCAAAGCACTCTCGACGAAACTGCAGAAGAGCACGAGGACACCGCGGAATATCACCAAGATGCTGGAGCAGAGCACAACACTGCACATGATCTGGACGAGGTCACGAATGCGTACGAAGAGCACAAACATTCCGCTGCAGAGCATGAAGTGGCACACGTCTCTGAGAGCCAGGAGCAGGTGACGACTGGCACTTCTGATGCACCGGGCGGTCAACACGAGCAGGGAACCGACCAGCCTGACCCGGCGGATCTTGCGTCCAAGTGGCAGGAGGCTTTTGCTGGCGATGACGACGACGACGAATTCCTTCTCGATGATTCAGCAACAGAGAGCAAGGAAGTTGACGCATCGGCCTTCCTCGGGAGCGATGACGAAGGATTCCTGGAGGATGATGCTGATGATGCCGTTCCTGAACCTGTACGAACACAAGGCTTCTCAGCAGCTCCGCAAGCTGCTACGCCAAACCCTTATACCCCCATCGGTGCTGTTCCTAGCCTGCCATCTACATCACAGATACGCCCGGCTCCCGCTCCCGTGCAGCAGAATCCTTACCAACAACATGCGCCAGCCACGTTCAATGCAGCCTCGCAGTATGGGAAACCTCCTCAGCTTGGACTTGAACCTGCCAAAGCTCAAAGCTTTGCGGATAAGTCGAGGGGCGGCTATTCTTCCCCTTATGATCTGCCGACGGACTTGGTGACCACGACAGTGAAACCTCGGAAAAGAGCGAGCATGCAGCAGCTTCATGGTGAGCAGGTGTCCGCTCCACCTAGGAGCATTAGCATGCAGCACGCTCCCGGTCATCCCCCTCCGCCAGGCCACCCGCCTGTCGCTGGTCAAGCAGACCACAGGCCGACCCTGAATCAGAAGGCCTCTGCCCCAGTCCTTCGCAGCCAGGGAGGCTTTTTCGAAGATTTACCTGTGGTGACAAAACCACGGCCGGGCTCGAGGCACAGCAATGAGAGGCAATCGCCGAGCCCGTACGCTCCCCCCGGGCAACATCCTCAGCCGCCCCCTCCCATGACCAATGCCGTGCCTCCTCCCGCGACGGCTCCGCCGCCAAACGCAATTGGCAACCTCGTCGCACCAGAGAGAGTAAGCCCTTACGCTGCGCTTCAGTCCTCAGCGCCCCCGCTGCCACCGCCGTCTGGAACCACAGCCAGATACTCCCCTGCGCCGGCACAACAGCCACATAGTCAGGGGGCACCGCCGCCTGCGGCGACAAACCGGTATTCTCCGGCCCCGGCGACATCGCGACCAGCCAGCTCGCATAGCCATTCCGGTCCGGCCACTCCCTCGCAATCGATCCTGCCACATCTGCCGAGAACATCGAGCCCTCTGGCTCACTTCGATTCCAGCAACGACAAGTTGCACGGTGCGGGACACGCACCTAATGGCGATGCGCATCACTTTGATCGCCGATCCAGCTCCTCCTTTGAACCCAGGCTGAATCGAGTGTCGTCACTTCCGCCTACACGTGAGGTCGATGAAGAAGAGGAAGATGAAGCTTCGGTGGCCAACAGATCAGTCAGCGCAACCCAAGTGCCTCCTGCGGCTATGGAGTCAAGCTACAAACCGGCTCCTCCTGCAGGAGCTCATCAAACACCTCCCACGGGTGCGAGCAATTATGCGCCATCCGTTCTCTCACCTTCAAAGAGGGCGAGCTCCCATTACGTGCCTCAAGCGCCGCCAATGGCGCACCCGGGATTTGCGCCACCGCCTCGTGCTGCCACACAGTCTCCTGATTCCGTCTACGGCAGTCGGCAACAGAGACCAGCCGACACAGGTCGCCGTCCATCGTCTTCTCACTCGCCAGCTTCACCAGTGCTTGCAAAGGTTACTCAGCCGGCATATGCCCCTGGTCCCAGAACTCGTGGCCAGTCTCTCACTATGAATATGGTGCCTCCAACGGATGGGAGAGAGCATGATCCCCTGGAACGGTGGAAAGGAGTACCCATCATAGCGTGGGGAGTTGGCGGGACGGTGGTCACAACGTTCCCAAAGAGCATACCACGCTATGCCATGAGCCAAACGACACCAACGCTGGTGCGAAGTTGCGGCGAAGTCAAGGTGCGGAATATTAAGGATATTGAGCCCCTCCAGGATCGTTTGGCCAAATTTCCCGGTCCCTTGAGGGGCAAGTCGAAAAAGAAGGAAGCTCTCGCCTGGCTCGCTGCGGGCATTGAGACACAAGAGAAAGAACTCCCCGATGTCTCGTTTCACTCTCACTTGTCGCTGGAGGCGAAGCGCGGTATCGAACGCCTTCTCTTATGGAAGCTGCTCCGCATTTTCATCGAATTTGACGGAACACTGGAAGGCAATCCGAGCGTGGACAAGGCTGTTAGGGATGTTCTCTCCCCCGGAACGGTGACGCCCACATCCGATAATGATGCAATGTTCCCCGCTGCTTCCGCCTTGGGCGCACAAACGAGTCCGAGTACATCGATGCAGGCAGACGGCGCTGATGCTGCTGTCATGGAACAGATTCGACTTGATCTCTTGAAGGGTGAACGCGAGACTGCAGTTTGGTCTGCGGTAGACAAACGTCTTTGGGGCCACGCTATGCTTATATCCCACACAGTCTCACCAGACCTTTACAGGCGAGTTGCGCAGGAGTTTGTGCGGAAGGAGGTCAACTACCCCGGTCACAATAACGAGTCCATCGCAGCTCTGTATAAAGTGTTATCCGGCAATTTTGACGACTGCGTCGACGAGCTCGTGCCGGTCCATGCCCGAGCTGGTCTGCAGCTGGTCTCCAAGGAGCCAGCCTCGGGCCACACGAGAGATGCCACGGATGGCCTTGATAAGTGGCAGGAGACATTGACACTTATCCTGAGTAATCGCAGCGTTGACGACGTCCGAGGCTTGAACGCCCTCGGGAAGCTCCTGTCGAGTTACGGGAGGGCAGAGGCGTCGCAGATCTGCTTCATCTTCAGCAGGAGTCTCTCGGTCTTTGGAGGGCTGGACGACCCGAATGTCGACTTTGTCCTGCTAGGTTCCGATCATCGTCAGCAATCGGAGCAATTTGCCAAGGAAACGGAAGCCTTGCAGCTCAGCGAGGTCTATGAGTATGGCCTGACCCTTGCCGGCGGCGTCGCTGCCGCCGCAGGCGCTCCTCATCTTGCGGCTTACAAGCTGCAACATGCCATCACCTTGGCCGAGTACGGCTATCGTGACAAGGCTCTACAATACTGTGATGCCATTGCGGCCGCCATGGAGTCACAGACACGAAGGTCCCCCTACCACCACGCTGTCCTCGAGACAGCCGCTCATGACTTCATGACGAGGCTGAAGCAAGCTCCTAAGGACGCGTCATCGTCGTGGATGTCCAAGCCTAGCATGAATAAGGTATCCGACAGCGTGTGGAGCCGATTCAACAAGTTCGTGGCTGGGGATGAGGCCGACAATGCTGCCAACGGAGGCAGCGGTGACCCAGATATCGGTCCATTCGCCCGGATCGCGACCACGCCAAACATGAGCCGCTCGCCATCAGTCTCGAACTTCGAGACGTACGGCAGCGGGTCTCCTGGCTATGTTGCCAACAATGTGCCCCTCGCCACCGCGTCCTCGTCCAGATACGCCCCAGCAAACGTTCAGCCTACCGGCTTGGTGAACCCATATGCACCCGCATCACAGCATCCCCCAGCGCCGACATCTTCGGGCCGAAACTCGTATGAGCATCCTCGTCATGCCTACGAGCCTACACACCCCGGGGCCAGTTCGTCTCCTGCACCACAGAGTGGTGGCTATGCCCCGTTGGCATATAGTTCATCGGGACCGGGATATCCTGTAGCCGAGTCTGGTTATCATACAATGCAACCCGAGTCGGCCCCAGCCATTGCTAGTAACAACGACCTGGTTGAACCACAACAGCCACTCTCGGCGGAGTATCAGCCGCTTAGGCTTCAAGAGTCCCCAAGCATTTACCCTCAAGCCGGGGTTGGCGACGCCAAGGCCAACACATCCGATCAAGGTTTCCAGGCGCCCGCCTACGGCTATGAGCCTCTTCAAATGACTTCTGCTGTTGGTGAAGAAGGCCATGAGCAGACGGCGGAGACCGGTACTGGGGGATACGAGCCACCTTCGTTCCAGCCCTACGGCTATGAGCCTCCATCGTATCAGCCAGACGCAGAGCCATCGGCTGAAGATGAGAATGATGCTCCCAAGCCAAAGAAGAAGAGTTTCATGGATGACGACGAGGATGACATTCCCGCCCTCCGGCCTCAAGAAAAAAGCAAATCCGACAAGGATCGTGAGAATGAGGAGATGTTCAGAAAGGCCGCCGAGGAAGATGGTAGGGATCCTTCAAACCCGCTCAAATTTGTGCAGAAAACTGACAGACTACGTAGCCAAGCGAGCTGCCGCGCAGCAGCCGGCCAAGAAGGGCTGGGGTTTCGGCGGCTGGTTCGGCGGCAAGAAAGCCGAAGCCAACATCGGCGAAGCGTCCCCTGGAAAGCCGATTCGTGCCAAATTGGGCGAAGCAAGCAGCTTCGTCTACGACCCTGAGCTCAAGCGCTGGATCAACAAGAAACCCGGCGCTGAGAATACCGAAGCCAAGAAGGCAACCCCACCACCACCGAGAGGCACCCCCCGATCCGTCAGCGGCACTCCTCCGCCCGTTTCTGCCGCAACTCCTCCGCCCCTCGGCGGACGTTCCAGCGTCCCTCCCCCTTCAGGCCCTCCGCGATCAACGTCGAGCCTCGTACCGGAATCTTCCCAGGAGAGCCTTGGCCTGGAGACCCCTTCTGTTATGAGTCGCTCAGCTTCCAATCTCGGTCTCGCGGCTGGGCCTGCCAGTGCACCACCCAGCCGGCCTACTACTAGCATGAGCAATGCCAGCAGTATTGATGATTTGCTCGGTGCAGCTACAACTCGCAAGGCGGGACAGAAGAAGCCCAGGAAGGGCGGGCGATATGTTGATGTCATGGCAAAATGAGTTCGGAACGAGACGGTCACTCAATTCATGTCGAGCATTGTTTTAATTCTGCTTGTGCACGGGGCGGTTTTTCTATAGAAAATCTCATCACACCGCAGCCGGGCCATTGTATTATAGACACTGACCATACCAGTATCAAGTTGTAATGTTCGCACGTCACGAGTCGAGACGCTAGCGAGCTGAGTCTGGTGAATGAGAAATGGTTGCTGAGTGGGCGTGATCCCAAACGTGAAGCTGCGCCAGTGCGTGCCTTTCACTGGAATTAGTGATCTATTCATCACCGTAAATGTAGATGTAGTAGAACATGTGAAGCGAATACATGTGCCCAACCGTCCCCAACGCCATACAAGGAACTGATCTTGCCCTGCCGCGAAAGCGCTTTGTAACTTTGCCAACGCCGTGACTTATACACTATAGGATTGAACATAATACTACTTCATATTAGCGCACGGTCAAAGGCATGTATGCCTCCATGGTCTGTACTCACCGTGACAACCGAGTCCTCCGCCGAGGAGTCATCGTAATGCGGCACGTAGACGTACAATATCAGAGCATGGTCATCCGCGAAGCAGCCAATGACCCTGCCCTCCAGTCGCCCAACGCTCAGCACCTTGCTCCAGTCCTTGCCGTCTACGCGCACAGTTGCCCAGCGATCGGGCCCGTCCTCGCGAAATTTCGTGCTGGGATGGTCCTCCACGGGCCGGTCGAGCTGGGCGGGGTCGAGCTCTGGGTTTTCAAGATCGGACCAGACGCTGCAGATGTCGGTGGTGTCGGTGGTGATGCGCAGCCGCAGGCTGCCGTGCATGTTGGCGCTGAGCTCGAGCTTGGGGGCCTTGCTGGCTGTCGAGCCCGCGAGAGCGAGCTTGGTGAAGCGGTCCGAGATGGCTTTGAGCTGCAGCAGCGGCGGCAGCTGGATGTGCACGTCGGGCTCTCGCACCTTGGGCTGCATGATCATTTCGACGGTCTCGGGATGTAGCACGCGAACGGGAATGTCCTGCGTGATGATCTTCTCGTGCTCGCGCCGTAGCGACGTCTCCAAGTGCTCGGGCTGGAAAATGCCGTCGTCATCGTCACCGAAGGGGTCGTCAGCAGCAGACGGTTTGGCGGCAGCGTTGGAAGAACCATGGGACGTGGTGGTGGTGATGGTCAGGGAGAGGATAGGTAGGCCATCTTTTTTGGTTAGGCGCAATGAAGCAGAGATGCTGTTGAGGGCCGACTTAAGAGCGCGCTGAAGTGGTTGTAAGGGAAGTTCGAGGTTGATGGTGTTGCCAGCCTCGGCGGACTGAATGTGGAAGCCCTGGAAGATGAAGTCCATAGAGAGGGAGCTGCGGAGCGTCAGGACCGGAGGCACGAACAAGCGCGTGGAACAGAGACGACGTACGCCCAGACTTGGGAGCCCATGTCGGGAATCACAGTGAAGCGGGCCGTGTCATCGCTGAGGCGCATCCATGCGATCTTCTCCAGCGAGGAGAGTGCCGCGGTGAGCTCTAGTGACTGCATTAGCTTATGCACAAAGAGTGTTTGACAACGGGTGAAGGCGCGTCGTTTTGGGGAAACGTACTTGCAAATGTGCGTATGTTCTTCAACTCCGTTTTGAAGCGCATCGTGGATAGTACATTGGGCGAGCACAGGAGCGTGAGTCGTGATGCAGAGGAGGATGGCGTTGAGAGGTGAGGTAAGGTAAAGCTGCGGCATCATGAACGCTACGAGAGTGGAAGGTGGGGGCGTGGACGGCTGTGGCGTAAAACATCAGCCGGCGGATGCAGCGTCATGACGGCCTAGTTATACAGTTGAATATCGCCATCCATTCAGCCAAAGCGACGCTTCTGATATTTCCTTTTATTGAACAAGACGTATGCCAAGGAGGCATGCGCTGCTGTGACGTTGCGTGCAGTCAGCGATTTGTTGGGTGGCGAGCCAAAGGCCAAAGGCCCAGACCCGGCCAAGCCGGCTTACACGGGGACGAGGCAGCTTCTGGCAAGAGAAAGCCAGGCTTGGATATTGCGACCAGCAAGCACATCCCTGACTGGGTGAAAATAGAACCATGAGACGGTCGGAGAGGGCTTCAGCTGCTTCTTGCACACCATCAGCAGCATTGGCTTAGCATGCATGGCATCTTCGGCCAGACATTCATTAAACCACCATCGATTTCACTCGCTCTCAGCCAGACTCCTCGCTATGAACAACGTCGTCCCACCCGCCACCGACGTTCCTGGTCCTGCGGAACGTCCGCTCAACACTCTACGGCAAAAGGTAAATCGGTCCCCAATCGAGTCCTCGTCTTCCGGGTCGGAGAGTCGGCGCCGGGCGTCCTCGCACTCTTCCCGCTCGCGTCTCCTTCCAGGGCCTACCACCGAAGAAGAGGACCCCGAAGCATGCTACATGTGTGGCCAGAAGCTGGGGGAACCCAGATGTTTCGATAAAAAAATCGATCAGAAGTCCTTCCTTCCATGCGGCCACGCCATGGGTAGCGCCTGCGTCTATCGCTGGCTCACAAAAAAGGACAACGCTGTCAAGAGATGTCCCAAATGCAGCGTAACTCTGCGTCACAGCTGCGAGCATATAGCATGGCCGACCCCGTCTCCTCCCAAAACACCTTTCGCAGACAGCTTGACGCCCGTCTTACCGTTTGACTACGAGTTCTGCATGTCTCCCGGGGGCGCGAAGGCCCTCGAGAAACTCAAGAAGGCAGTCGAAAAGTTGCGCGAGACGGAGACCAAATGGCGAGACTGCTGCCAGGACCCCACTGTAATTGGGCTTGCCGCTACCCTCAAGTCTCGGATGGACACTGTCAACCGGCGCGAAAAGAAGCTCGACGAGAAACGAAAGGCGTGGTGCGAGGCGAAGTGGGCAGAGTATGGATTTGGCAAGGCGCCTCGGGGCTTCTTGATGAGGGCGCTATCGAAGTCCCTTTCTCTCATGAATCTCAAGGATCGTAGTCAGGAATCCAGCGAACCAGATTGAAAATAAAGGCGGAGGCTCTGTAGGCGCCTTGGATCTTACAGCGTCATCAAGTCAGCGAGTTAGACAGAATAGCTAGAGTACTATGGTACAATTCTTTCGTGGAAACGTTCGTCTTTGATTCGTCACCTTCCGTCTGGCTCATCATCGCTGTCGTCCATGAACCCCTCTTCCAAGCTGTTGCGCTGTCAGCAACCGACAAGACGGCTTCGAAACAAGGGGAACGGCTTACTCCCTGCTCAGCCGCCGAGAGCTGTCCAGCTGCGCCGGTGGGACGTGACTCTCAATGGCCCGCCACGTTTCCTCGTCAACGTCGCCCAGCTCCTCGCCCTCGTCGGCGCTGTGCGCGGACACGATCTGCCTGGCGTTGAGGAAGGTTGTAAGAGGGCTGAGACTGGTGAAGCGGCCGACAATGCGGTGGCGCAGCGACGAGGTCCGGTCGGAGATGGCCTCGAGGGGCAGATACTGGCCGTAGCGGTTGCGATAGCGACGCCAAATGGGGACGACGACGAAGGTAAGGACGAGGAAGATGATGAGAGAGATGACGGCGGGGATGAAGAGGACCTGAAGGCGATCGCTTAGCACGGGCAAGCCCGACGAAGTTGTGGCAGGCCGCTGAATATCTACCTTGAAGACAGCCAGAGAGGGGGCCGCCATGGTTGCGGGACACCGCAGTTAGCGGTGGTGAGCGGTTCTGTGCCGGCCGCGAACAAAAGGGCGGACGAGGCCCTTTTCCCCGGCTGACGAGGTGCCTGCCAGCCTGCAACTCTGTGGTTGAGGATGGGCTGGAGTTGCAGATGGAGGTTGACTGCGGTGACGACGACCTTTCGGCTCCATAGCAGCAGAGCCGCCCACTGGACAGAGGCCCGAGCCAGCATGAACCCCAGGCGGGCCGCCCACTAAAGCCACCCATGGCCCGCCCTGGGGTGCCACAGCCTTCGAGGGCCACCCGCACCGCCACACCCTCGCTGCGAACGGGCTCGTTCAGGGGCTCTGCCGGGCCTAGAACGCTTTTGACAAGAGGCGTCTGGGGCCGTTTATTCGCCCTCAATCTCGCTCGGCACAGACGGTAATGACGCCGCGGAGAAAGCACGCCGATGAACAGGGCTGACCGCGGCAGTTATTATACGAGTAGGAATGGAGCATGGCACGATAAACTTGCGGTGGCCGACACCCTGTCCTTGTTACTCGGCACCCATGCCGACGTGGTGCTGCGACGCCGGATGCCGGTGCAGCATCTGCGACAAACCATAACTCTGCGAGCGTCTGCTGGCGGCGGGGGTTTGATCGCCGCCTCCAACAGAGAGAGGTGGCATTGGATTGGATGTTTGCCCCGTGGTGCCGGCTCCGGTTTGAGCCTCGCGCGCGACGTGCTTTGTCCAAACAAACGCCAGGGACCAAGGTAAACCAGCTCCATGCCCTGCCGCGCCGAGGACCTGCTGGGTCCCCTACCAACCTAACTGTACATACGAGCTCCGTCGCGCTGTTAGCGCCGTGCAGCGTTGGCAATTGGCGCCTACCGGCCCCGTTTGGGCCACCTCACAGCCTTCCCACCCCACCCACACATGCGCTGCACCGCAAAAGCCCGGCCGCTTCTCCTGAATCGTCATCTCTCGACCAACGCCCAAAAGTAGCCCCCTTGTCGAGTCGAGCCCCGTCTCATCAGGGGCCTGGTGCAGGGCGGAACTCTCCGCATTCTGCTTGTTCTTTCGACACATCGACCCTCGATCCTCGACAGCCCGAGCACCACGGACGCTCGAGACACGGCCGTCGCCTCTGTTTTGCCGCATCGCCATTTGCGACGCACCAGCCTGCGAGCAGCGCCCTCGAGCCTGTCCCATCGAGGGGTGTTTCTCCTCGGAGCTCCCCATTGATAGCTGTTCGGCGCCAGTGGCCTCGGTCCACGCATTCCTGGACAACCATCCACACGCAACGCACCGCGCAACGACCTCCCCCGCTGCCCGTCACGGGCCTCGCAGTCGAGCGACGACGGCATCCGGCCACGTACACTTCCGGTCAGAGCTGGCCAAGCCGACCGGAGGAAGCAATATCTCCCTGCCTCAGCCCTGACGCTCGCCGCCGAGACCGACCGCGCCTGGCAGATTGTGTCTTCATCATGCGAGCAGGCCTGGGCTAGCACCCTGTCGCATTTACGTGTTTCATATAGTATCCCGATCTTCCGGCGTCCGCAATGTCGTCGGCCGACAAGTCGAGGCAGTCGTCGGGCGGCCGCTCTTTGTTCTCTAGAAACAAGAACAAAGACCGCCGGACGACCGACACCGACCACCTGGATGCCATGAACGCCACGAGCTCCCGCGCTTCGCGCCACAAGCGAGAGTCGTCCACCGTGTCGATTGACATGCCCACGTCGCCCGACCCCGGAATCAACATGATGGCGGGGGTGATAACGTCGATACCCTACGAGAGTGTCACGCCGGGCTCCCGATCCCCGATTCCCGTCGAATATCTGCCCAAGCCCGACCAGGTGCCTGTGCGCCGGGAGCCTCTGCCGCATCATCTGAACAAAGGCGGCATGGACTTCCACCAGTACCCCTCCTTTGACCCGTCGACTCTGAGCGCAGGTTCTCATGCCTCTCTGTCGCGGTCTCTACCCGGTCCGTCCAACGTTACCATGGCCACAACAGGATCAGGACGACAAGCGCAATACCAACATTGGGGCCCATCGCGGGGCAGCATGGCCAGCACTACGAATGGCTCGCGATACGATTCCTACATTACCTCCAACGCCCGAACCTCAGGAGACAACCTCAGCTTATTCTCAGGTAATCCTAGTCATCGAGAGGTTGGAAACACGCGCTCATCGCAGCTAGCTCTACCCACTGCGTCATCACAGAGCTCTTACGGCTCCCATACATCTTACCGAGACTCGAGTCGATTCACCAAATCCGGAACCAGCGGCGGGGAAGGCTTCTACTTTCCCAAGCCTGACGATGACAACATTGTCGAGCAAATGTTCTTGCAGCTCATGCAAAAACGAGGCTGGCACAACCTGCCCGAACAAGCGAGGAGACAGATGATGGCCTACCCGCCGCAGAAGAAATGGACTCTTCTTCACCAGGACCGCCTCACTGAGTGGCAAGGAGAGCAGAAGCGCCGCCAGACGGCCCGCGCGAATCAGTACGCAGCACCGGACGTGACCACGTACTCTGACGAGGAGGGAACGCCAGAATGGTATGTGAGGAGGGTCATGGAAGACAAGCTGGACACCAAGGGCATGGGCAGTCTCGAAGTCAACCTTCGAACGCAACAAATTGGCTGGGTGAAACGCTTCGTCGAGTGCCAGGGCCAAGTCGCCTTGGTGACTTTGCTCCTGAAGCTCAACCGCAAGACAGCCCTCGGTCCGGCCCCGGATAACACCAAGGCAGAGAAGAACCTCGATAGAGAGTACGACATTGTCAAGTGTCTCAAGGCGCTCATGAACAACAAGTTTGGCGCCGACGACGCACTCATGCAACAAAAAGTCCTCCTCGCACTCGCCACATCGCTCATCTCGGCACGACTTACGACAAGAAAGCTCGTCAGCGAAATCTTGACGTTTCTGTGTACCTGGGGCGACAACGGAGAAGGGCATCTCAAGGTGATCCAAGCCCTAGACGAGGTCAGGGCACAGTCAGGAGAGAATGGACGATTTGACGCCTGGATGCGCCTGGTCGAGGTGACTGTCGACGGCCGTGGCAAAATGGGCAGTCTTGTTGGTGCTAGCGAGGAACTTCGCACGGGCGGCATCGGCATGGAGAACCTGCTGATGGAATACGCCGTGACGACGCTCATGCTTATCAACATGATCGTTGACTCCCCTGAGAGGGACCTCCAGCTCAGGGTTCACATCCGTGCTCAGTTCACTGCGTGCGGGATCAAGAGGATCCTGACCAAGATGGAAGGCTTTCAATATGATCTCCTGGACAAGCAGATCGATCGTTACCGGACAAACGAAGCCATCGACTACGAGGACATGCTGGAAAGGGAGAACAGCAGCGTCAAAGACAGTGTGGACGGCGACGTCAAGGATATGACCGACCCTGGGCAGATTGCCGACGCCATCTACCAGCGAATTGAGGGGAGCAGGGCTCAGGATTACTTTGTTTCGGCCCTTCAGCATCTCATGCTCATCCGCGCCAATGATGGCGAGGAGCGGCTGCGAATGTTCCAGCTCGTCGACTCGATGCTCAGCTATGTCGCCATGGACCGGCGCCTGCCGAACATGGACCTCAAGCAAAGCTTGAACTTCACAGTGCAAAGTCTTCTGGACAAGTTGCATACGGACTCGGAGGCTCGACAAGCTCAGGATGAGGCACTGGAGTCGCGGCAGATTGCCGAAGCTGCCATGGCCGAGCGCGACGAAATGCGAGCCAGGCTGGAGCTAGGAGCGGATGGGCTGGTTGCCAAGATGCAGAAGCAGCTCGATGAACAATCGCGCTTCATCCAAGCCCAAAAGAGACAAGCAGATGGCCTCAAGGCTGAATTGGACAGCATCCAAACCCTCAGATCCAAAGAGGCGCAAAGGAACGAGCTGGAAACGAGAGAGTTGTACCTCATGCTCCGAGATGCCCAGGACATTGCCGCATCAAACGCCGTCAAAGGCAGCAAGAAGAGCGACAACACTGCCAATGCAGCGCCCCAGATGCAAGGTATCCTTGACCGAGATCGCCTTATGGAGCGCCTTCAGAAACAACTCGAGCGGCAAAAGACTCAGTTCAAGCTGGAAGGCAAGGTATGGGGAGAAGGAGCTGGACCTTCGGATCGACTCCGTGCTCTTCGTGAGGAGATGGAGGGCGAGGATCCCTCGACACCTCCGGGCGGCGGAACACCACCTCGAGACTTTACCAACAGCGTGCTTGGCAGCATAAATCGGCAGACCAAGATTACTCGAAAGCCAGTCAATTCTCACAGGGAAGGCACGGACGATGATACCATTGAAGAAGGAGACGAATCTGATGGCGACGACGGCGTCATCTACGAGCGACCGAGAATTGTACAGATGAAGCGTCCGATAATGGATCCTAAGCAGCAAGCAGGATTGCTCGACGAGATTGGCTCAAAGGTCAAGAAATACGAGGGCAGCGATTCGGAGGAAGGGGATGGCGTTACAACTGGACCCTCACATCCAAGCATAGAGTCCTCTACGCCTCTGACACCCGCAGATGGCGATACCCCGAAGATCGAAGTCACCGATACAACCGGCGGTGCGCCAGCTCCTCCTCCTCCTCCGCCGCCGCCGCCACCACCTCCCTTGCCCGGTCAAGCAGCTGGGGCACCTCCTCCACCGCCCCCCCCTCCTCCTCCTCCGATGCCAGGCATGATGCCCGGCGCACCGCCGCCGCCGCCGCCACCACCGCCTCCTCCGATGCCACCGGGCACGCCTGGTGCGATGCCTCCCCCTCCACCGCCGCTGCCTGGTGCTATGTCTGGCAACTTCTTGCCGCAAAAGGCTGCGTTCCCTGGCTCTACTGGCATTGGATTGCCCGTTGTTCGGCCCAAGAAGAAGCTCAAGGCTCTGCATTGGGACAAGGTCGACACACCTGAAACCAGTCACTGGGCGGCGCATGCCCCGACGGCCGAGGAGAGGGAAGAAAAGTACAATGAGCTCAACCGCAAAGGAATCTTGGACGAAGTAGAAAAGCTGTTTCTGGCCAAGGAGATTAAGCAACTTGGCGCTGGGAGCTCTAAGAAGAGCGACAAGAAGCAAATCATCTCTTCTGACCTCAGGAAAGCATATGGTATGTTCGCATTTCCCAGTGATACGGTGTCGAAGATACTAAGAGGCCATAGAAATTGCTCTTGCCAAATTTTCCCAACATTCTGTTGAGAAGATTGTGCAAATGATTATCCACTGCGACCGGGACGTGCTGGACAACCAAGTGGTCATGGATTTCTTACAGAAAGAAGATTTGTGCAACATTTCCGACAACACCGCCAAACAGATGGCACCTTACAGCAGGGACTTGACTGGGCCGGAAGCCAACAACCAGACCAGGGAACAAGACCCCTCGGAGCTCACTCGACAGGATCAGATTTACTTGTACACGGCATTTGAGCTTCACCATTACTGGAAGAGTAGGATGAGGGCTTTGGCACTGACCCGAAGCTTTGAGGCTGAGTACGATGAGCTGAACGAGAGGGTTCACCAAGTTGTCAGCGTGTCTGAGAGCTTGAGAGACTCAGTGTCTCTCATGAATGTTCTCGGCCTCATTCTGGATATTGGAAATTACATGAACGATGCCAATAAGCAGGCTCGCGGTTTCAAGCTCAGCTCTCTCGCCAGACTGGGCATGGTCAAGGACGACAAGAACGAGTCGACTTTGGCTGACTTGGTCGAGCGCATCGTGCGAAACCAGTATCCCGAATGGGAGGGCTTTGCTAACGACATTGGCGGGGTTTTGGCTGTTCAAAAAGTCAACGTTGAGCAGCTTAGCGCCGATGCGAAGAGATACGTGGATAACGTCCGGAACGTGCAGATGTCGCTGGACTCCGGCAACCTCAGCGATCCGAAGAAGTTCCATCCTCAAGACCGTGTCAGCCAGATTGTACAGAGGTGCATGAAGGACGCGCGGCGAAAGGCAGAGCAGATGGAACTGTATCTGGAAGAGATGACGAAGACTTACCACGATATCATGGTGTTTTACGGTGAAGACCCAACGGATGAGAACGCCAGGAGAGACTTCTTTGCCAAGTTGGCGACCTTCTTGGCTGAGTGGAAGAAGTCTCGAGAAAAGAACCTGCAGCTGGAAGAGACCAGGAGACGTAACGAAGCCTCCATGAAGAGAAAGCATGCACAGCAAAAGGCCTCGTCTGTTCTGGCAGATGGCGCATTAGCTTCTCCATCAAGCACTGGTGCCATGGATTCGCTCCTCGAGAAACTTAGGGCTGCAGCGCCCCAGGCTCGGGATCAGAGAGACCGTCGCCGTCGCGCACGGCTCAAGGACCGGCACCAAGTCCGCGTGGCGTCCGGGCAAAAGGTCCCTGACCTCGATGAAATCCCCGAAATGGAGGCAACCCTGCAGAGCAAGGGGGAGACCATCGACGAGGAAGGGAACCTTCTCAGTCCTGGTATGGCTTCTTCGAAGGACGGGGAGGATGACGTCGCAGACAGAGCTGCCGCTCTTCTGCAAGGCATGCGTGGGGGTGAAGGCCCCGATATGGCCGACCCTGATAAGAGAGAGAGCATACGAAAGGCGAGGAGGCAAACAGCAGAGGAAGAGCGACGCCTTCGGAGGAGACGGCGAGAGAAGGCCGGCACCAGCCAATTAGACGATAATAAGGAGGGTGGACCGACCGGGGACGACATGCCAACGCCGACGACGGACGGAGGCTTCGCCGAAGAAGAGAAGCACGACGATGAAGAGGCGCAAGGCCAGGAGACCACGGAGCCGGACCCCAAGCCGGCCGAGCAGCACGCAGAGAAAGAGGCAGGGGAATAAGCTCACATTGGACTCGGTAGCATTGGGCAGCGAGCGTCAGCATATGCCGTCTGTAGTACGTAATGTTTATAACTACATGAGATAAGCGACATTCGTGGAATCTGTTTTGGGGATGTAGGGAGGCGACTCCCTGGAATATTCGGATCGCTTGGGGCTGCGCGAGGAGGAGAGTGTACCATTATTGGAAGCAGGTCGCCCTTTGTGGCCTTTTGATGCATGACTTGTCAGAACTTGTGATGTCTATTCGTGGCTCCCATGGATATCGTTTCATGTTAAGTGTACAGCATTTTGCCTCGTAATCGAAGCTTGACCCAACGCCGCATGCCAGCCGGCCTGCCCTTTCCACGCTGCCATCACCACCCCAGGGAGACGTCTACCTTGACGGACTCAGCGGCCGGTTGAACCCTCCCTGTCGGTTCATGTACTGGCGGTACTCGGTCTTCTTCTCCTTGCGCACAGCGCCGACGTCGTTGCCGACAATCTTCTTGCCCTTTGTGGAGCCGAAGCCGCCGAAGCCCATCATGGCTTGCATGGCCGCCTCGTCGGGATCGACATCGCCATCGTCATCTTCATCGTGGGGATTTCGGTTGTCCTCGTCCATGGGCGTGGGGTCGGCGCCACGGCGCGACCCGTTGCTGGCGTCGGCAGTCGCCCTTGTCTGAGCCTCGGTGGGCAAGTCTTGGGGGCGGGCGCGCGTGGGGAGAGGAGCCCCGGAAGGGAGGCTGCTGTTCTTAGGGGAGGCGGAGCGGCGGCGCTCGCGATGGTAGTCGGCGTCATCATCTCGTCGTCGGTCGCGGCGGTCCCTGTCGTCGTACCGCCCTCGGCTGTCTCGCCCTCCCCAGTCTCTGTCTCTGTCTCTGCCGCCACCGTGTCCTCTGCCACCTCGACTGCTGCGGTCCGTGTCACGGTCTCTGTAACGCCTGTCGGGGGATCTATCACGTCGGTCCCGTGACCGGGACCGATAGCCTCTGCGGTCTCTGGGCTCGCGATCGCGCTCACGGTGGCTGTCGCGTGGGGGCTGTCTGTCTCGGTCGCGGCGGTCTGCGTCGTCCCACATCTGACTGCTGTCTGGCCGCCGGCTGCGGCGTGAGTCGCTCATGGCGGCGGTGGCGAGGTGCTTGTGCTTCCGTACGTCGCGCCGTGGGATGGAAGTGAGTGCCTTGAGGAGTTGGAAAAGAAGGTTTCGATCGTCAGGCTGAAGTTGGGAGGCGGAAATGTACAGCGCCGCACTGTACGGCGCCAGGGCTCTGTGGCTGGGCAGGGGCGTGCCAGTGGCTGGTGACTCGTTGTAATTGGCGGGCCGTTACACGCCCTGAGCTACCTGTCCGTTACCCCTGCAGCACGACGTCAGCCTTGCCATCCCGCACCTCCAAACGTGGCCAGACTGCTGAGCATCTGCGGCTACGCCTGCTGTAACCCTTCCCCAATCGCCCGCTTTTGCGCAAGTTTGCGCCCTCATGAGATCGTAAACAGTCTCATCATGGCCAGACTCGCCCAATTGGCCGCTGCGGCGGTGATGTTACTTGGCGTTTCGGCTGCTGGGGACGAGTCCGTTCTGACGAGCGAAGTCAGCCATCTCACCAACCAGAGCCTGCTATGGGGTCCCTACAAACCAAACCTCTATTTTGGTGTTCGGCCGAGGACGCCTCAAGGTTTGTGGACGGGTCTGATGTGGTCCAGGATCGAGACCTACCAAGATGTCAAGGATGGTGAGCAATATGTTGCCCCGCGCCAGCGCGATTGTTTCGCCGCTTGCTAATCCCACTGGCTCTAGGGTTCCGGTACACTTGCGAGCAAGGAGAGGACATGCGTGGCTATGGCTGGGACGAGTTTGATGCGCGAAATGGCGGGATCCAGACCATTCATGACGAAGGCAACAAGATCGACATCACGACCTCGTTTGTCAAGATGCCAGGCGGCAGCCACGGAGGCAGCTGGGCTGCCAGAATCAAGGGCAAGCTCCGAGACGATGCGCCGGAAAATCACAAGACCACGCTGTACTACTACATCGCCCAAGATGGCGATGGCGACCTTGAGGTCGACGGCACAGGCTCGGACGTTGGCTTCGACGGCGACGTGACGTTCGAGGGCAACTCGAAGGCTCTAGGCGGCTACAAGATCACTGTCACCAAGGGCCAGGGCAAGCATCCGACGACCGATCATAGGCTCTCCGCGACGCGACCCGGAGATACCACGCTGGTCAAGAGTCAGTTGTTTGCGGAGGAGCTGCTGTGGCAGGCCAAGCCGATCGTATTCCAGCAGCTTCAGCAAGCTGCTGCGTTTGTGTCGGAAAACTTTGAAGCCGACGAAGCGCCACCTCCTTGGCAGACCTATCGAATCGAGCACAAACCCGGCCGTGGGAATGCTCACATTGTCCAAAAGACTTTCCAAGGATCCTTCGAGTTCGACGTAATCTTCTCGTCGGCATCTGCGGGCAAGAGCTTGACGTCTGAGGACCTTACTCGTGAGGTAGCGAGATCGTCTCAGTCCTTCGAAGATCGTTTCTCCAGCATCTTCGACTTCAAGGCTCCTTTCAAGGCAGAGAAATACAAGGTGTTCGGGAAGAGCATGTTCTCCAACTTGCTGGGAGGCGTTGGCTACTTCCACGGCGAGCAGCTGATTGACCGCTCTTATGCGTCTGAATACGACGAAGACGGCGAAGGCTTTTGGGAGGGGGCTGCGGAGGCCCGAGGGCGCGGACAGCAAAAGATGGAAGGGCCGTACGAGCTCTTCACCAGCATCCCTTCGCGGCCATTTTTCCCTCGAGGCTTCTTGTGGGACGAAGGTTACCACCTGTTGCCGATTATGGACTGGGACATGGATCTCACGCTGGAGATCGTGAAGAGCTGGTTCAATACCATGGACGGCGATGGCTGGATTCCGCGAGAGCAGATCCTCGGAGCAGAAGCCCGAAGCAAAGTCCCGGAAGAGTTTCAAGTCCAGTATCCGCACTATGCCAACCCGCCCACCCTGTTCCTCGTCATCGAGGGCTTCATGGAGCGGCTGCGCAAGTCCAACGGTAGCCAGCCAGCCTCAAAGGAGACGCTATCCAAGCGAGACGACACGCTTTATTCGACGCATCTCGACAATTTGGAGTTGGGAGAGAGCTATCTGCGCAACCTGTTTCCTCTGCTGCGACGCCAGTATGACTGGTTCCGCAAGACGCAGCGCGGAGAAATCAAGGCGTACGATCGTGAGGCATTCTCGAAAAAGGAAGCGTACCGTTGGCGAGGCCGGTCTGAAACGCACTGCCTGACGAGCGGCCTGGATGACTACCCTCGCGCGCAGCCACCGCATCCGGGCGAGCTGCACGTCGACCTCATGTCGTGGATCGGACTGATGACGAAGTCGCTGATGAACATCGCGGACGCTCTCGGCCTGACGGAAGACGCTGCAGAGCTTCGGAGAAACCTCGAGGGCATCGAGCACAACCTGAATGACCTTCACTGGTCCGTGCAGGACGGGTGCTACTGCGATGCGACGGTCGACGAGTTCGAGGAGCACAAGCTTGTTTGCCACAAGGGATATATCTCGCTGTTCCCATTCCTGGTTGGCCTGCTCAAGCCGGATGACCCCAAGCTGGGCAAAGTCTTGGACCTGCTCGGTGACGAGAACCAGCTCTGGAGCCCGCATGGCATTCGCAGCCTGAGTCAACAAGACGAGTTCTATGGAACCAACGAGAACTACTGGCGAGGCCCCATCTGGATGCCGATGAACTACATGGCTGTTACCCAACTTCACGTAAGGCCACGCGACACCCCCAATTGCCCCCCTTCCGCTGACCTGTGACTAATGTTTCTCTTTGCAGAGCATCGCCACGCAAGGCGGCCCGTTTCAGGCCAAGGCCCGCGACATGTACACGAGGCTGCGCAAGAACCTGGTGGACACGGTGTACAAGAGCTGGACGGAGACGGGCTTCGCGTGGGAGCAGTACAACCCGGAGACGGGCGCCGGCCAGCGGACGCAGCACTTTACGGGATGGACGAGCCTGGTGGTGAAAATCATGGCAATGGATGACCTAGAGGGGAGACAGCGGGACGAGCTATGAGCCGGTGGCGAAGCGATGCATCTGGAGAGGCACGAGGGATACTACGTGGACTCCGTATAGACCCGTCCAATAGAACGGATGACGGTTAAATTGAGCAGCCGCACAGTCATAATTTGTCAGTCATTGTGAAACGCCAGCAGCTCGGCAGCCTGGCAGCCGAGGAATGAGAGGTCGTTCGTGCAGCATCGAGTCACCGAGACGAGCGTCACGAGACGGCCTCCAATGACCGAATGGCCGTTCGCGCATCCCACACCGAGTGCCTGGCTAGCAATGCGGCACCAAGCAGGGTCTGCCCCATCCGCCGGCTGTAAAATGGAAATTACCAGACGTCGCTGCTGACACGAGGGTCCCTTAGGGCTGAGCTGACGAGCTCGGCCCAGCCAACCGGCGCGCGGAAGCGGCGTGGTGACGATCTATTTTGGGTGCCGCCGAACGCACCGCCGCGTCCGATCCTGACTGCACGGAAGCACGCGGACAGGTGGCAGCAGCAGCAGGGGGTGGTGGTGCTGCGGATGATGGGTGGTGATCCCCGACGACGCCCGCGAGATTCTGGAAGAGGCTGGAACGGTCCGTGATTCGCGGGCGCTGCTCGGTGCCTGGCCGGGACGGTGCAGCGTCTGAGATAAGCACCGCGGGCCCAGGCACGTTTCGACGTCGGTTCGTCTCTGCTCGCCGCCTCAGCCCACAGCCTTATGGGGGCCGTGGAGGGACGCGCCGCCGCCGCCGAGCGTACCGAAGGACCCTGGGGCTCGGGAGTCACTGTCGGTGATGCGGTTGGGGGCTGCGCCTACGGGGTTCGGGGTCCGGCGGCTTTCGGTGAGCATGACGATGCCTGGGGTGTGTGGCCACGAACCGGTGCCGATGCGTGAGGGAGCCTTGGATCGCGAGGGTATATAAGGACCTAGACGATGCCCGAGGCAGCTTTCGGTCAGTCAATCAGCTTACAGGCAAGCACTACAATCTCAAGCCATCACTTCTATCCTAAAAAAACTGCATATTCGGAACCACAGCCGAAGCTCAAGCATCACCGAAGCAACATCTCCAACCTCGCCAACACAAACACAATGGCTTCTTCATACACCTCTTCCACCAACGCCTCTCCCGTCGAGCTGGTCAACCAGGGCCGGTCAGGCTACAACATTGTCGGCGGCGGCAGCAGCGGCAGCGGCAACGGTGGCAACGACGGCGACGACTCGAGCCGCTGATAGCCGAAGCGTCTCTTATCATTGTCGCATTTAAGCCATGGAGCACTCGTCAGCATCAGCGTGGGGTTTAAGGGAGGCAATCTTTTCCTTCCGGGACGGCGTCTTGTCATAGCGAGGGAAACAAAGCGAAGTTTGGGCATAGAATTGAGGCACACTGCCGGTATGGAGTCGGGGTTTGGTTAGACTGGGGAAAAACAGGAGTCGACTCGCAGCTCTCTTGTAACAAAAATTAGACTTCTTTGAATTGGACGCTTAGACCGTACACCTCGCGTGGCTCTGACGTGCCCATGTCTTGGACTATCGCCGGCTCTATATCGCAAACCGAGGCATCAACGCTGAAATCCTCGATGCCTTGGGAGTACCCCTTCCTACTTACCCACGCAAAACCTGAGAACCACTCAGTCAGTATCAGTTGAGGGTGTTCGGCTCCGCAGACTTACTTTTCAAAGACCACCCCGAGAACGTCCTCCACATCGCCTGCCTCCCCCTTGCCCGTGATGCGAGCCAGGCAGCCCGCCGCGTACCGCAGATACTCGGCCGCCAGCACCGTATCTGCATCCGGCCCGTCGTCCTCGGGCCGTGCTTCGAGCATAAAGTCCTCCAGATGCTGCCGGCACTTGGCGAGAAGCTGGCGCTGCCGTTCCGTCACGCCGAGGAGGTCTTTGAGATCGGCGGGCATTTCCGTCATGCTCGAGAAGCAGTCCACCAGGGTGTTTATGACGCCATGGACTCCGCCGCAATCGGTGCTGTCGAGTGGTGTCGTTTGCCCTTCTTTGCATGAAATCGCCAATACTTTCGCCGTGGCCAGCCTCGGGCTCTTCGAAGTGAGTGCGCGCCGGAAGCCGGCCAACAAGGAATTGAGCGTTGCCTCATCCACGGCGTCCCGTTTGTTGACTACTACCAGACACGCATCTGCCTCTGCAGCGAGCTGTAGCGTTTCCTTGTCGTAGTAAACGAAATGCCCACCTGCACCTTTCTCAACAGACGCAAGCACAACCACGATGTCCGACTCTTGGGCCCTTTGCCTCGCTCGTCGGATGCCCTCCTCCTCGACAGCTCCGACTGACCCACTATGGATGCCGCCGTCGAGCGTCGGCGATGCAGAATCCTTCGATCGGAAGCCGGCCGTGTCCGCGAACGAACATAGATACCCCCGAATGTCCAGACTGGCTTCGATAATGTCCCGAGTCGTGCCCGCCTCGCCCGAAACAATCGATGCCTCCCTTCCCACGATTAGATTCATCAGCGAGCTCTTGCCCACGTTCGGCGGACCGAGTAGCGCGATGCGGATTCCGCTCCTAAGCAGCTCGCTCCTCTGGCTGCCCAGCTCGTGGAGCCGGATGCCGCTCAGCATCTCGTCGACCTGCCGCGTCACATTGCCCAGCAGCTCGGCTTGTGGTTCGTCAAAGTGTTGATCTTCGGAGAAGTCAATCAGCGCCTCAATCTCGCCCCGCGCAAGAAGCAGCTGCTCTCGCCAGGCCTCGTACGTGCGGCCCAGGGCGCCGGAGTTGCCCCGCACTGCAGCTCGGCGCTGCTGTTCCGTCTCGGCGGCAAGCGCATCGCTCAGCGACTCAATTTGCGCGAGATCTAGGCGATCGTTGATGAAGGCCCGCTTGGTGAACTCGCCTGGCTCGGCGTAGCGGACGCGCTGGCTGGTGCGACATCGAGGAATCGCGGAGAGCACGGCCTTAACAGTCGCGGGACCACCGTGGACGTGAAGCTCGAGGACATCTTCACCGGTTACAGTCTTGGGCGCGGTGAGATAGAGAACCAGTGCCTCTGAGTCGAGGATGCCTAAGCCTTGTCCCGCGTCATCTGGGTCGAATAGCGTCCGCACAGCCGCGTACCTGGGCCTCGGTAGAGCCTTGGAGGGGCAAAGCGCCCGGTAAATCTTTTTCTAGTCTTAGCTGCAGGTTCTCCATCAGTGAGGGAGCCAATCTCTTACATCCAAGCATGACGGACCCGAGATGCGAATGACTGCAATTCCTGCTCGCCCTTCAGCGGTTGACAGCGCGTATATCGTGTCACCGGTGGCAGGGAAACTCGCAGAGCCTCCAGAGCTCACAAAGGCCGGCTTGCTTGTGACAAATGCCCTGCTCTGCGTGCGGGCGAGTATGCTATCATCAGGTGCGCGTGAAACAAGGCAATGCTGTTGTCTGGGAAGTAGGCAGAAGTGAAGGCTCTGGGCGCGTACGAGTCTACGCTGCCGCAGCCCGCGCCGCAGCATCGACCCCGAGGTTCAGAACCTAATTGAACAATGAAGTAAATTGACTTCGTGCTGGCGATTGCTGAGGATTGGCGCCTTCAAACATAAGCTGTACACTGTTGTGTGATGGTAAGTTGAAGGTGAAAGAAAGAAAGATCCGGCTAGGCCGTGTTTGCGTCCTGGGATCCTTAGCGATCCCAGGGGTGGACGGTACTAAACTTAGCGCAACGCCGCTGTTTCTCTCAACGCACTCCATCATCAACCTCACAACGTAAGTATGGCGTTATCATATTACAAGTCCTGTAAATGATTTAAATTAAAATTTTATTTCCATTTCCGTCAATTAGATTTTCGTTTCATCGCGGCAGACCATGTTGAAGTCCGCAGCCGTTCTGCGTGTTGATACTCTTCTTCATCGCACGCCCGATCATGCCTTGGCGGCATACGCCTCAAGAAACTTGGCCAGTTTCTCAGCTCCCTCGAGAGAGATGGAGTTGTAATTGGAAGCCCGAATTCCACCAACACTGCGGTGACCCTTGAGGCCCGTCAGGCCCTGCTTCGCTGCCTCGGCCACGAAAGCATTTTGTAACTCGTCATTCCATGGGCCTTTGTGGCCACTACCCTCGATCACGCCGAAACAAATGTTCATGCGCGAGCGCACCGCCTTGGTGGGTATGACCCTGTACGTCTCAGGGTGGGCGTCAAGCACGGCGTAGATGAGGTCAGCCTTTTTCTTTGACACGGCTTCTTGGCCCTCGACCTTGTTTGGGTAGGTATTGTTCAGTTTTTCCAAGACTTTGCCGGCTATGTATACGCTGAGGCAAATTAGCGTTGTCAAGCGACGGAGCGCATTGCAATAGGAGGCTGAACTCACTCAAAGATGCTGAGGGTATTGTACAAGCTGTTGTTCTTGGCAATTGTTGCGTACTGCAAGACGATCGGCGGCAGCGGCAGGCCCAGCGATCTCATCACATCTGCCGAGGGCTGGGGCAGCAGGCTTTTCTTGACAATCACGACCGTGAGACCGGTCGTACCCAGGTTCTTCTGGGCACCGAAGAAAATGGCGGAAAAGTTCTTGACGGGGATTCGGCGCGAGAGGATGTTTGACGACATGTCAGCGACCACAAGTGGGCCATCGCCGTCCGGACCGGGGGCGAGGGACTTGGGGAACTCTGGAAACTCGACGCCATCCACGGTCTCGTTGTCACAGAAGTAGACCATAGCGGCATCCTTGGACCGCTTCCATGTGCTCTCATCCGCGATTTGGTCATATTTGTAGCCCTTTGCTGTAGAGCCGGTTACTATGTTGACGTGCTGCTCGCCAAGTAGGCGTTCGGCTTCCTGGGCAGCCTTGGCCGACCAGCCGCCGGTGACGAGGTAGTCAAGGTTCAGCTCCGTGTCAACAACTTTTCGCAGCTGCTTCAAATCATCCTCGCTCAGTTTCTCACGGTCGCCAAAGATCTCCTTCTGCTTGCGCAGCACCCAGGAGCCGACGAAGTTGCAAATGGTGGCGGAGAACTGGCCGGTGCCGCCGGCCTGCATGAACAGAACTTCGTAGTCATCGGGGATGTCGAGGTAGGACTTGAGATGTTCCTTGGCACCGTCGATGATTTTGGTGGCATGAGCGGCGCGATGACTATGCTCAGCAGCCGAGCCCAGTGTGATTAAAATTAAGGAGCTGCTCGGCAGCGTCCTTGAGAACGTCGGTTGGCAGAAGAGCCGGACCGGCGCCGAAGTATGTGACGTCTGCTCGTTCTTTGTGAGCCATGGTGTTGGTTGCAGTGCTGCTTGCAGCTTTGAGCGAGGTGCTGATGGTATGAGTGGTGTGCTGTCGAGATGTATGAGTCAGGGAACGAGGACGCGAGGGAGAAAAGGCCACGGGCTGTCTAGTAAAGGAACGGGCTCCTGGGCGGGCGAGTCCTGCACGAATGACACCGGAAGGGTTCTTGGAAGGGCGTTTCCGTCACCACTTGCAGCAAAACTGCCTCAGCGTACGCAAAATGAAGTGATGCAATTGGGGCGTGCGTCAATCGACCATGTAAAGTGGATATTTTGACTCCGCACCATCATGCGTCGTCAGATCGCGCAGGCGTTCCTGGCCGCAGTCGGAGGCAGGGTGGCAGTACCTCCCCCAGCCTGAAGCGAATGCCTCTTTCTCATTGCTGGAATCTGCAACACACGCTCTGGCACTCTGAGGCGAAGACGCGTATTAAGTATACATTCGCGGTAGTTTTAATGACCAAATCATCCTTGCAATGCCCGTCTGCTTCTAGGCTTATGTATAGGTAGTGTGAGCGTCTGGTTGCCGCTATATTTCCAGACACGATCTGGTCGAGGCAGTACAGAGTACTTCGCGTACTCCACGGCACCAATTGATCTAATTCGTCTCAACACTCAAATTGGATCTCGGCTCCCTCATACCAACGCAATTTACCGCGCTCGGCACTTGATGACCATGCAGAAGTATCCCAGGACTCCGTAGGCGCCGAGCCCTCGAAAGTACCGTGCCTGCATTCAGGCAGGCGGTGTGGCGGGGGATCTGCGGCACCATTCTCGGTGGCGGTGCGTGGCTGGAGCTCCTGCGTCAACGCCAACGAGACGACGAAGCTTGGGTTGCCTGGCCGGTCAACGCCTCCATCACATCCCATCCATCGCCCCGACGTCGAGCGTTCTCTTTCCTCCTCGACCGGCTCCGCCACCGACCCAAAGTAACACTCTAGCGACAATCGGACGTTTTCCGATTCCAGCTCGCCACCATGTTCAGAAACAACTACGACAATGATTCCGTCACATTGTACGTCCAAGCTTGCGCGCTCCGGGAAGCTCCTGCGACTAACTCGACACCCACAGCTCACCTCAGGGCCGAATATTCCAGATCGAGTACGCGGCCGAGGCCGTGAAGCAAGGCTCCGTTGTCGTTGGCATCGCCAGCAAAACGCATGCCGTCCTCTGTGCAGTCAAGGTACGCATCCCGCCATCCCACGCACCCAGCCATCCCAGCGGGCCGAGCTGCGCTGACTCCTAGCTCTAGCGAAACGCCGAGGAGCTGTCCTCGTACCAGAAGAAGCTTTTCTCCGTCGATGAGCACGCAGGCATTGCCATCGCCGGCCTCACCTCCGACGCCCGCGTCCTCTCCAACTTCATGAAGCAGCAATGTCTCGGACACCGCCTCACTTACGGGCGCGCCATGCCCGTCCGTTCCCTTGTCGACATGATCGGTGAAAAGGCCCAGATAAACACCCAGGTCTACGGCAAGCGGCCGTACGGTGTCGGCTTGCTCATTGCTGGCGTCGACGAGCGCGGCCCGCACCTGTTCGAGTTCCAGCCCTCGGGCATGACGGAGGAGATGGTCGCGTTTGCCATCGGCGCGCGTAGCCAGATGGCGCGGACGTACCTGGAGCGGAACCTCGATGCCTTCGCCGACTGCTCAAGGGAAGAGCTGGTTCAGCACGGCCTCAAGGCGCTGCGGGAGAGTCTGGTGCAGGACAAGGAGCTTACCGTGGAGAACACGTCGGTCGGCTTGGTGGGCATCGATACAAAGGACGGCAAGAAAACCGTCGAGCCTTTCAAGTTGTACGATGAGTTTGAGGTGAAGCAATGGATTGATAGCGTTGGAGAGACTCAAGGGGCGGGCGGAGAAGAGGGCGAGGGCATGGAGGTGGACAGTTAGAGGCAGCATTGACTCCGAAAGGAGCGAGAGCAAGCTACTGCGGCGGCGATGGCTTTCTTACTAGATCATGTACAATTACGAGCTGCCTGAAAGCGGCAATTTACGGCCCAAAGGTCGAGAAGATGAATAGGGGGCCAGCGAGAGCATCCGCGCGCTCGGTCCTTCAGTATGCACGCTACACAGAAGACTAGCTTGTCGTTATTTCCAAAGTATCCCTGGGTCGCAGGAGCTGAGGACGCTGAGGCAGCATGCCGGCGTACAGCTTGGTTGCAAATTGGCCCTCGCCCGCCTTGAACAGCACTGCCCCTCTCAACTGCATGAGCCTCTGTTGGTCAACTCCAATGGGAGCTGAGCTGGTGCCGCTTAGGCGCCTGATGTGCAGGGGTAGCAGCAGACAGCCTCTACGGCCAATGCAACGGTCCGGGCGGCCTGCCCGACCTCAACCTATCAAGAACATCTTGTACGACCTTGCGGCCCGGCTGGCTTGCTTGCACTTGGATGCCTGCAGCCTCGAACTGAAGAAGCATGCAACTCACTGCCGGGGGCTGGGGGCCGGGGGATGTCGTGTTGGCCCCAAGGAGCGGCCTTATGGCTACCAGCAGTAATATTAAATACCGCCCCAGCGCCGGCTGGTCCAATTTATGAGCCAGATCTTCAGCGACGTCCGATATACGCTGCTTGAAATGCTGTTGAAATTGCACATCTTACTTGCAATCGTCATCCTTCCGCTCGTGCGGGCTGGCTGGGATGACTTTGCCAACAACCTCGCAACCGACCTCGCGCCATTTCTCGCCCTCTTCGGCGAGCAGATGACGAAGCAATACCTCAGCGAGTGCACCACTCCGATTGACTACTTCATTTTCGCCATGGCGCCCATGGGTATCATCACCGCTGTCGTCTCCGCGATTCGGGTATGCGGGAGCCCATCACTACGCGCATTTATAGGCAGAGCACAGGAAGGTGGAGGGAACGCAGAGGCGGAATTGTGCTCCTCTACAAGTCGGGACGTGTGCGAGCTATACAACAACGGTGGTATTGCGAGAGTCTTCGGCCGCCCAAAGATTCTGGAAGTGATCTACGACCCGGATTTTGCAGAGTCTGAAAAAGCAGGCATATACACGCTTCAGGAATATTTTGGCGGCCACGGCAAAGACAAGTGGTACCGCTACCGTGGCAAAAGCAAAGGGACGCGGAAAGGCAGCGGAAGGTCGGAGAAAGATATGGAGGTCGCATCTCAAATAGACCCGGCTCGCGTAGCATTTTCTCCCAACCTGTCTCTGAATATTGGCATCAAGAAGCAACCGCCGGCTGTTTTCTGGGCTGTTGGTTTTGGTGGCTTGGTTCTACAGGTTGGTATCCTGGTCTTCGCGGGCATTGCCACATACTTCCTTGAATGGGAGAAAGATGGCAAGCCACCAGACTCCTATGCGTGCCCACTAGTAATGGTTGGAACGGTCATGCTCTGCGGCGGAATGTTCCTCTGCTCTTTCGTCGTCGGCCAGAGTACCGACGAAGAAGTATGGCGCAAGAAAGAAACGTCAACCAAGGGCAACGCTTCCGTCTATTGGTTACAGCCTGGGGGACAGGTTTTGGGCGACCAAACCTTTGACGCATTCTCTCATAGCGAAGATGGCTTGAAGGAATATACGACTTCGTGGAAAAATCGATCAAAAGATTCCGAGTTGACGGTGTGGGCAGCTATTAGCATCACCATCATCGGCTTCGTTTTGCAGTTCACCGGCTTACGGGGGATACATTCGGCAGTCTCTGTCGCCCAGCTTGGCACGACTATTGTCATGAGCGTGGCACGTTCGGCACTTCGCATGCAACGCCTCAAGCCGGATGACAACTGGTTCGCCAAGTGTCCAGACGAAGTTGTCGGCCATGAACTCGACTGGCTTGCCTTACGTATCGGAAGAGGCAATATCGAGGAAGACAACAATCAAAAATCATCCACATCATCCTCTGCTCCCTCCTCTCGCGAAGGATCACCAGCTCTGGATTCTCGACGACATTATTTTTGGAAGATTTGTGGTACAAATAACGCGCTGCATGCAAGTCATCAGCCCTCCTCCTCAGATAGAAATGCTGCGAGCAAAGTATTAGCATACCGGACGCGACTCGCAGAGCTTACGAGCTCAACTACGGCTTCTTCCAGGTATTTCAAGACGGAGATGGTCGAGGTCCGACGCGAAGCTAAGCAACTGGCTGAAGCAATTGAGTTAGCGATCAACAAGATTTTCTCCATGGCCGACATCAAGAAAGAGTGGAAGCAAGCCAAATCGATACGATGGGGGATCAGTTGCAGCGCCTCGGCGAAAGAAACCCAATTAGTTGCAAAACGCAGGCAAGTTCCGGAGATCACATCTCGAAAGCGACACCTGGTTTATTTGCAACTTCGGCGTACGGGTGGTTCTGACAGTTTAGAGGCTCCTTGGGTACTTCAAAACAAACTTGAGTTAGAAGGAATCCTCGGCCTCTGGGTTTGGTCGCTAAAGTCTGACCCCAAGGTTGAGACTAAAGATCCGCAGACTCAGCTCTGGAATTCCCGGTCGACTGATGTACCGTTGCGACGTATAGTGTCATTTGATGAACCTGCTGCCGAGGCGCACTTGAGAATGTGGTTTCCAGAAGAAATTTACTATACTATCAAGGAGCACAAGTTCGACATCAGGCCTGACGATCCTGACGCCGCAAATGACTGCGACGCAAGTGGACTCTGGGAGGCGAAACCGGTGATCGGCGACGCCTACTCGAAAATTCAACGGGAAGGGAGCTTGCCGACCGGACACATACGTCAGGATGAACAACTCGTTTATACATCTTCATCGTTCCTACCAGAAGCCGATCCCTCATGGCACCATAGCCAGCAATGGGCACGCTTCTTCGGCTGGTACACAGCGAAATTGTCGTACGATCAAGACCCCAAGCCATTCAGAGTGTGGTCTGCTCCATTAACTGGCTCCCTTTTATCGCTGTGCGTCCAAGATATGTTTGGATCATTCATCAAGAGTGTCCTTGAGATTGTGGACGATATTGGCGAGATTAAGCTTGAAGAAACCCAGTCGTTGTTTTGCCTGAAGAACACCCTGGTGTCTGAGCTTGTCAGAATATTCACTGAAATGCGCTTGGGCCCCAGAAACGAGGCGCAGTTGTGTGTACTGCCTTCAGTATTATCGGCGATGTCTCCCAAGCCGTCAATGACGCCCTCCGCAGCCACCGCTTTGGAAGCAGCGAGGAAAAGCGCAAACCAACATCGAAAGCGAAAGGACTGGGAAACGGCGCAATCAGTTCTACAGTGGGCCTGGGATATCTGCGACAAATCTCCGCAGGTCCAAAACAATCTTGGCTGTAAAGCATGCACAGCACTTGGCGAACTTTATCGCTGGGCACTGACGAACGAAGATACAAGAGAGTTTGGCATTCGCGGCATCAAATGGCTTGCGAAATTCAGCAGGCGCCACTCACTTCCAATGGCAATTTCAAAAATTGTAGATCGCTATGAGCGTATCGCAAATTTGTTTGAAAGCCAAGGAACATATGTGGTTGGGGACAGTTTTGCATTTGCGATAAGAAGCAAGGACTTGACTACAACCTTGCTGCATCTAACCCGACCGACGTTTATAAAAAAAAGAGAAATGGGGCCAGGCTTACTCCAGGCAGCACGCTACGGATGGGCTGAGGTGGTACGTGCCTTGCTTGAATTAGGTATTCATCCGAACTGGCGAGACTCGAAGTTACGAACAGCTCTCTCCCACGCTGCAGAGGCTGCTGGGAGCGTCGACGTGGTCAAAGAATTGTTAGATCTTGGCGCTTCCCCAGACTTGCGGGATTTCGTAAAGAAGACACCGCTGGCATATGCGGCACACAACGGGCATGACCTTGTGGTGGAGGTGCTGTTGAAGGACCCCCGTGTTTTCCCAGATGTTAAGGACCATAAAGACCTTACTCCGCTTTTGTTGGCGGCGGAGAATGGTCATGAAGCCACTGTTAAGTTGCTGCTCGCGACCAACCAGGTTGACACCGAGGTTGGTACTCACATTTCAGGAACTCCACTGTTATTAGCGGCATCAAACGGGCACGATGCTGTTGTCAAGATATTGCTCGCCTACGACACGGTGGACCCAAATTCCTATGATATGGACCATCGAACAGCGTTATGGCATGCAGCACGACGCGGGCACTACGCTATCGTTAAGCTCCTCGTCGCAGATGATACGGTCAAGCCAGATATTGAGGATGATGGCGGATACACGCCACTAGCCACATCCGCAGAACGCGGTGACGAAGCTATGGTTCGGCTTCTACTAGCGACTGGCGATGTCGACGTGAATTCTAAGACTAAGAAGATCGGATACACGCCGCTAGCCCGGGCTGCGTATAGCGGTGACGAAGCTATCGTTCGGCTTCTACTAGCGACTAAGGACGTCGACGTGAATGCTAAGTCTGATTACGTGGAAGACACACCGCTAGCCTTAGCCGCAGAAAGAGGTCACGAAGCTATCGTTCGGCTTCTCCTAGCGACTGGCGACGTCGACGTGAATGCTAAGAAAAAGCACGGAGACACGCCGCTAGCCATAGCCGCAGAAAGAGGTCACGAAGCTATCGTTCGGCTTCTCCTAGCGACTGGCGACGTCGACGTAAATGCTAAGAATACGGACGGAGATACGCCGCTAGCCCTAGCCGCGAGACGCGGCCACGAAGCTATCGTTCGGCTTCTACTAGCGACTAGCGACGTCGACGTAAATGCTAAGAATACGGACGGAGATACGCCGCTAGCTCTAGCCGCGAGACGCGGCTACGAAGCTAACGTTCGGCTTCTACTAGCGACTAGCGACGTCGACGTAAATACTAAGAATACGGACGGAGATACGCCGCTAGCTCTAGCCGCGAGAAGCGGCTGCGAAGCTAACGTTCGGCTTCTACTAGCGACTAGCGACGTCGACGTAAATACTAAGAATACGGACGGAGATACGCCGCTAGCCCTAGCCGCAGAAAGAGGTCACGAAGCTATCGTTCGGCTTCTACTAGCGACTAGCGACTAGCGACGTCGACGTAAATGCTAAGAATAAAGATGGAGACACGCCGCTATCGTGGGCGGCAAGCAATGGCCACACAACCACAGTCAAGATTTTGGAATCTGACTTGGCTTCACGATCAGGTCCAAGCCCTGAAGAGGCAATTTCTTCGGCAAGGAAGAGGTTGCCGCGGACGGGGGAGAACTGAGGGGAACAGGGCAAACAGAGCGCCAGACGACAATGAGAGTCCTATTTTAGACTTATTTGGTTTACGTAGGTAGTTTAATATTGATGTAGTTGAATTATGAGGCAAGTCTAAAGTTCTCCATGGGTGGACTATCCCAAGGCTCATACAGCGCGGGCCCTCGAAAACGCCAAATCATGCGAGGAGCTTCATTCCTGAATCGTCATGTTAAAATATTCGTCTACTGGCTTCCCCACTCTAGGTTTAAGGTCGCTTTGGATACCTTGTACTGCCTCAGAGCCTCGACGGCGTCTGTGGCAGTCGTGGCAGTGACGACGATATTTTTGTTGGCCTCTCTGACAAAGCCCTCGTCGACGGCCTTGTCAAGCCACTGAACGATGCCGTCCCAATAGCCGTTGACGTTGAGGAGGCAGATGCCTTTTGTGTGGATGCCGAGTTGATTCCAGGTGATGGTCTCAAAGATTTCCTCGAGGGTGCCGTAACCTCCGCTAAGCGCGATGAAGCCGCTGCCGGGGGCGCCGGCAAAGACCTCCTCCGCCATGAGCTTCTTGCGCGTGTGCATGTCGGGGACCACTGTGGTCTTGCCGTATGTGGAGTGGTCGGGGACGATGTGGTTCTTCTCGTTGACGGTGCCATAGGTACCATCGCGCTCATATTTTACGAGAGCCTCGGGAATGATTCCATGGACCGAGTCCGAGCCTTTCAACTTGCAGAGGGTCTTTGCAACTTCACCCATGAGGCCGACAGTGCCACCACCGTATACTGTAAGGCGTCAGTGAGACTTTCCACCCGTTGACATGTAAAGATGAGTGGTGAGACGGGACGGAAGGAAGGGTACCGCTGCTCCCAACCCAGCAGTGCTGTCGACTTACCTAGGTCTGCGTCGATCGCGGCCATAGCTTTAGCCAGGTCTCTGGCCATTTGCAAATGTGCCTCACTCTTCCCGGCACTGGAGCCGCAGTAAACACAAATCTTGATGCGAGGCGCCGGGCTAGTTGCCGCCCCGTTGGCCGCAGCACCGTTTGCCACGGTGCCATTCTGGCTGGCGCCCGCAGCGCCATTGCTCCCGGAAATCATTGTAGCAGCTTTAAACTTGTGACATCTACTGGCTTCGTAGGACAAATGGCTAGCACGCAAGCCAGGAACCTCGGATGAGGGCGCCCTCTTAAAAAGTAGTTGCTGGCCTAAGGCAGCGGCAGGCGTGGCGGTGATGCTCCGGCGCGGTCCGGTGGAGCTCGGCAGGCGGGTGAGTCAACGCCCGGTTCGTATCGCAGGCAGGGGCAAGTCTTAATAGCGGGCCGTGCGAGATGATGCAGACGAGGTCCACAGCAAAGCGGTATTGAATCCTTGACGAGCCTACTCCGTACGGTGAGGATGTAAAGGTCAAAGTTACGGAGAGTACGTGGCAAGTGGGAACGGCAAGTAAGAGTCACTCCGAGTGGCGGGCGCCAGCAAAATAAACGCAGGTGGAGACGGATGGCTTGGGAGGCTTCGGAGTGCCGGCGCTCTCCGGTAGCGCAACGGTTCGTGGCTGTTGTGGGAGCGACGTCTGCTGACCCCGAGATCCGAAACGTGGGCGAGTGTGGAATGCAAGGACCAAGCTGCGCTAGGCTAGCCGTGGTCGATTTCCTACCTAGGAAGTCAACGCCACCAGCCTCCTCTGTGTCAAGGCGCTGCGTACATGTACGGATCTTGTGCCTCAAATCTGAGGTGTCAAGCATTAAAGGCATCGCAATCGACACAAGAACGGCGAAAATTGGCCGAGCGCTCGCAAAGTAATGTTAATTGTCCGTTACAAAAGGTGCATGCCCAACAAGAAGACTTATGCACGAGGCGGAATCGTGCAGCCATGGTGCGTGACGTCCTTGGCATCATCGGGCTTGTACGAATAATGCGTTTCAAATTGGCAAAGAAACGTATCATGACCGATTCATAACACGAGGCCAGAGGACGACCTGTGGGTCAATATCGAAGCCTTAGCTTGATGCTCGATATGTGTACAGCACCCTGTCTGACCGGAACAATTGGGACAACACGATGTAGGAAAGTCAGTCGTAGGAGAAACTCTTGGCAGGGCGATGATGAGCGGGATATGTCTAACGAACCTTCCCCGGCTAACCGTGCTCGGATAGCATATGAATATCGTGTTTACGGAGTAGACGTCCCACGAGTAGGGACCGAGCATGAACTAGAGCGTTACAGAGCCGATAAAGTGCTGGATAGTGGTTTGTTTACTTTGAGCGAAAGGAGAAGGGCAATCTCCAGGAGCCCACCACAACTGTATCGATAATGTTGGATCACCTGCCCAGCATGTCCTGTGCCTTCAGACCTGAGCTGCTTCACGGCCGCTGGGAGGGAAGTACACTGTTATTTGATTTGCATGGAAAACTGGGCCCAACATGATTGACACTTGACTTCTTTGATTGGTGTGGATTGATTTCACTTTTGAGAATAACTGATATAGCCGAGAACACGCCCCGGCACGACCTCAGAGAGCCCCACCATAGGCCGCCGATGCTAATATGGCCGCCTAGCGACGACGAATGAGCGGCTAAGCTCGACTGCACGCAAGCGCTGACTGCATACAACCCCAAGTTCATTTATACCTACCTAAATAGAAACGCGGCTGAGCAGTAACCATAATACTGCACGGGTGCCTCAGTCATCAACCCCTGGAAATGTGAAGGAGCAGCGCGCGCGGGAAACAGACCATCTTACTTTCATGTTCTCTTCTCCCCACACATTCTCGACAACGATTCCACACTTTCTTCCTCCGTTCTTGGCTTGCCGCCCCGGCACCTTTGAGGCCCTATTGAGCCAACACACAACATCGGAGAAGTGCAAGGCGAGCACTAAATGACGTCGAAGCCTTTAAGATGGAGCATCCCGCTTGGATGGACTCTACTTAGCCAACTGCTAGTAAAGCAGACATGTGCCTACCTGGTTGCTACATTTACATACCCTGTGGAGGATGGGTTGACCTTCTACGATGGACAGACGGTTAATGTGAGCTGGTCGTCAGCGCTGGATAATACCAGCTTGTCGCTCTGGTGCGCCGGCCACGGCCCCCCAGGTATATTATTCAAAATTGGTGGATTCTGTACTTGTGCTAAATTGCCTCTTTTCCCCTTCATCTAGTATACTCAAAGGAGCCCGTTGAATCTAGTGGCAGCGAGTTGGTAAAAATCATATTCAACCTTACGTCCGACTACTGCTGGTTCAATGTATACGAGACCGGTCGAAATAAAAACGGCGTCAATAGTGTCACGTTCCTTCTTTCGGCGGAGGACCGAAGCGAGACCACATTGGGATTAACAGGCGCTGCAACGACCAGTTTTGCCGGAGAGGGCGTTCCGACTGGCCCAGCTAAGCCCGCGGCGACGTCCAAGACGAGTCTCTTACTTACCAGCGCCTCCGCGCCGTCGCTGTCGTCCATATTTTCGTCGTCCATATCTTCGTCGTCCACCTCAACCCCTTCTGAAGGCGGACATTCCGATGACGGACTGAGCGTCGGTGCCAAAGCCGGCATCGGCGTTGGTCTTTGTGTCTCTGTCCCGTTACTCTTTGCCGGCCTTATATTCTTGATTCTGCGGCTAAAACGGGCGAAGAAGGTTCGATCGACATCGGAGGCAGGAAATCAGGGGGACAAGAAAGTTGTCGCGCAAGGGACTAGTGTTACCGCTGTTCATGAAATAGGAGAGGGCAGGCAAGTCCCCGTGGAGATTGACTCAAGCTCGCAGCCCATTGCCGAGCTGCCTTCCAAGCCTTATTGACGTCGGGATTGTCTCTTGAGTATGAATCAAACACATTACTGTGTATGTTGCTGGTGCATGTTCATGCCCATTGGCTCGACATTAGTCCGCTCAAAGCAACGACAGTTTCCGCATACTCGAACGACTTACTGTCTATCCACATAAATGGCACTCCTAATAGCTTTTCGATATCCTCCATCAGCTGCCATTGGTTTGATGTAACTCACGAACTTACTACTGAAATATATGGAGCACGACTCTAGGTTCATGGTGACAAAGATATGAATAGAATAGAGTACCCAGCGATGGGCAATAAGTGCAATGTACGTAGTAGGTACACCCACCTCTCAAGAAGCAGAGCACGGGATTTCTAGGTATTGTTCTCTATCGGGGGCTGTTTATCGTCGCATTCAAAAACTTAATCGTCGGTTCCGAGTCTTGATATCCGAGTCCTGACTTGGGACTCCGGAGTCGCTGGAAGAAGCCGACGCGACTGATTCGGGCCGCAAGAAAAGGCTAGGAAGGATATGAAGACCACCATCCACGGGATGCGCCCTGCTATATGAAAGGGTACGTCAAAGGCTAGGCTCTACAGAATAAGTTGAGAAATACTGAGGCTGCTGGTATTCCATTTTTAGCCCGGCGGGGAGGCAGACATGGCGCGAGCTAAAGACCCCGCCTAGGCTTAACTACTCGTACCTACTGTTTGCGACAAACAACTCTTTCCCCATCCACCAGCCGCATCGCCTAACGACATGATAGAAGTCAGTGTCACTCCCGAAGCACGCGCAGCATTGGCAGCGAACCTTACCATGCGGTGTCTTCTCAAAGCGAAGTACGACTGCGATTCCCGCCACTCCAGAGTCGCCATTGCTTGGGCACAATCGCGGACCGAGAAACTCACCAGGGCGATGCTGGAACAAATCGGACAACAAACCGCCAGTTTCAGCATACAGTTGAACATTGTTGAGCTGATCCCTAAGTACGCACTAGTGTCTTACGATCTCTTCCTCGAAGAATGCGACAAGGACGTTCGGAACGAAGTCGACACAAGCCTCGAGCGGCCAGTCTACATGATCACCCGGAGAGCGAAAGTCTTCTATGTGCGAAGAAGCGACAGGATAGTGGAGGCAAGGCTAGCCAGCCGGGACGGGGATATTGCAGAGGTAGACAAAGGTCCGCGGCCGTTCTTTGTCGACTTAATGAACCCGCCTCTCTACGACGGAGGAGTACGGGTCGAGAATCCCGAAGGGGACGACCCGATAGCGGACCTGTTAGACGAGGACCAGGACAACGGGTCGGAGGAGGACGCATCGAAAGAAAACACGGCAGGAGAGGATGGGGTTACTATCCAGGCTGCTGTCGACGGCAAGGTTATCGGGACGGGCAACGCTGGAGAGGGAAATGTAAAGGGTGGGGAGGAAGACAGGTGAATTCGACCAAGTACAGTATGTAATTTCTGAACATGCCTGTACGAACGATGCTCGCATCTTGACAGATTCAACAGTAGCCTTTCTAAGGGCACACAAATGAGTTATCAGAGGCCCGACTGCAACTCTCGAAACCAGGGCGGTAACATGCCGATAATTTTGAGCCAAAAAGAGGGGGCCATTCTCAACTTCCGAAATTGAGTTCTCCGGCGCTTGAAGAACTAGGTCTTCGGCGTCCATTTGTCGATAAAGACTACCACCCAGTGACTCAGTACATGTACTAGGCCATCCCAATTCCAATCCCCGCCCAGTGAGTTGGAAGCTCCGCCACTTGCAATCACAGTTAGGTTGGACAAACAATGTCAACTGAGCGTACTTGCCACTCCTCCACGATGGTGCCCGGAGTGCTACAACGTGTTTGATAGGTATGGGACCAGGGCCAACCGTGACACCTGGCGACCAATGCGGCGGCAGAAGTTTTGGATTGCGTTGTCCATCCCCGCGCGGCTGGCCTTCTCTCCATTGTTCCAACGCTTATGTTCGTTAGCCTTTGGGCTCGGGTTTGCCAAGGGCGGCAGCGTCGGCTTCCGCTTAGGGGGATCTCCGTAAAACTGCACCGCCAAGCAACACTCGCGAATAGACAGCCAGGATCCTCGGGCAGCGATCCACACATTCCATCCAATACCACTCGTCCGTGTGATCGCAAGTATTTTCCCCGCGCTTTCGGCGGCCTTTCGTGGCCCACCGCTAACCGCCAGTTCAGGCTGGGTCCTTGACTCCGTATCAGGAGTCAGGGATCCTCGGAACGCGAAGTGGTCTCCTAGGCGCGTTGAGTGGTCGGGCATCGTGTGAGAATCTTTGATACCAAGAACATACACTCACATCCTACAGTTCTTCAATCTCGCACCAAGCTCATCGCGTCCAACTGGAAAAGCATCAACAGCCTTAGGGCGGCTAGTCTCCCAACTCGGCCGCGGATAAGGTGAACAACGGCCGTGCGCCGACGGCGCCATTCCACCGCCTTTTTTCTAACTAGCCTACCGGGACTTTGACGTGGTGGAAATCTACGAATATGGGGCACGATAAATTCTTCGCGAGCGTCTCGGCACGTAGAAGAAGACGGCCACCGAGAGTCCTAGGAGGATCTCGCTGCATCAATATCAGTAACGTGACTCGCCGAATAAAGACGTTCTTTCCACCTTCTAAATGCCGAGGCGAGAAAGGCAATATGGACTAGTCTTCGTCTTCAAACAGCAATATGGGCTTTCGGCAGATCTTGTCTACCAATACGCATCGCCAGCCAGCCGAAGAGATAGACGTTTTGTCTCGAGGCAGCTCGCCTCAGAAATCGACGCTGTGATTCGTTCCAACGGACTTTCAGTCACTATAGCGATAGGATCAAGGGTGTCCAGTAGTACGGACACGTACCTGATCCAGATACATTTCTACGGCGACATGCACTCGTTCGCCCACCTGTTAGTGCCCGCTGCCGTTTTTGCAAACGATGCTCTCTTTTCTTACAGATTGGTGAAAGGCTTCTCACGCACCATGCATCCAGATCACCGTCGCTAGTGTTTGATAGCATCCTCCAGAATGCTGTCAATGTTCTGACTGAGCTCTTCGATAAATCCTTGAAGCATATGTGCTCTCCTTGACATGGCGACCAAGTGTCACTCAATGTCTCGTCGCTTTGGGCGCAAAGAAGTCTTCTCATTCTGAGAAATCGGCGCGACGAACATCTATTCTCTTTGAGGTCAAGATCAACATTCGACACTAAAGCAAGGAGGCCTTGGCCAAGTGCCTCTAATGTTTCAGGTTATTAGATCTATGTCCATTGAAAGCAAGCTCCAGCACGACTTCGTCCCATTTTTCTACTTGCGGTGTCTACGAAAGGGTAGAGGACGACACGAAAGTGGCGGCACGTATTGCATCTTGAATTCGTATCGAAGAAGTATCAAGGTTAGAGCAAACAGCACAAAACTCGCAATTGCAAGTCTCTAGTCGACACATATGCTTCACCAAGGGAAAACAGAGGCCAGCGCTCGATACGGAGGTCAAGAAAATTATCAAAACATGAAACGGGACCGACAATATGCTCGTTTTAAAAACGACGGACCCGCTCTTTGACATCCAACCTCGATAGTCAATCTTGGCCGCCCGTATGCTCAGTTCCAAATTTGCTTGAGCCGCTATTCACACACCTCCTGGCTGTGGGGCGAGACTGAGCAAGCGGAGAGCTCCCAGAGCCATGGGTGTGCAGCCCCTGAGTAGAGCCTGAGCCAGCATTCCAAAAAGCGGCGATGCGACCAGGGAGCAAAAAGTCGGGATTCGTGAGGTATAACACTATACTTTTTTAAGAAAGGGTACGTAAAATGCTAGGCTCTACAGAATAAGTTGAGAAATACTGAGGCTGCTAAATCCGGCAGTAAGTGTCGCCGTTTTTGCGGTCAAAACGGTGGGGGTAATCGGCGGGCAAGTGTTATCACCCTCATATCTCGTCCCTTGAGAATCAACGCTTCGTCCCCTTAACTTTGCGCTCCTTACGCGGCGAACAAATAGTTCTATGTCTTTTACTCGTAGTATAACAAGGATCGTTAGAGTGATAACACTATACTTTTTTTTAAGTATAAGGAACGGTATGTTTTAGCTCTTGGTATACTTACTAAATACTCCTCTTCGCACCTCGTGCGTAACTCCACTCGCCTCTGATAATTCTTATATCTACCGCTAGCAAGCTTTCTCTTTCTCACCCATTTGCTGTTGCACAAGCATATCTGGGTGTTCGGGTCACATGTCTATATATATTTCGGGTTAGGTTTTTATCTGTCATCAAGAGCCGGGTTCATATCTTCACTCACACCATAACGGACGAAGTCATGTTCGTAAAGAGCAGCTTCGTTAGGGGGGGGCATGTGCCGAAGTCGCTGGTATCGTGCAACGGGAGCCTTAATATAAGTCTCTGAGGTGGAAGGATCCTCAGAAGGGGGAGCGGGTAGAGGATCCGGGGGGGGGAAGGGTGGAAACTGAAAGGCGGTAGAGTCCTCCCAAGCCGGATCCCAATTTATGCTATCGTCAAATACAAAACCAGGGTCATTAGGGTCGGGAAGATCGGGTAGATCCTGCGGTTGGGAGTCGGAGGATCGGGGAGAGAGAATGCCCTCAACAGCAGAGTCGGTAATAGTTGTTTCTCGCGGCTGAGGGGCTCGGAAGGCGGTGAGGAATGCGAAAATGGCGGCTGCGTATCTCATTTTCGGATCGGGAAACGTGGTGCCGTATCGTGGAGCGGTTACGGTCGCGCACAATTGATCCTTAGGGTTATTGGTACCGTCACATTGATTGCTACAATCGCGATCAATGGCCTATCCTTTTGTTCCTTGGCGCAACGGTATGACGGTCCGTTATAGGAGCGCGATACGAGGATAAAAAAAGAATTAAAGTTATGGGAGAGAAAGAATTAGAAAAGAACAAACTATAGGGAGCTAGATTGGTATATAAATACTATAGGCTGTAACTAAATAACTCAATATTACAGGTATTAATTAGATTAGTTAATATAATATTTTAAGGCTATTTTATCCTTAGGATAATATAATAACGCAGCTCGGGAGATCTCACGGACCAATACTAAAACCGTGTCACATCGTTCTATAGCGCGAAACGGTGAAAAAAAAAGTAAAAGGTGGATCTCTAAAGCTAAGGCTATGACCAGCTACGGAGCCGAGTGTTTTAGAAAATTTCCATCAGAAGCCCTCGTGCGCTATTTACGCTCTCTATGCGTTAGACTTGTTAGTTGAGCTGATCGCAATGGTGAGGGCTACTCTCAAGTCGACGAAGGAGATGGGGGTCGGTGGATTGACACGGGCAGCTAGCGCGGGCCAATAGCAGAAAGGCGCCGTGCCCGATGGAATGCCACCATCCCCGGCGAGTGTAACAGCATGATCCAGACTACACAAATAAACGTTAAGAGGCTCAGCTCTCACTGCCTTGTGTACTGTCTACGTGACATGCTGATCTCGAGCGTGATGCAAGTTGACTACGGCTCGGAGCTGTTAACCACATCAGACCGTGATAGTGAATGCTAATACGGGTGAATGATGCTTCTCTAAAATCAATACGATAAAGCCAACAAGTTTCAGAGACTCTGGCAATCATACTTTCTTATGGTACTTGGGCAAATATCCTAGGACGCCTGGGCGGCCCTCACATCGAGCGGAGTAAATCCTTGTGTATCCAGAACAGCGAGTGCCCCTATACTGGTGTCGCATGTATGGAAGCCAACGGTGAGGTTTATGTTGATTGTATCCCAGTCGTGCTTGAATGGGTCAGCCAGCCATTCCTGGCAGTGGACACTGTGATGCAAATCGCGGTCTCGGTTGGTCATTCCTCCTGTGGCTCGGAAGAATCGTCGCATATAAAAAGCGCAATGCCAGTAGTGCTGACCCCAGGTGGAATATAGATCGTTGCGATGCCCCTTCAAGACATCTTTCAATGCCACTTCGTCAGACTGCTGGAGGCCGCTGTAGTATTTCCACCCTTCTTTTCTCTGAAGTTCGAGGAATTCTTCGTGGAGCTCCGTGTCGAAACAGGCGGGCGGCACCCAACTATACGACCAGAGCTGAAAGTGGCAGCCGAGGATCAGTGCTTCTTCGGGGTATGTGCCGCAATCCTGGAGCATGTCTGCGCTCGTTGAAATGTCCTCGTCGCCTGCTGTACTTTGGCTCGTGGGCTGTTTCAAGGACCAGACCGCCGTAACGACGATGACCCAGAACAACGATGAGATCAAAACCCCGCCGGTGAGGGCGTAAAACCGTGAAGTGCGAGATTTGCGTTCTGTTCTGGGCGCATATTCCGTGCCATCATGTGTTATATCCACGTCCAAGAACGCCTCCAGCTCTTCTTCTGTCTTCTTGTCGGACTCCATACTTGCTAAAGAATATTGGTCGATCTGACGAGAATATACTTTCAAAACGTCTCGCAAATGCAGTATTCTTGCAGCACTTGGTAGGAGGAGGGGCACGAAGACTTGTTCCGCGGAATTTGGCAAAAGCCACAACGCAGGTATTTTGCGACCATTGCATCCCTTGTGCTCTCGCCAATGTCGTAATGGATATCCTCTGAGCAGCATCCTATCAGGCTCATTCGCATGAGCCGAATATTCTTATAAGCGACGCGCGACATGTTGCACCAGCCCAGCATGTCTTAGCATTTCATGCACGCTGGATCCCACCCAGCTGAAGAAAACGCCTCTAAGTCCGGCCGCATATGCTGTTGGTCACTACTCACTAGATAGTCCCCGGATGCAAAATGCTGCGCCGCAAAGCCAAAGCGGAGTACGAATAGCATCAGTGGATTCCCGGCTATGCGGCATCCGAGAGCTTGGTCAAAGACTCGGTACATTCCGTTTCTGGACTTCGTTGGGGCCGCGTCGGGCCGTTCTCTGTGCTGTGCGCGGGACTTGCAGCTAATAAATCTGACATGGGGGGATCCTTCAGCCCTGTCACTCACATCGTACCCCGACATGGACGGCAAGTCGTGACCGAGTCTTGACGGTCAAAGCGGTCTTTTCGTGCCCAACACTGGCAAGGAACGTTTAGAGTCTCATCGTATAGCTCAATGCAGATAAGTGCAAATACAGTACTATTCGGAAATCAATGGAAGTCTAAATTATTCACTATGCCAGAAGTTCCTTCAACAAACGCCGAACACAACGTTGCCCCGGGTATCTCTCGCATCAACCAGGTCGGCCTGCATCGCTCTCTCGAGCAGCAAAAGCGTGCAGTGCTTCGAGTGGTTGTAATCTGCGGTCAGCTTATCTACCCGGCTTCCGCTCGAAAAGGCATGTGCTTTCCTGATCAACATCCAGGCGCAGTGTGCCAAATGTTCTCTCTCGGTCCCCCACCACTTGCCGCCATCTCGGCCGTTCTCCTCCGCCATTGCGGCTAGCTCATCCATGTTGAGTGTCTGGGACCCCTCTTGATCCCTCCAGTACTGCCACGTCGACTGGTTGTACGCTTCGGCGGCTTGCTGAAACTCGGCTAACCCATGCCGAGGGCAGGCTTCAGGAAGCCACGCCTTCGCAAGAGGGTCAAACGAACAGCCCGCTGCTTTTGCTTGTTCGACACTGTGACCACAAGTCAGGGGCTTCCTCGTAGCTGTATCGTGCTGCAGTTGTAGATAGCGGGACAGAAGTATGAAAAACGAAATGCTGAAGAATATGGCTATTGCCGCAAACAACGGGAGAATGTGTTTACAAGGATTCCAGCTAGAGTTCTTGCGGTAGGCGGGATCCAAAGTTGCATTGCCAGATTGTTTCTCGCCATCAACTGCTTGATACGCCCAATTTGATGTTAGGGAAGGAAAATGCCATTTCTTGTCGCGCATAATCTTAACGTCTTTAGCGAGTGCCGTGAATTGGGTGTGCAGTGAGGTCTGGCGAAAACGAAGCGGCGATTGGATCAGTGAAAGAGAAATGTTGTGACTCTTATATACGGACAATAGATACCTACCTCCCCGCGGAAATATGCACCGAAAACAGTGGCGTAAGGTAGCGGAACGTACCTGCAGCGGGGTCATCTAAGTCTCCCGGTTACTCAACATGTACGTGTACTTCAACCAAATCATGAGCAGTTCCATCATTAAGCAATAGTTACTTGGCGTATTATTCTGCAAAATTTTACATCTTCATTCTTTCATGTTCTGTGAAGATTCAAGACAAGTGTAAAGATAGCGAGAAGAAGTCTATCATTTATCTGTGTTCAACACCACCCCAGAAACCGTCCCATAGCCGGGATCCAAGATGATCTTGCCGCAATGCATGATATGCTTCTCATTGTCCGAACGGGGCTCCACCATCTTGCCGTTGAATCTGGCCCGATGCTCCTTCCTCCAGTAGAAGATGCAATGCACAACATGCCAGTGGGAAGACATGTGGAAGCGTTGGTTAGGGTCGTTGGCCATGTTTGCAATCTCTTCAAGACTGACCTCTTTCGTGTGTGCTGTGTCGGCCCAGTACGTCCATGTGCCGTTAGGTCCTGGTCCTGAGCGCTCGAACTCGGCGGTGAGCTCATCATCTCTGCAGTGCTCAGGAAGCCATGCCGCAGCGAGCGAGTCGTACTTGCAGCCCAAAGAGATTGCCTCGGATATAGACTGTCCGCAGTCACAAGATCTGTATTCAGATTGGTCTCCTCGCAAACGTGTTTCTTGAGAGTCAACGGGGCTCTGCATCTCCTGCCCATCGTTCAGACCTCGAAGCAGTCCAACAAGTCCCAGAATTGCTAGTGCAATCAACAATATGTCCTTCAGCACCCATAAATGCCGTAACACATGCTGAAAAACTTGTCCAGCGTGATAAAATATCGATGCCGGAAGTTTGCGCAGTTCCTTGTACCGTATGGACTGCTCGTCAGGATTGTCCTCGTGCTGGCCGAGCCTAATCAAGCCAGTCAGTCTCTCGTTGCGATAATGAGTCTACATTTGACACGAACTTCGCGTAACTGTATTGCATTGTATATTGCGGTTGGCGTAGGGCACTGGGAATCAGAGAAAGAGTCAAAGTGTCTGTGTGGCGAGATGGATGACTGGAGGCGACGGAGCATGCTCAGAACCTGAAGCAGGAACTACGATGGGAGCACACCAAGCCATACAGCCAATGTAAAAGCTAACCCAACAGGGAGCTTAGAAATGATAGCGCAAAATAGCGTCTGTCGGCAGGAGTACTCAACATCGCTAATACATGTACCTAGAGGCAAAGAGCGGGGCACTGTGTAAGTGCAATGCAGGACAGGGGCTGCAGAGCTATGCTCGTGCCAGGATCCTACGTGGCATCACAAGACCAACGAAGCAAAGAAAGAGTGGAGTATCTGCAGCATACCCCGAATTGGGGAATGATGCCATCACTCAAAGGAATAAGGCCTGACCCAATGGAACATCAACCGCGCTTCGTTCCTAAGGTGCTAGAAGCGATGACCCATCTTCAGCAAGTTCGTCCAGTGATCGCAGCGTTTCCGTTGTCGTAAACTCTGGAATTATTCATACATAGGTGAGGCATGACATTTCCATCGACATGTTTAACACGTATTGCTAATGATTGACTAGTAATTTCTCCCCCCACGACTAGAAAGATGCCTCGTCAAAACGAGTATGCCCAACTTCCACACACGTTCTTGGAAACACAAGACGCCGTTGAGAAGACTTCAAATGAGTGGGATGCACCAGTAGCCAAGCAATTGGGCTTCACGGGAGAGTCATTCAAGCTCACCATATCAACCGCGGTCATTCTTCTAAACTGCATCACCTTCTGCTTGGGCGCGGTCATCGGGGCTACCATAGTGTCCACGTTGCACAATAGCTCAGCGGAACGATCAGCCACTGTCGTCAACGTCAACCTTCCGACCGCAGATACGAATAAGATGATGATGATCGACGGTGTTGAAATTCAAGGTACACAATGCGGGAACAGCTGGCAGGAAGCCAAAGAGTTGGGATGTCACTTTGATGTTATGGCATCACGGTGGTACTCGCCAGAATGCTTCGACCAGAGCGTGCTTGACGGCATGCTGGCTGAGCAGCCTTACGTCAACTTCACCTGGTATGCTGACAAGAACCACACGAAGGAGTATGCCACTGAGCTTGTTCTTCGGGGCGAGTTTGACATGGTGTATCCCAACGGCGATTACCACATCTACCATTGCCTGTACCTTTGGCGAAGACTTCATCATGCTGTGCTGAAAAACAAGCCCCTTGACGAGGACTTGCTCAAGTATGGCCATACACTTCATTGCACTCGGATGATCATGAAATGGATGGATCCAACTATCCCAAGGACAACGATCTCGTCTGCTTCTAGTGGGATCCCATTTTGTCGGAATAGCAGGTTGGGCCTCATGGAAGCGTAGGACATGGGATATTGCGATAGATTATATAATGTTGGACTTGGCTGAAATCAAATTTGATGTACGCTGGCTTCCTGGAAATTTAGATTTATTGAGGTCTCAACGAGAACGTTTGTATTAAACATGTCATTTACTCGAGAGAAATATCATGAAAAACAGAAACATTAATCAATGTGCGATCGCGGTATGCCATCATCGATGCGCCCGAGCTCAGGCCAGCTTGTAAGCCACCCCGTCTCGTCACACCGGGCCGAGGAGAGAAACAGGCGGCGGCTACGCCTGCTTCCTGCATGAAAGTTTGAACGTAGCTCAAGACAGTATGCAAATGTAGCGATATCGAACACAGCCAACAAAAGTTCCGCCATCGAAATCTAGTTAGCTTTGCGACACAGCCTCCAGCTGTTGAGCTGAACGTTGGACCTCATGTGGCATGACCTTGCAGGACTTGGAGGAATGCAACCCCACTCACTGCTGGCCAATCCCTTCTCCACCACTTTTGGATACCCTTGCTTGCCATGCAGTATTAAGCCGCTAAGACACTGCAGCAACCATTGACAAGGGTTGGGATGTCTCTTCGAGGGCATAGGCCGAGCGAGAGAATCAGTCTACTAAAATGGCGCAGACGAAGTGAAGTGAGCAGTGATCCGTTGAATCCGTTAGTAATGAAGAGCAAATGGGGTGTACTTCCTCAAAATAGCTTTATATAGTCTGAGGTGTGTCATCTCTCGTAGAAAATGTTCAGTCTGAGGTACAAAGCTCTGATATCACTTCCCGCACTTCCACACATTCTAGCAAACACGAAGTCTAAACGTCTTATCTTCAATTCAAATTACTTCGCACCATGAAGCCAACTATCGCCCTCGCCGCACTTTTCGCGTCTCTAGTTGTAGCCAGCCCGCTCAAGGTTCGCCATTCGGACGACGAGATCGAAGATGTCTACAAGCGTCATGGGCCTCCCACCGCTTGGGAGCCCGTCAAGGAGGAGGACATTGTGACTGTAGGCGAGAAGCGCAAGCGCCATGGTCCTCCCACTGCTTGGGAACCCGTCAAAGAGGAGGATATTGTGACTGTGGGAGAGAAGCGCAAGCGTCATGGTCCCCCCACTGCTTGGGAGCCTGTTAGGGAGGAGGACATTGTTTCTGTTGGAGACTAAATGAAGAGTCTGGAAGAGCGCAAGTTGAGAGGCGTGCTCAGGCTCACTGTATGCGGATCAACAAGCTGTGGAGCACGGACTTGAAACGTCTCAGAAGCCTACGTGGAATGGAATAAACTGGATGCTGGTGTTCTTGCCCTGAGTCTCCATCACGAACCGCCCACTTCATTTGACACATGTCTATGTAACCCAATCAAGGGACAAACAATTAACGATCACGAAACAAGGACGTCCCTCCGGTAGCTCTACCCACAGCCCCCAACTCACGCAATGCATGAGCCGCAGCTTCTTGACCCTTCCTCGTAGCGCATTGAATCGGCGTCTGACCCTTTCTAGTAGATACGGCGTTGACATCAGCGCCATGCTCCACCAGTCTCCTAATGATTTCCACATGACCTCTCTCAGCCGCAGCATGCAATGCGTTGGCATCGCAGTAGATACCGCCCGGCGCATGTATATCGGCGCCTGCCGAAATTAGAAGGTCGACGGTATCAACATTGCCGTATAGGCATGCTGCTTGTAAAGCCGTGCAGCCTCCATACCTCGCAGATGGCGCATTCACATCAGCCCCATTCTGCAGCAGGAGCTTGACTATTGCTGCAAACCCGTTGCCCGCCGCAGCCGATAGGGCGGTTTTTCCTGCGGTGGGCGAAGGTGGCGCATTGACGTCCGCACCTAAGTTGAGAAGCTTGCTTACGATGCGGATATGACCACGCTCGGCTGCAGCTTGCAATGCCGTTCTTCCGTTATAACGAGTCACAATGGTGGCAGGGTTGTGTGGATGTGCGGCACGATGCTGCCTGCTAGGTTGACTTGGAGCCATGTTGACCTGTGCTCCGTATTCGAGAAGCATGTCGATGACCGTTTCGTTGCCCTGTCCGCAGGCGAATTGTAGAGCAGTTCGTTGCATGTTGTTTCCACCGTAGAAATTGACATCAGCACCGGCGGCTAGTAATACGCGCACGACATCCTCATGCCCGTATATGCAAGCCGCTTGGAGTGCTGTTTGGCCATAGTAACCGCGTGGAGGTTCGTTGATCGTGGAGGCATTGCTAGCAAGAAGTTCCTTTACTTTGGCGACCTGTCCACCCCTCGCAGCAAGCTGCAAAGGGCTCCAACAATACTCGTCAGGGTCGTCTGTTGATAGCGTAGGATCATAAGCGGCATCAATGGGTGGCAAGGATACTCGTGGCGTTTCTTGATTCGCCATCATCGAGAGCCTTTGTAAATGGCTCGGAGGCTACCCAAACGTGAGGAGGTGAAGAGGATGCGATCAAGACATGAGGTTGGAGTCTATGTTGGTTGGCCCCATGCTGCGTGCGTTGGCTCGTATTTTATCATGCAGCGAAAGCATTAGGTCAGTTGCTCGAAAGAACCACGCATTGGGGCGGCCTATCAGGCGGCGTCGCGCACCCTGTCGGGGCGGGGGAGCAGATGTGACTCTGACACCCTGCAGACGCCCATGTGCAGAATCTCTTCTTGGGTATAGAACGATTGCATTCGCAAGGTTCATGTATCCGTGCTTTGCATTTATGTGTTGCAACTCGGTCCCCGTACCAGTTGATGTAGTCCAAGTGATAGCCCGTTTGCGTCCATGGCGTCAACTTTGCTCGCATCAATCGTCTACAGTTTTCCCATTTTTTATGAACGACATTCAAGTTGCTGCCATGGACGTCAAGGAAAAACAATCATGGGAGCAACGCTTCCGGGATGACTCTGAAGTGTCTTCGGAAGACCTTAGCTTGCTCGACGAAAGTCCTCGCCTCCGGCGGACAATTTTCCAGCGCCTAAGATTTAGACTACTCAGTGAGGTGGCCATGATTGTCATAATCTTGGCCCTTTCCACAATTCTGGTCTTAAACAAACTCCAGCAAGCTTCCGCCCCTTTGCCCTATGGACCCGTCAGTACGTAACATGCCGAGGTTTGCTCAATGGTGACAACAAGGTGACTGACAACATGTAATTGATTTAAAGTCCGAGATAATGTTGTCACATTCGGAGACAACGCCGGCTTTGGTCCCGATGTCGTGTATGCGGATATCGACATGCTACTCAACGGCACACGGATGAGGGAGGTCCATGAGAATTGGCAGCAGATGTATCCGAGTAAGCAATCCCAATGATATGCCTTTAACAATCATGTTTCTTCACACATTCTCATGGGGTCACAGTCAGCCGAGGATACTATGTGGTTGAAGAAAACCATCCAGACTACAGAGTTCAGTTTCCCCCGGCGGATATCAGCGGCTTGATTAGCCCAGATGATCATCGCACGGGTTATGTTGTTGCAGTTTTCCACCAACTGCACTGCCTGGTATGTGGCAGCAAGGATCCCTTCCCGCAACCTCTCATTTGGCATTACTGATGTAAAACTAACAACTTGGGCACTCGACAGTCACTCATAATGACAAGGTTGGGAACTTCAAGAGCAGAGTTTGCGACTTGGGAGAGATCCAGGCTTGGACACACGGCCCATTGTGTCGAATACCTGCGACAGAGCATATTGTGCTCAGCTGATACGACGCTAGAGGGCGGAACCGAGTTCACCACTGAAGTTATCGGAATGGGTCAGAATCACTTGTGCAAGGACTACAATCATCTCATTGAACAAACTAATGAAAGGGCCGCCTGGGATCTTAGGAACTTAAGAGACCCGCAACATTTTGATATGTTGCATGGTATGCATAGTTCCAAGGAGGGTGGCAACTGAGAGGGACGGGAGCCTCAATGATCACAATCTATTGAGTTTTGTGCTCTATCCCCTGATCCTCTTGAGAAAATCATGCGGGAAATAGTATTTGCAGGACAGACACCCGGTGGGCTAGCAGTGAAGTTGAAGTTACGTGAGGACGGCTTTTGCATCACTGACCAAGCATAGAACAAATCAGTTCTGATATGTTTTTATACTAAGCCTCATTCTAAATGCACCTGGAAAACGCTGCTGCACTCGCGATCAAGTAACTCACGTTCTGCCCTTAGTGCAAGATGACCACGCGCCAAACTTGAGAGCTCACCGGAATAACAGAGAGACTTTGCGCCAAAAATTGGAACCTTGTCATCCTTCTCCTCGTCGTCTTTATCCAATCAAACTAATAACTCGAAAATTTCGCACAACATGCTTGCAGGCCGCCCAAGACTGTATGAACCCATCAACAGGTCCAAGAGGGCTGGAGTCGAGGCGAGGCAGAGCCACTGGGATTTATTGTTGCGCCGAGGAACTGGAGCTCAGAAATCGGTCCAGCGTCGACGTCTCATACCAGTGCAGAGCTCGGATCTCCAGCTGCCACGCGCCGCCTGCAGGCGTTGTACTTGTAGATGTCGTGGGGGAGGCCCCGGCGCTGATTCGCCGCGGGAGCGTGGATGGACGCCGGGTGGACCCCTCCGCCGCAAGGGTCCAGGCTTCTTGCGACATTGCGCCTCGAAAACCTGCCAGCTTGCCTCACCCGTCAGCGACCGTACGAGCAGACGGCCGTGTCCCGCCCACGTCCGCTTCCATTTCTCTGCGACCGACCGAGGCGACAAGAATTGACGCGTCGATATCCCCGCGCTACAGTCACGATTGTCGCCATGTCATCCCCCAGCGCCGAGGCAGAGCGGCCCGCGGGCCATCTTCAGCGGCAGCAGCCGCAAGGAAGTGTAAGTCTGGATTTCCTACGGCGCGACACCTCGCATGCATAGCCTTTATACTGACAGCTATCCTCCGCGCAGGGCTTTAGCTTCAACAAGCTCCTCATCGGCGGCACCATCTACTTTGGCCTCAACTTCCTCATCTCCTACATGACCCAGAAGGACCAGCGCGGCGTCCCCGTCACCGATCCCGCAACTGGCAAGACCGTGAAGGTCGTCTCCAACACGGGCGACATCCCTCCTTTTGAGTTTCGTCCCAGGGAGCTCGACGAGGGCGCCCAGTTCCGTCCTATCCCGCGCAAGATTGCCCCCATCTGGCCGCAGGACAGCCATGTCGACATCGTCGTCACCCTCTCGCCGTCCTTCAACCCGATGCCCATATCCCAAACCCCCGCCGAGTATGTCGTGTTGGAGGAAAAGGATTTTCACATGAGCAACAGCTCCGATACACGCTCCGTCGACACCACCTTTACGGTTCCCAAGGCTGTACAGCACAATGGCACCCTCTGGGGGCACTTCTACATTGGCCTCACCGGCAGCAACTTGGATCCCAAGGCGCCCGGATTCGACCCAGGACGGGCATACCATTTTGCGTATCCCCTGACGCAGTATCTCCCCAAGAAGAAGGTTGCAAAAACGAGGAGCCTTCTTGAAGGTCGGCCGGATTCTGCCTCAGAGGAGCTCGAGGAGCCGGAGCCGACGGGCCCCATCATCACGAATCACTACCATCCCAATGCCAGCTTCGCCTTTGTCCCGGCCATGGGCGTCAAGGAATTTTCCAGCCTGCCCCCCGCCATTAAGCAGTTTCTTCGACTCGAGGCCACAGGGGCCCGCGACGGCAGCGGCGAAAATGGCTGGTACTGTACGTGCACCCTAACCGCCCCATGCTCTGAATGCGGCTAACCAGGGAGCACAGATCCGTTGTTCTTTGTCAACACGTTCTGGCAGTTGACGAGCCACATGACACCCCTGAACGAGACGGTCAAGGAGCTGCCCCTGCACATCGACCTCAAGAACATGGCCTTTTGGCAGTTCCAAGTCCTGGCCTCGATGGAGATGAACTCCAAGGAGAACGCTCGCCGAGCGGCATTTGGCGCCTCTCTGCCCGGCGGCGGCGATGGTACGGAGATTGAGATGGTCAAGGAAATATTCATCGACACCAACCCCATCCTGCTCGCCATCACGGCCGTTGTGACCGTCGCCCACCTCGTCCTCGAGACGCTGGCATTTGGCTCCGACATCGCCCACTACCGCAAGAAGAAGGACAACGTTGGCATCTCGGTGCGATCGATCCTTGCCAACGTCTTCATGCAGACCGTCATCTTCCTGTACCTGCTAGACAATTCGCAGAACACCAGCTGGATGATCCTGGGCACGCAGGTCGTGGGCATTTTCATCGAGCTCTGGAAAGTAACGACGGTAGTGGACGTGCGCCTGCGACCGACGCCACCTGGATCCTGGCTCCCGTACAGCATCATCTTCGAGGACAAGCACAAGCTCACGGAAACGGAGGAGAAGACCAAGGAGTACGACGAGATCGCCTTCCGGTACATGTACATGGCGGCGGTGCCACTTCTCATCGGGTATGGCATCTACTCGCTCGTGTACGAGACGCACAAGTCTTGGTACTCGTTTATTATCACAACGCTCGTGGGGTCCGTGTACACGTACGGCTTCCTCATGATGGTGCCGTCGCTGTACATCAACTACCGACTCAAGAGCGTGGCGCACCTGCCAGCCAAGGCCATGATGTACAAGTTCCTCAACACCTTCATCGACGACCTGTTCGCCTTTACCATCAAGATGCCCATCCTGCATCGGCTGGCGACGTTCCGCGATGACATCATCTTCTTTGTCTACCTGTACCAGAAATGGGCGTACAGGACTGACTTTACGCGCGTCAACGAGTTTGGCCAGGGCGGCGATGAGGACGAGGCAGCTGGAGCTGCGGCGAAGAAGGTTAAAGAGGAGGGCGAGGCAAAGGAGCTGACGGCGGAAGCGGTCAAGGAGGCCGAGGGCAAGGCCACCGGGAGGGATGCTGGGAAGGCGACCAAGCGGAGGTGAGGCAGCCATGGTCTTTGGAGTGGGCAACTGGCGTGACGATTGCCCGCTTGTGTGCGGACTAGGAGAACTACAAAGAAAGGCGTCATTAGAGTAGCCGCTGTACAATGTCCAGCACGCTGGAAGCTCAGTGTAATGGGCTCTCTTAAAACATCAGTCATAGAGGTTAGCTTCGCGGCCGCCCGTAGGGATCTATGTTTCGAATGCCACTGTTTCTCGACTTATATGAATTGTCCGGAAACTTCCCCGGCAGGGGCGGGCCCTGTAGGCAGATCTGATCGACGCTGGCTTACGTTCAGCCACAAGTACCTACCTAGGTAGGTTATACAGTACAAACAGTCAGAGCAATGTATCTGGTGCGATACAGTACATCAGCACAGCAGCTCATGATCCATCAACATCACGACGGGAATAGCCGTCAGTTGTCAAGCGACGGGTAGTCAACCGGTCAAAGTGGACGACAGGGCATGGATGCAACTCAATGCACCATGCACATCCGACAGAATGTCCGGCAGTTTCACATGAAGTGCTTTTTCTGCCCTCGTGTCAACAGAATTGTCGTTTTGCTTGGTTGAAGGGGAACCATGGATTGCTCTCGAAGGTGTTGGTTGGGGGAAGGAAACTTGCCGCTGATAGGCGGACCCTGGCCGGCTCGAACGGGTGGGCCTGACAGTCCCGCAAGCAACAAGACCCCCTTGTCGCAGCCTGCCTAGAAGCCAAGCTGGCAAATGGGGCCTCCAACGGCTCTGCGGGCGCTAGTGAGACGGGATGGGAGCGGGAAGTGACAGCACCTCAGGCTCGCGCACGATCTTCCTTGCCTTGGCTCTGATGAGACGCAAACCTCTTCATTATCATCAACCTAACTAAGCGGTCATCTTTGCTCAATTGTCAACACTGCCTGGCATCTTCATCTCACCTGCGAGTAATAGCCTGAACACAGCCCTAGCCCGGTCCGACCCAGACGGCCGCCAACCCGCTCTACAGCCTCACAGGCCGACATCCAAGACTTTCCATCCGTCCATCCATCACTGCGAACGTCCTCTAGCTACGTCATCCGGATCCGTACCGAGCTCACGGAGTCGTTACCAAGCTCCGTCTTCCTCATGCGCGCCCGGCGGGTGCTCCTCCAGCGCCCTCGCCGCTGAAATCCTTCACTCCCGGCCCTCCGCGGTGGTGCCGTCAGCGCATCTGTTGTCCCTTCGCAGCCGCGGTCCAGTTCCACCCCGCTGACGAGCCAACATCCTCTTCAAGTCTGCAATGGGTGGCTTCGACTCCGTGGGGACGCTGCTAGCCGACATTGCGAACTTTCTCGCCGATGGGCGGCGTATCTTCAACCTCGCCGACAAGCGCCATTGGGGGCCCGATGAGGACGAGCAGGTGCGCGCGCTGGATCAGGCGCTCGACGAGGCCAAGAGGGACTTTCAAGAGCTGTCGCCGCTGGTCAACGGGCAGTCCCACTATGAGCATGATCGCAACCGTACGTTCTCCATTTCTCAATGCTCCTTCACTTTGATTTGCAGCCGCTGCTCACACTCCTGCAGATGAGTCCATCGAGGAGCTCAGGACGCTACGGGCCAGGTTCCGCACCCACGTCCAGGGCCTCAAGGATTGGAGTCGCTCTGGCGGCCCGATCAACCCCAGCTGGGTTCTTGATACGCACGCGCTTCAGAAGGACCTGCACCGGGCACAGTGCCGGGCGGCGCGGCGCATTTTCACCTCGGATCAGGAATCCTCGAAGCGGTGCCTCGGCGCATTCCTCGTCCGTCGTCTGCAGCGCCGAGGCGTATCGACGGGCAGCGGCACGGGCAAGGCAGCCGAGGGTGGTAGCTCTCATCGCAGACCACCGGAGGTACTGGAGTTACAGGAGCTAGGCATGTGCACCAGGGTTGGCGGGTTCGAGCGGTTCGGCGACGAGGACATCGCCTTTATCTGCGACTTCTGCGACGGGCATCTGGTGTGGGAGGACCTGGAGAGCGTGCCGACATCGCGGACCGCCTCCGAGGCGACCATCTCGCCGGTGCCGGTATTGTCGCCGGCGACGACGAATCCCCAGTGGCAGGCGACCGGGACCACGGCATCCGGCCCGCATGCCAAGCCTGTCGTGTTTGCGCCTCTCGCCATCGCCAACCACATGGCTCCGTTGCATGGCGACTGGCAGGCAAGGCTACTGTGTCCTTTCTGCGAGGAAGAGGCTCAGCAGCCGCAGGATGAAGACGACGACGAGGAGGCGTACCATCCCGAGCATGAGTTTGAGGACGTGGCAGCGCTACAGGAGCATCTGGAATGGCAGCATGCGGCGACGGCGCTCCCACTAGCGCTGCCTGCAGCTTTGCCGTCGACAAATGGCTGTCAGGTAATGTAGGGCTGGCATTTGGCAAAGCGTAACAGGAGAGAGCTGTTTCGAACATACTGCCCGAGAACATGGACCGCGACGGAGTTTGGGAGTCATGGGAGCCACCGCGCCGAGAAGCACCGGCGGCGGCTTGTACGCCCGGCATAGCGTTACGAAACCAACTTGACGACACATTGGCAGACGACTGAGGAAGAGATCATGACCAGATATTACTATAGTCATATATTGTACATAGACTACTACAGCAGATGCGATACATATCGCTCGCGTCATTTCATTCTCTTCTTGGCGACCACTGCTGGAAAATGAATATCTACCAGAAAAACACGCTAATGCCCCCGTCACTGTTTGTTAGAAGAAGCGCAGGTAGATAAACAGCAAGACAAAGAAGCCCAGCCCCGCAAGCGGCCCATACTGCTTAAGCAGCAGCTCCCAGTTGATGCGCACGGCGGCACGGCGGTACTTCTTGCTGTCGTCGCGCAGGCGGCTGCTAATCTCGCCCATGCGCTCGAGGCTGTCGCCGCGGTAGAGCAGGTCCTCGATGTTCTTGGTCATGACCTTTGTGACATCGCGCAGCTCGTCGTTGAGCTTGTCGAGGTTCTGGGCGGCGCGGGCGTCGGCGTAGGTGGTGCGCGTCTTGGCGATGAAGCTGTCGAACTCCATGAAGGCATAGGGCCGCAGCTGGGGGGAGTGCAGCTGGGCGGGGGGGTGCGTGGTGGTGAACTCGCGCGCGAGGTCGGCGAGGTACGTGAAGGCGAGCTTGCGCGGGTACGAGCGCTCGCAGATGCAGAGGAAGACGATGTCGGAGTCGATGAGGTAGTGGATGGTGTAGGGGCCCGTCTCGATGGACGCCTGCGGCTCCGAGTTGCGCGTGAGCTTGCGCAGGACCTGGCGGATCTGGTTCTTGACCTCCTTGAGGGCGGCGGCTTCGGTCTGCGTTGGGGTCAGGAGTCGTAGAGCATGGGGGAGGGGGGAGGCTGGCGGACCTGTTCGTCGTCGACGGACGCGCAGAGCATGAGGCCTGCGGGGAGGTTGTCAGTGGTGCTTGCGCGAGGGTTCTCAGGGGAGGTCGCACCATCTAGCCTCGATATTTGTGTTGAGCGAATCATGTTGAACGGTTTGTGTGTGCCGCCGAAGGAGCGAAGATGGAGGGCTGGAGGGCGCACGGCGCGGCTATGTATATATCGTCCGTGGAGCTTCCAACTACGTGTCAAGAACGGACACGAGGCAGCTTGTGCCGGGGAAGCCTCCTATTTGCCGTCGCACAGGCTCGTCGGTGAACAGGCGTCTCGGTCGAGGAGGAGCGTGGGGTTGTCGTTAATACAACTGTCGAGCCTAGGAAATGGTACTCGCGGTTCGGCAAAGCTAGGAAATGGTCTGAGGTTGAAGGTTCGATGATCGAGGAAACGTGGTGTTGAGGTAGCTCCTGTGGCGCACAGATGGGAAATCCTGTGGCGCTGACGGGGTCTTCCACTGCACGCTTCGCCAGGTGGCGTCAGAACCTTGAAGCACGATTCAAGAGATTCAACCAAGGAAAAGACCTATGTGCACCGGATGAAAAAATACCACCGAATAAAGCGCTATGACTTATTTGGAATTTACAAGGCATTTGTATTGTTCGGTATAAGCGTTAAATCTCATCCTCTTCATCATCAAAATCGTCCTCTCGTCCCATCTCGTACAAGATCCTCCCGCCCTCTCCAGCGCCAATGTCCGTCTGCGCATCAAAGTACGGCAGCATGATACCCTCCCTGTCCCGGCGCTGCTTCTCCGTCAGGCCCAGGTCAAACGTGCTCTCTGGCTCCTCCTCCGCCTCGCCGCCAGCGCCGTCCGCGGTCGGCGCGGCGAACAAGGGGTGATCAGTGAGCAGCGACGTCCGTCCCGGCGCTATCCCGGGGCCTGTGGCAGGTGTCAGGATGAACTTTTCAGAGGCAGTCCTCCCGCTGCGCCGTCGTAGTTCCATGTCGATGACCACCCCGCGGGAGTCCTCATCCTTGCTCTTGGTCCGAAGGCCGATGACAGCGCCCTCGCGCTCCTCCTTGAGGCCCCATTCGGGCTCCTGAAGGGCTCTGTTGCGGGCCTTTTGCCGCTCAATTTCCTGCTGCAGGCTGGAGATGCGCAGGATTGCGGTGGCTAGATGGCACAATATCGTAAATGGATGCGGCTCATACTCGTTGAATGTCCGGGGTAGGATAATGGGGACGTCAGTGTGGTAGACGGATACGATTGACACCGCGGGTGTGATGACGCTCGACAGAAAAGCTGCCAAGGAACCTGGGTCTGCAGAGGCGAGATTGTTCAAAGAATCGATGATGACAACGGCTCCTATAACGTGTGAGCTCAAGACCGCAGCGCACGGTTTGTCGTAACTCACTCTGTGCCGCCTTGTCATTACCCTGCGTCGGGTCAAAGACGGGGTAATGAGCCATCAGCTCACTCCTCACCGTCCTCAGATCCCGTCCGGCTGCTTTCACGAAGACATCGACATCTCGGGGTTTCTTGAGTGTCGCAAAGGACAGAAACACTACCTTCGTCCTAGCGACCTGCGGTAGAGTCAGCTCGCGCTCCGTCCTGGCGCAATGAGCGAACCGACCTTTGCGCGTGTGACGACTTCGGAGATGAGTGGTCGCGCCGTCTGCTCGAGGCTGTCAAGAACCAGCGTCAGCGGGCTGGCGCCGTCGCGGAGGTTAAGGAGCTTCTGCAGCAGCAGGAGGCTGTGGGAGCGGGTGTGGGCGCTCGAGACGGGCGCCATGGCTGTCGCGGTGTGAAATGGTGCCTCGGTTTGTGCGGACCGGGACCGTCTCTCGGGGCCCTCTGAATGATTGCCTTATGAGTCAACTGGTTGAGATACAGTAGTCAATGTAGAAGCGCCGATATTCTCGAATGTAGGTTGCAAGGTGCTTCCAGAGCTTAAAGGTTTACCGATGGAGATCTAAAGTTGAAATGCCCCACCTCCAACGCCATCGCAGTCGACGACCAACGGAACTAGCATCCCCAGTCCAAGCACTTGATATACCTGCTTAGACCACATAATTTGATTACGCTCTCTTCCACCGTCATTTATCATTCCAGGATGTAGATCTAGCAAATTTGCGACGATGCCACAGCTCGCCCGGGCTGGAAGCAGTGAACCCTCCGTGGAGCTCCCTCCAGGGTGAGCATCTTCTTATTGCCAGTTCATTTGTGAGTTGACTCATAAACAAATGCACGAGCGCGCAAACAGTACATGGCCATGTATAGGAGTATGAGAGCTCGCTACTAAAACATTCTTGTTCCCGGGCTCAGAAGGCATATTTTACGGCTCGCAATCCCGATCCACGCCCATGCAATACGTGCCAAAGCAAAACCGTCCAAGAACAACGCCCAATTCCCCGAGAATAATGGAATAGTTCTGTCCCATGTCGCCTAATCAAAACATACACGCTACATGCGAGCCTCTGCTTCATCTCACCTCCGGCGCCGCGCCTTGAGCTCTTCTGGCAGCGCGACCTCCCACTCTTCCTCGAACTTGGCATCGAGGTAGTCGTCAAAGTCACCCGCCTTGCGCCGGTTGTGCGCGATCCAGGCATCGTCGAGCCACTTTTTGTCGTAGCGACCGCCCTCAAGGTCTTCCGTGTACATTGCGCAGTCGCTGCGGAAGCCATCGTCACTCATGAGGCGCTCAAAGTCGGGCCGCGCCTCGGGGGTGTCGGCGTCGAGGATGAGCTCCTTGTCGGGGAAGAGGGACAAGATCTCATCCTTTTCTTTCCGGTCGAGGACGCTCCATGCCAGGGGATTCGCTAGCATTTGCTGCGCCACGTGTTACTTAGTGGTCAACTGCAAGAGTTTGGATGAGTTAAGGGCTCACTCTGAGGTCGGCCGTTGCTAAGGGAGATTTTGGACTTGTCAAGATATTCTTCGCGTTCCACTTAGACTTTCTCGCAGGCGCCTTTTTCTTGGCCGTTCGTGAGGGCATGATGCTGTGTTGTCGATGGTGAGATGGCGGTGACAACGATGAGAATGCGCACGATTCTGATGCTTGTGCGACTATGGTGAGCTGTGACGGTGATGGTTAATGAGAGCAACAGAGGCCGACGCCCGCGACGGCAGAATCCGGCTGAAACACCTTCAGATGGTCTGAGGATACCTCCGCTGATGTCGTCTACTAAGCTTCGCTGTCAATCAGAGCCGTAGCCGAGGCCTTTCCCAGTCTATCAGCAATGCGCGTCGACATATGCCATCACAGCCGTTTTGGGTGAAGGGAGAAACAAATTGAACTTTGTTGAGAATCCATTGCCCGTTGCCACCGTTCCGGCGACTAGGTGGGGTTCTCAGAAGTACCGGCGTTATGACTGCCTTACCCTGCAGCGACCGACGGGAGATTATCCACTTCCAATAGCGTTCGCAAGAAGTAGATGGATAGAAAGCCAGATACGTGCTAATTTTACGCAGAAAGAAATCATTAAGCAAGTAGGCTGGTGAACCAGAGATACCTGAAATGCTACCACCTTATCGCATCATTTAGTAGGACTTGGAATGCATTATCGCGATTCCCCTGAGCAGCGTTGGCTGGAGGTGCGAGCTTGATACCACGTAAGGTTTTGAAGGGTCTTTTCTATTGTTACGCGATTGTGATAGAATCACTCCAATCACTCCAATGGCAATGCAATGTTTCTCATCTTGAAGCAAATGTGAATGCTGGCTTCTCCGTACAACGCCACACCGCACTCCTGACAGCGCCTGCTCCTGGATACTCATGGCAAAGCTGTCGCTGAGCCAATCCAGTAGAAACGACCCATCAAGTCTCGCATAGGCATACCGCTTCGGAAAATCTGTCTGAGGCAAGGTTGGCGCAAGAGCAGGATTATTTATTGCTCGTCCAACTCCCGAGCTAGCCTCTCGCACAGCCCTTTGAGCCAAATCACCCCATCCTCCTCCTTCTTGAGCTGCTGGATGGCCTGTTCCTTTGCTTGCGGCGCATTATCAGGCAGCTGGGACATCCACGCCCGGATTTCCTCAAGCCTTTGCTCCGATTCTCGCACATCCTTGCGTCGGGTCGTTATCAACGCCTCGAGTTCCTGCCTCTCAGTCTCGATGGGCGGCGACGTCTCTGGATAGAGACGCTCAACGTCAGCTTGGCAGGCCTCGTGCGCTCGTAGGTATGTGGCTGCTTTCTTTTCAGCGCAAGCAAGGCGCGCTCGCAGCCGGTGATCGAATTCGACCTCGCCACCGGCCGCGTCCAACTTCTTGGCCTCTTGCTGCAGATTCTCCAGCGAGCGCTGCTCTGAACACGACTCCTCTCGCAGCCGTTTCAGCTCTCCCAGAAGTACCTCTTTGGACTTTGGAGGATGCCCGCCCGGATTTAGCTGGTCGGCTTCCGCTTCCGCCTCGCGCAGGCTTTTCCGGGAGCACTTGTTCTTATACTCCCCTTGCCAGAGCTCCCACCGCGCGAGCCACTCGTCGTCCACCGTCTGCGCTGCCTCCAAATTGGCCTTCAACTGTCGCATGGCAGAGCTGTTCTTCTCGCCATTCAGAAAGTCCCGGAGATTGCGCGCTCTCCAAATAGCTGCCTCGGCGTTGTATTTAACAGACTGAGCGGCTTCGGCACGGGCAAGATCGATGAGGAAGGCTTCGCCATCGAAGTGGGCGTGCGGCCAGCCGTGCTTCTGGTACAAAGGTTTGACCAGCTCCGGGTCCCATATGGAGTGCTGGCCGTCTCCTGGAAGAACGACGAGCTCCTCATACCAAAGAACGATGTCGCGGAGGACATTGGCGGCTGGCCGGCTGTCCATCTCGTCCCAGTAGCATTCCTCTCCTTCGTCCTCGTCTTCGTCTACCTCCTCATCACCTCCTTCATCCTCGTCTTCGTCTACCTCCTCGTCACCTCCTTCATCGCCTTCATCGTCGCTGCCGCCCCTCTCATCACCGTTCCCCTCGCCTTCTTCGTCGCTAAAGTAGGCTTTGACGCGATGGAGCGTGGTAACCTCCTCCCCTTCGCTGTTGGTATAATGAATTTCTGTCCACCCTTCATGCAGGTTTCGATCACGGCTCCCGCAATTCTGTTGGTCAAACATGCCTAAGCAGTGCTTCCGAGCATCGTAGATGATGGTTGTGCAGTGATTGCCTATCATAGACAGAGGTGTCATCCATGGGCGCATAACGCCCTTTTCATCATCGGAGTACATGGGATTTCGGCCCAGCCTGATGTCATGATCAATACGGAAATCTGCAAATTCACCACCGTCGAAAAAGTCGACAGCCTCGGTAGCCGCGACGTATGGTAGGATGCTGTAGAGGTATATGATGGAGGGATCCAAGCCAAGCTCTTCATATAGCGGTAGGAGATCATTGATGTCGTGAGGGCCCTCTTGGATCCACGAGGAATCAAGATATTGCATACGCACGAGTGTGCGATAGATTTTGAGCATTCCATCTGCAACTTCGTGGAGTTGCGCTTTTTGAGAGGGCGTAAGATTGTCCATGATCGATATATTTTAAGAAATTTGTAAGCGAATGGCGTGCTGTTTTTTATTCTTCTTCTTTTTGAAAATGTTTACAAGAGAAAGGCTCGAAGATTTATACGAGTAGACATATCGCGAGGATCCACAAACCCGCAAAATCGTCAGGCAGCAGCGGTCTTGGCGACCGGTCCAGTCCCAAAATTTAAGGGTTCCGCAAATGCGGATTTACTCAATACACTACGTAGATGACTACGCCATTTCGATCGGGCGCTGCCTATTGTCGATAACACCGAAATGCCTGCCCCATCGGGGAACATTACCCTCCGCAGAGCGGTTCATTGATTCCCACGACGAGGATATAGTGGAACGTGATAGAAATTTCCCAACCCGCAAAGAGTCTGAGTGCCTACTCATTTGATGCTATAAGTGGTGCGCTCTTGCAAGAATGTCGCTGGAAATCGACGCTTTGTTTGCTGCTTGCATCATTGCAACGCAATGGTGGCGGCTGAAGATGAAAGACAAATGACTGCACGACGCTGTCTTTGTTTCTAGAAATGTCGAGTAGAGATTGAAGCAGCAAGTATCAGTTGGAGGAACAAATAAACAAGTGGCGGCTGCATCGTGCCTCACTAGTGCTTGTCTCGCAAGCTCTCAAAGGCGAAGGCTTCTGCCCTGCTGGGTCCCGTCTTCTTCAAATTCTAAAGACGGGGCATGATGGATGAAGAGGACTTACATGCAAAAGGCAGGTCGACAACTCTCTGGCGACGACGTGCAAACTCGGAAGTCCCTAATCCGGCCTACTCAGTCCGCACGGGAGATTACCGAAGACTTCATGTCATGGGATGTTCGCCTCTTGGCAATTATTCATTCGACAATTCATGACGATCCTCAGACACCATCACTTAACGTGTCACAGTACCTCGAGCTTGCTCTCTACCAACGTACATTGCCCTATTCAGCCCGAGTTACATGTATCCCTTGGGAGCCAAACCACTACAACAGCCGACCCGAAGCCATTGTCGTAACACAATAAGCCCTGATGGCCCGGAATCAAAACCCTTCTGTGGAATTCAAAATAGTATGAAGTTGAGGTTCCTCGAAGCGCCTGACGTAGACTGCGATGATAAAGCAGACGATGTCTGAGATTGTATGCTACTTAACTTAGATAAGGAGCTTGTCGGAATTGTAGAGCTCGTGGGAACCGTTTCTTGCTCTTCGGGACTGTAAGGACGAAAGACATTGACGTAATTATTGCGGCCGCCGCAGATAGTCTTGTCGTCGCCGCTACAAGGCAGGTTGCATTCGCTGGGATTTCCGGTGCCCTCTTCGCGAACAACGTTGCCACACCAGCATTGATTACCGTTCTCAACGCCGGCGAAGAGATAGACTGCACGGTAGCACATGTCTTGGCATTTTGGGATAGTCAGAGAGGGATCTCCTGCCTCGCTGCCCATAAGCATCTCTAGGTGAGCCTTATAGCAGCCCTCTGCCTTCCAAGCGGTGGGAGACGGCCCAAGAGGGTTGGAAGTGCTTGTGCTTGTGCCGCCAATTGTAGCGGTTGCTCTTGTGCTTGACGGATCACCCATGTCCCGTCTTTCCCATTCGTATTGAGGCGATCGGCTTGCGGCGACTGCTATCGCAAAGTAGCCTTCATGTCGATGACTTGGAGCTTGTAAACCTAAATCAAATAAAGGCAGGGTGCAGAAAAGAAAGAGGAAAATCGTGTCAGAACAAGCAAGAGGAAGTGAAGTGTTGGACGGCCGAGGTCCAACACTCGGGAAATGACAGGTGGCAGATCTCCGCGGGATTGGCTGTCACTTTGCGGGCATTTGGAGCGCTTTTTGAAATGTCTCGTGACTTCCGAGCCAGAGATATGCAAATTTAACAGCTGCCAAGACATCGCGCCAACAGCCTTGCATATTTTCCACCCGCCTCGCTTTCATGCAATTTGAAATATTCTCATCAAGGCGACACAAAATTGGGGAATCAGGTGATACAAAGTCGGTACTGTGTTGTTCAAAAGGCCTGCCACCGCTGGGCGAGAAATGCAAACGTCCTTCAGTGATCTGCCATTTGAGATACGGGCTTAGTACAGGCGTAACCGTCCAAGCCCCATATTGAATCGTTCTGGCGCATGTCAAGCTTGTGTCCAAGGTCTCCGACACATTCGAAACCAAAGAAGTCCCGCATCTGATTTCCTCGACTCCGGTGCCTTAAGATTCTATACGTTCCACAGGAAGGCCGTTCGCGACAGTTCTACGAAAACATGTGTTTATCGACAGATACAGAAAAAACCTTCTTTGTCTGGGCTAACCCAGATATTGAAGTTATTATTATCGGATAATAATAAAATTATCACTTCTTCAAAGACAGTGGGCGCCGCATTCGTCGACTCAAATTTCAGGCCAACAATATTTGCGAAACTTGGTATTACGACATTGTTAGTTGCAAATCGCTGCAAGTGACTGCAATGCTTAGCTACTGAAGATGGTTGGGAGGCATGCAAAGACATATACCGTCCACATTATTGATTTTGTGAACCCCCCACCCCAAATTGTTTTTTATTTATTAGAACAGACGAAGGACGATGAGTTTTGCTGAATTGAAAAGGTAGACGGAGGGCGATGATTGGTATGAAAAACGGAGGAAGTCGGTATTCTTGTGCCTCGAGATGTGGCCTCGATGATGGTAGGAACCAGGAGAGAATGGCTGCAACGACGGGTGCGGATAACCCTCACCCAAAAGTTATCAAGTTCTCCCACATACACATTCTTAATGAATAGATACTATCTGCAAGCCCAAGGCCGATCGACTATCTTCTTATAAATCCAGTTGAGCACATAGTGTTGATTGGCTTTAGTGGCGTCTTTTGTGCGGCTCCTAAAACAGTCATTCTGGAACTTCTAAACCCCCTTACTGTAATTGAGCACGCTCGCGTTCTTTGCAGCAATAGCAGTTCTTTCAAACCTAACATTTCGAACGGCTTGCTCTGATCGGTGGCGTGAAGCCTCGAGTCAAGCGACGCTTTGATGACGCTTCGCCAGCTTCCATCAGTATAAAGCTCTCTCTTTTCTTGGTAAGGGCCTTGATGACAGTTGCTTACCCAAAAATTCGAGTTCAATTACCCCCAGGATCCAGAAGCCTTCGTTTTCCATCCACCATCCTGGCCGGCGCCGCCGCACTTGCGGCAATTGACCAGTCTGACCCTGGTCTTCGCGGCAATTGACCAAGCCTGGCCTGCTATACGATCGGGCATTCCTCCGTGCTCATTGGTCCCCGAAATGAGTAGACTTTTGGTTTTCAAGGACAAGTACGACAGAAGTGCGTGGTTAGTGCGGCAGAGGCGTGAGAAGCCCGTGCTCCGTGGGGGCACCGGAGCTGCCATTGGCGGAGGGCAGCCCTGCTAGAAGCCAAATAGTAATATACTCCGAATCATATTTCCGTGTTTTGTCCTCTCCCAATACTCATTGATAGGAAACAGCTACGTGGGATGTGCTGGTTGATCTCCAGCGTGATGAAGCGATTGTTTAAGACTTGGGGGAAGTTGTCGGGCCTAGTTGGCTGTTGTCGTTGTCCGATGGTGCGGCCCGCAATGAATATTGTCGGAGGATAGGGTATAGTACGAGCCGATACAGTCCATAAGGCTGCCAACGAAAAACGGTACACGTCTGTACTCCGTACGCTGCATTTGTCTGGATCCTGAGCCCGTGGCGAGCGCCCATTTGCCGCAGCATTGGCCCAGACCCCGGGAGGCGTTTGGATTGCAGCTTACTCCGCACTACTGCTAGTCCCCGCAGCGGCGCAGCTGCTTGTTTTCTGGGGCCGCTCACTTAGGTCTGGGGTAAAAAGTGCTCCGCACGACTTGTGTGATTCTAGGTCGTACAGAGCCAGAGAAACATATAAGCATGTGTAACCTGCCATCCGGCATGCAACCTGCCCCTCTAACCATACTCATAATCTCATTGCAGGCTGTTGGGGCCAGGAAAGAGTCGCACCATTCGACAACAACCTGAACGAGCCTTGGCTTTGTAGGTGCCAAATACAAATCGAACGGTTTCTCCTGTGGAGACTGGACGATCGCCCAGCATGGCAGTCATGGCCAAGATCCTGCGGTGCATCGTGCGCAACGATGCGATGCGCACCGATCCTGAAGAGATTTACGGCTGGAGAGTCTTCGCCCTCGTCTGTTCGGCCTGCTTTGGCGGTATGCTTTTCGGATGGGACACGGGAGCCATCGGCGGCATCCTCGCCATGGAGCCGGCAATGAAGACCTTCGGTACCTTCGGCCGGCCCAAGGATGTAAAGTCGAACCTGGACCAGAACATCGTCTCGACGCTGCAGGCTGGGTGTTTTGCTGCCTGCTTCATCACCTCCTGGCTGACTGAAAAGTACGGTCGACGGCGGTGTCTCCTGGCCACGGGGTTTCTTGCCTTTGCTGGCGTCGTCCTGCAGGCCGCGTCGGCTGCGAATGGCACCTTGGCTGTCATGTACGTCGGCAGATTTGTTGCGGGACTCGGCGTAGGCGCGGCCTCGACCTTGACCCCGTTGTACGTTTCAGAGTGCGCTCCACGAGCAATCCGGGGTGGCTTGACCGGTACGTAGCGAGAACGGACAAAATCGAGTGACTTCGGCACTTACATTTGTCGACAGCGTTCTATCAGCTGTTCATTGTCCTTGGTATCATGATAGCCTTCTGGTACGCTCTCATCTGGCTGCTGGCAAATGTGTCTTTGAAGCTCACCTTCCCGTGTCAGGGTCAACTACGGCTGTCTTTTGCACGTGCCTGCTCCTGCAGTCTTCATCGTGCCTCTCGCCCTCCAGGCCCTTCCAGCCCTGTAAGATGGATGCAGCCACGTCGAAGGTGGAATTTTACTGATCGGCCCCTAGACTTCTTGTCTTAGGAATGTTCTTTGCTCCAGAGAGGTATTGTGAATTAAACCTTCTTCTTGGCGATCACAGCTGACGCGTCGTCAGTCCGCGTTGGTGTGCTAGGAAGGATGATTGGGAGCGAGCCACCAGTATTCTGGTTAGACTGCGAGGGTATATCGATACCTTTCGACTGAAAAGACTAACGTGGCTCCGTGCTGACCTTTTACAGCCTGCCTGCGGATTCGGAGTACGTCTCTACCGAAATACAAGAAATGGCCGACCAGCTTGAGACTGAGAGACGTCTGACGGGAGATGCGACGGCCAAAACCTTGTTGAAGGAGATGCTCTTGGTTCCCGGAAATCGCAACCGCGCAATCATCTCCATTGTGCTTATGACATGCCAGCAAATGACGGGTGCCAACGCCATTGCAAGTGACCTTTTCTCCAGTGTCTAACTCTCGGCAAAGGGCTCATCACTAACAATGAAACCGTATCACAGAATTATTATGCTCCGCAGATCTTCCAGAATTTGGGAATGAACGGCACCGACTCATCGCTGTTCGCGACTGGCATTTACGGCGTCGTCAAAACGACTGCATGTGCTCTGTTCCTCGTCTTTGTTGCCGACTCGCTTGGCCGGCGATGGAGTTTGATCTGGACGGCCGGTGCTCAGGCCATAGTTTTGTTTATCATCGGAATTTACGGTAGGGTTCAGCCGCCGGTCCAAGGCGAACCGGTGAGTTATGATTTAGATCACAAGGCTACTCTGTTCTAACGACAGTTGTTAACAGGTGACCGCGTTTGGATACGTGGCCATCACTTGCATCTACCTCTGGGCGGCGTGCGTACCGAGTTGCCCGTCTTCATGCTGAATTGAGTTAACCAAAGAACAGTTTCTTCCAGTTCGGATGGGGACCAGCATGCTGGATTCTCGTGAGTGAGATACCGACGGCCCGTCTGCGCGCGCTGAACGTGGCGATGGCTGCTGCGGTTCAGTGGCTCTTCAACTTCGTCATGGCCCGAAGTGAGTACCCTTTGCAAGACAGAAGAAGCGCCATTGCTGACAAGCCACAGCTGTGCTTACAATGCAGAATACCATGGGCAGGGCTGGATATGTATACAACGACCCCGCTTGATGTGGCAGATGACAAGTGCTAACGATGACTGGCAGGGCATGTTCTTCATGTTTGGTGGATTCGACATCCTCATGGGCATTTTCGTGTGGTTCTGCGTGCCAGAGACCAAGGGCCTGAGCTTAGAGAAGATGGACGAGCTATTTGGCGTGACGGACATGCTCAAGAAGGTGGAAGATGAACCAGAGTACGCGCAGCAGGCGACGGGGCGAGAAATCCCCTCTGAAAGGCTCTGAGGTTGTAGTTCCGTCGTTCCGCTGGCTGATAGGCAGTGACATTCAATATTCACTAGTGCAATGACAAATTACATGTCGATTCGAGACAATATCGTGACAAGAGTGCAGGCGCGGGCGTGGACGTGTCGGAAGAAGACAGCTGCATGCCGTCACGAGTCACGACAGGGGCCCTTGATCCGTGAGGCGGTCGCATCGAGCGGTGATTGCGATTGTGAGCGAGTGTGATTGCTTGCCGCCACCACTGCTCGCACATGGCCGCAATGCTCAGCGAATGACGGGGAGCGCCTCCACGCGACGCGCAGGCTGTAGCCCGACTCATCGGCGGGCCAAGTGATTGGTTCGCGCCGGTTGTGACGAACGGTGGTGTGTTCCTCTCGAGCCTAGAACCGACAGCACGTCGAGTCGACAGGGAGTCCGAGATCGGGCGTCGTCCCAACTGGAGACAAGCTGCCGAGGTAATCTGCAGCTGCTCGGAAAGGGACCGAGTTTGAATTAACAACCATGGATGGGCGCCAGTCGCATCCCGTCTCTCATCAACGCTGGCTCGAAACTGCGCCTGGTGGGCAGCCCGAACCTTGGAGGCAGTCGAGGGACTCCATGGAAGAGCTGTCGCCAAAACGGAAACTCACGGCAGGGCCTGCCAACTCCTGTGGCTCTCCTCCTCCGGCAGAAAAACAAAGGCCCATGCCAATGTTCCCAGCCTAAACTGCGAATGGCCGCAGTGGCCGGATTGGGGATGGAGTTGGAAGCATTAAGTTGCTTTTCTTACCCATCGTATGGCACAGCCCCACGCCAGTCAATGCTAACGTGACTACCCGGCGCTGGCGGTCCACCTGCGCGCTGTCGGCACGCACCACGCATGCAGGCGCCCGGTGCCTGGGTCCTGCATGGCTATGAACCTTGAGCTCACTGCCGGGATGTTGGCGCGCGCGCGCCTCGTTAGCCCCCAACCTTGAGCCCTATGGGGCGCAAAGGGAATCTAATGTACGCAAGGTGGGTACGAGTACGTGTTTCCCAGCCAGCATCGAGTCACATCGCCTTACGGTGCCGTCTCGAGCGGCTGTCGTTTGAAGCACTTGCCATGAACCCCTGGCCAGCAATGCGACGCACGGCCCGGTCCTCCAAACCTGGAAGCTCCCGAAACTTCTTCGGACGAATACTGCAGGAGACTTTCTTTTGGACGGCCACCCGTCTCTCCCACGTGCCGTCGACGAGGTCCTTGCATGATCTTTGGTCGTCGGCCGCCAGTCTCCAGCTCGTTCCCACAATGTGGTCGAGCATGACGCGGTCGAGGGTCTGAGACGGCACCATGCGCGATACGGCCGCGCCAAAAGGCTGCTGCACGGAACCGGCATCGCATTACGAGCTTCATGCCTTCTTAGACCGTGAGCCAGAGGGGCGTCATGACACCACAGCTGGCGCGGCGCGTTGCCAAGCGACCCGGAGAGCTTCTCGAAGACGCCATATCCGGACAGTCGGTGTGATTCGGGGTGCGTATGCGCCGCATCGAGTAAACTCATTGTTCGAGCGGGCCACCCCGGAGCGTCTTGTTGGCTTGCTTTGCCGCGTGGTGGGTGGGTGGACCCGGCTCTACCAGCGCTTGGCTCCTCTTCCCCATGAGATGAGAGGCCCTTCGGTCGTGCCTCGCGAGATGCAACGGGTTAGTAGATGGACGGTACACTGACGCTCGAGTCACCCGTAGTCCCCACGAGGACGGCAGTGCTTCCGCGAAGCCGTCGCCTGTCGACTGATGGGCGCCGGACGATGCTCGGGTTCCATGCCCCCGGTTCGCGGGCACCCCCCTCGGCTGGCCTCGATGGCCCAATCCGGGCCCTCGATCCCATCCCCAGACGTTGAGAGTGAGAGGCGATGCTCGACGAGGGCCGCGGGATGCAACGGTCCTACCCGGCCCAAGGCTTGTTGCTGTCCGCGAAGCCCTGCGCACCGGCCTGCGCCTGCTAATCATACTCCCCGGCTTGACTGGATATATCTGTATCCGGGTCTGCACTCTTCCTCCCCCCTTCCCCCGTAGATGCTCGATATGCTCGTGTCTTCCGCCCTCGTCGCATGTCTTCTCCGTCGTCGGCAGCTTACTGGGATTTTTGGGCCGCAACCGAACCACCTATGAGGCACAGCAGGAATAAGCACTATGGTGAACAGCAGCTCCTCCAGCCGAGCCGCTGGCGGAGGCCCGACGGCTTCGCCGCCCGCAGTAGGATCCGGTACTGCAGCTACACGGCACTCGCACGCTTCCGTGCCAGCCCCCTCATTCCGTACGTGCCTCTCAGCTCTCTTCGTCATTGCTGCATGCCGCTGGGTATGCTGCAGCCAAAAAAAAACCATTTTGCCCTTGATTCTGCACTCTTGAGCTGAATGTCGTACAACGATGCCTCCCTGCATTGTATCCAACACCCGTCGCACGTTGTAGTCTCTGCGGCTGAGGCTCTCAAGACTCAATCGAGACGATCTACCCAAAAGCATCCCCACCACTTTGCCCATTCGCTCACCGTGGCCTCATCCTGCACCTCCCCATCCATCTCGTCCACGGCCGTCATAGCAAGACTACGGAACACATCAGAGAAGCATGCTCTGCCCCAGGGCGGTAGCGTGAACGCACCCTCCCGCCATGGCCGACGCTGACAGCTCCTCGCCCAAAACAGCCACACAGAACTCGCCTCGAACATGGCTCCTGACCGCCGCCCTGTCGCCGTTGGCTGTGCGCCTCACGCGCCAACTACTCGCTCACGGCGACTACGTCGTCGCCTGCCTGCCACCACACGAGATTGAGCACGACGAGCGCAGCGCCGAGTTCCGTGAGCTCATCAACGAGTGCAAGAGCACGCGCAAGGACCGTGAGGGCTGGAAGGACCGCATCCGCGGCATCCGCTGCGATGGGCGCATGAGCTCGTGCGGTGCGGCTATTGCCGAAGCGGTGCAGGTCTTCGGACGGATCGACATTCTGCTGTGCTGCAGGTCAGAAGGTGAACATTGACGGCTTTCAAGCTCGCGCTGCGGTTCGTTGGACCTATACTAACCTTCACCCCTTGCGTAGCCGTCGTGGGAACCGTCGAAGAGCTATCCACGACGCCGGCGACCCAGAACCTCGTCAGGGACCAATTCGAATCCATCTTCTTCACCCAAGTCAATTTCATCAAGGCCGCCCTTCCCGTCTTGAGATCGCAGCACACCGGGCACATCATCATTCTCACAAGCATTGGAGGCCATATTGGCACCCCGGGTATGTCGATGTACACAGCAGCCACGTGGGCGCTCGAAGGCTTCTGCGACTCACTCGCGTACGAAATTGCGCCTTTCAACATCAAGGTCACCATCGTGCAGCCCAACAAGGAGATCCAGTCCCTCACGAATCGCCTCACCTTTGCACCGCAACTGCCCGCCTACGCAGACGCCTTCAACAACGCGCCGAGCATCCGCGAGATCCTTGTGAATGTTCTCAACACAGATCCCGAGACCGCAGTGCCCGACTCATTCGAGTTTGAGGCCACGCCATCGTCGCCGGACAGCACGTCTCTCGAGCCGGAAGTCGTGCGCGGTGAGGTTCTTCACCGGTACCCAAAGCTGCCTCCAGGCGCGGCGGATAAGCTGGTGATGGAGACGGTGCATGCGCTCACGGCAATCGGAGGGCATGAGAACCCGCCTTCGAGGCACATTGTTGGCGCAGAAGGGGCCGTTGCGGTCAAGGAGAAGCTCAAGACGGTGACGGAAGAGATGGAGGATTTTGTGGATGCCAGCCTCGCTGTGGACATCTTCGACAGCGAGCTGGCAGAGGAAGCTAGGGAAAACCGGAAACGAGAGTCCTCCTCCGGGGTCGGGGCGTCGTCGCCAACCGGCTAGGACATGCTCCTGGTCCCAGATTCGTGAGGAAAGGAGAACTTGTGAATTGGCCGTGAAGGCAGTCTACCTGCGGGATGGAGTTGTCTTGTTTCAGGATATTTATACCCATATGTATATTTGATGCATCATCAGTCGGAATTGGAACAGCCAACGTCTTTTCTAAAGCAGCGAATCGTGGATGCGAGGGGTATTCTAGCTTCTAGCGAATATGGAGTGGGAAGTAGAATAGCTGGACCCTTCGAAAGGCATCACCGTCCACGTTCATACTTGAGTTTGGCACTGAACGAAAATGGGCCCATACCCCCGGAGTTCTGAATGAGACCCCCACGATTGACCCCTGGTCTAACCGCTGTTCGGCGCGTAAAAATGTCCCGCCGAAATGCGTCTGCCCCACGTGCTCAGGGCGACCTTTACAGCTGCCATAGGTGGCTGCTGAATGCGACAGCTACACACATGACCCGCAGTAGCACACAGCTCTCTCCGTCAACACTCCGCGAACCTGCAGCGGCCGGGCGGAACGCGACCTAAGACGAGCATGCGTGCGCATCAACCTGGGCGATCCACGTAAACGTCGACAGACACCGAGCAAGCGCTGGGCTATGCCCCGAGGACGATCGGCTGCCAGACAATGTTGGGTGGACAGCAACTGCTAGGATGAGCTCGGATCCTCTGTTACCTATCGCACCCGCGAGGGTTAAGGCTCTCCTTCTGCCGCTGGGGAAGATAAAGGCTGAGAGGTTTGCCTCGTTTGTCGAGAGACTGCGGACTGAATATGTCGTTCATCTCCGGGACATCAGCGCCGATGGGCGCCCCAATAGGAGTAAGTGAACCCCCGGCACGCAAACGGTGCGAAAGGCATAACTGACCGGGCACGTCAAGACATGTTCTCTCCTTTGGCTTACCCGGACGGTCTCATTCTGTACGATCTCATAACCCACCTGCCATCGCCGTCACATCTCGCGCTCTCGCCATTCGACTTGTACCGCGAGCCCCTCTGCGTCATCGCCGTGGCGGACGGAGAGGAGCTTCAAGATGCGACCTTCAGTAGGAGACAGTCTATGAGCGGCTCGGCGACGACAACGGTGGAGAAGAATATCAGAGCATTGTATCAGGAGCTCGAGGACCTGCGCGATGACTATCCCAAAGCGCTGGTGCACCAGGTCGTGGTCTTTGACTACGTGGCCCCCGCTGGCAATGACATCACGATGCCCGAAGGACTCATACCTGTCCCGCCGTTGAAGGACTGCAAACGTACAACGATGAAGACGATCATGTGCGACATCTCATCTCTCCTCCTCGCCGAGATGACGACCCTGGCAAGATCCTTCGAGGCCATGACCGCAATCGAATCGCCTGGGCATAACTCACTGGCTAGAAGCGCAAACGGCGGGCTGTGGGGAGAAGGAGGGCCGAATGGAAGCTCTCGGAGAAACTCTCAATTTGCTCTCCCGCACCACATCGCGAGATCGAACTCCACGACAGGCGTGGAGAAGAGCCAGGCGCGTATGTCCATGCCGCCACTGGCGCCTCGCCCTGCCGCGAGCTCCAGTAGCTCAACGCCAGCACGACCTTCGACGCCTGTGAAGAGCGGGCTGCCAAGCATCCCGATGAGCCCCGACGGAGGACAGAGCACTCCTGGCAGCGGCGGGCCAGGCAGCCCTGAACCAAAGCATGCTCGATCCGAGACTGACAGCCGTGATGTCAGTCGTGACCGCGTCACCGTGCAGGGCTTTGGACCCGGCAGTGCAAATGATCGCTGGCGACAAAGAGGCAAGGGAAGGGCGTCGGTGGTTATTGGGTCAATGTATCTTCAGGCCGGACGGTGGAGCGACTCGCTGAAGGAGCTATCCGAAGGTGCAATGACTGCACGATCACTCAACGATCACATCTGGCATGGCAAGGCCCTGGAGTTGATTCTTATGAATCTCTTCCTCCTCGGCTGGACAAACTTGGAGTTTCAGGTGCCGGCAGTTTGTCAGCCTCCTCAAGATCGGCCAAGCAGCTCATCAGCGCTTAAGTCGGAGCCAGAGACGGCCGACGCAACCCAGCCTAGACATTTGCGTCACCTCCAGCTTTTGCTCCCCGAGCTTCTGGACAGGATTGTGGGCCTCTACTCTCGAATATCGAGCGAAAGTGTGCCACCACTGCCACTGTCAGAAACGACAATTAGGTTCTGCAAGATTTTGTCTGCAGTCCACCTGTGCAACGGCAAGCTAAACGAACGGGCGTTGGATATGATAGTCTGCGGAAAACTGCCCACGGTGGGCCTCACAACCTCGCCTCGACTGATTATTTCTCCTTCGAGGCAGCAGATTGTCAACCTGCTGTTCAAAGCTTTCCCTTCATCCACGACGGAACTCCTCACCACTGCTGATCGAGTGTCGATATTGAGCGGCATAGCCTCCATCTTGGGTCCCTTGGGCTATCGTCGAAAGAAGGCAATGGTGATTCGAGAGCTGGTGTCTGTCCTCATCGGGGGCCTTGTTGAGGCGCGAACACGGGGCGCTGCCGAAGCTGGCGTCCATCCAGCCGCGGGCTTGGTATCACTGGTGCCAGGGCAAGATCGAAGCGGTGGTGCTGTGGCGTTGGACCTCGGTGAGGGGGACATAGAACACGGTTTGGAGGCATTTCTCGACCTGCTTTGCAAGTCATACGGAGTCATCGGTTTTGAGACGCATCAAAACCAGACAGCAATATCCACGGGGACTCCAGAGGACTCCGACGAAGCGGCCATTGCTAGGGTCCTTGGACAATCGTCGACGAGGTTTTTTGGCTTCGACAGCATCAAGCTCAATATCCTGCGAGCTTGCATCAACTTCTCCGAAGCCCTGCCAGACTTCAACGGTGTGCTCAAGTTTTCAAGCGACCTGCTGCGCACTGCGGGATCTGGAGTGGCTCCCGGCCCACGGCGAGAAGATGCTGCGCCACTGATTTCTCGGGATGAGCAAGTTCGCTTGGCGACAAACATCTCGCGCACAGCAAGCCTGGTTCAAAGGATTGGCATGGATCATCTCACGGCAGAGTACTGGGACGAATTTCTTGTCAGAAACATTGTTCTGGAAGCCTCGCCGCCCACACGCACACCCATACCTCACGCTCGCAGCGTTCTGCCGGGAGCGACGGCAAGCCGCGCGTCTCAAGATGTCAATCCCTTCATTTATAACCCATTCTTGAAGGAGCCCGATGAGGTCGCTACACAAAACCTCGTAGAGGGTGAGCTCGCAAGCTTCAAGGTTACACTGCAAAACACGTACGACATTGAGGTGGACATTGAGAGCATACGCTTATGCACAGGAGGCGCTGGATTCGAGGCATTCACCGAGAGCGCTCTGCTTGGACCATACCGAACACAGCTATTAAGATTGAAGGGTCGACCCACCGAGGCTGGATCGATCAAAGTCACTGGTGCCGTGATTAAGGTCCGGGGCTGCAGGGAAAGGCGATTTCCCATCTTTACGAAGCCTTGGACACCGTCGCGCCAAGACAAGATAAAGGCGAAGGGCTTAGCCGCCCTGGAAGCTGACGACGGCGCAGCCAAGCAAACTGAAACAACTCTTGAGCCGAAAACACTGGATTTGAATGTGATCCAAGCGCAACCGATTGTGGTGGTCAAATCGACGACCCTCCCGCAATCTTCAGTCATGATCTTAGAGGGCGAAAGGCAGCTGTTTTCCGTGACGATGCAAAACACGTCGTCCACTCCGGTTGACTTCATGCTGTTCTCATTCAAAGACTCAACGCAAGGACCGCTGCAGGAAGCGCTCCGCAAGCGCGATGCCACCCCGGTGGAGCTTTACGAATGCGAGCTGATGCTCATGAAGCGGCAAGCATTGCGCCTACCACGAAGTGATCAAGGTCGCAGCATAGCACCCGGGGGTGAGGCGACGTTTGAGTTCGAGATACTCGGTAAACCGGGCCTGACGCATGCGACTATCCAAGTCGACTACACGTATCTGGGGGTTCCTCGAGATGACGTCACGGAGCAATTCTACACTCGTCAAGTCTCGTTGGATCTTATGGTAACGGTCAATGCGAGTGTCGAGCTGGCTCGAGTTGACGCCTTGCCCTTGTACGGACAGATCCCTCAGCCGCTTTGGGAGAGGATGGGCGGCAGTGCATCTGTCAAAGCAGAGGAATACTGTCTACTTTCCATGGACTTACGCAACGCTTGGCCGAGCAATATGGCTGTTCACCTCGAGGGCGAAGATGGCTTGACCGCGGAAGAGAGCATACTGCCTGGCAAGACCAGTCGCGTTGTGATACCTGTCAAGAGAGTTTACCTGGAAAACCCGCACGAGTCGATACCAACCTTGAATCCGTCACGCAATCGGCAGTTCGTCGTGAGCACCAGCAAGATCTCACCTGAAACGGAGCGAGCCAACCGCGAAGGGTTCTGGTATCGCGAGCGGATACTTGATACCTTGAGGGCAACGTGGCGGACGACCTCGGTGCCCAAGCGGAGCGGGTCTGTGGAGCTTCGTAATATTCGCCTGTCGTCGCGAATGGTTGAGGCAATCAAAGTGGACGAAGTGGGCATTCAAATCACTGTGCAGGATGCAAACGGCGCTGAATGCAAGCCTTCGAACGTGGCCTACGTTGACGAGTTCATGCAGCTGAAGGTGCACATTACGAACAGGACTGCGAAGCCAATACTCTCCCTTGTGAGGCTGATACCAGCGCTCTGCCACCGGCCGTTGAATGTTGCGCTGGACTATACGCGGAAATTCGCTTGGAACGGGACCTTGCAGCAGCTACTCCCCGAACTCAAAGCCAACAGCAGCGCGGACTTCACGATCGGGATCACGCCCCTTTGCAGGGGCGAGTTCGAGCTGACCGCATCAGTCGAGGAGGTGCAAATCTGGGAGGACAGCGTTGCAAAGAGCGAGGCTACGTCGCAGCAAGGACGGGCCCGGTCAGAGACTCAGACGATGATGGATGCAGCGCTCGGGGTCAAGGAGCGGCGGATGTGGCACTCGAGGAGGCCGTGCGTACTGACGGTGAGGGACAGGGAGTAGCAAGCGATGTATTTGCAAGATGCCTTTATGTATAGACGCTCACGGTCATGATGGTGACAAGGAGGACCGACGTACATGAGAGCTATAGACACGCATATCTAGCATTTACCGGTATGCTATAGAGCCGTATGTAACTTGACATGAGAGTTAATTGCCTGTTCCGGTTGCTTTCTGATACAGAGTGAATATGAAAAGCGTCTATTGATGCAAGTCAGCTTTGCGTCTTGTTTAGATCACTCGACGACTACAAAGCCGGCCTTGGCACCGCTAAGCTTAGCCAAATGCATCTGGTCGCCCCGCTTCAAAGCTTTTTTCTGACTTTCCCGGTGGCCTCGAAATCATGTCCAGCTGCAGTGGTTGAGGGTTCGCCAGCATTCAAGTTACCACGAGTGCCTATTTAAAGCCGGCCCCCGGAGAGGGCCATTACGGGGTACGGAATCTACGGATGGCGTTTCAGGGGTCCTCCGGCTCTCGGGGCTCGCGTCCGTCCGTGATTGGCGCCAGACCCGGCTTTTCACGGCTCTAGTTGCGCCATGATTCCGCCGAGTCAGCAACCGTTGTCGAAAATCTTCGGGAGACCCTCACCGACTGGATTGAAGACTGCGGACACAGCAATCCGACGAGCAACATTCGGCACGGATAGAACCAGTTTGGATTCTTTGCGCATCGGACCGCATTGCCAAACGCAAGCCTTGGTGTCCCTGCGGCACTGGATAACTCGGCGCAAGCTGCCATCCGTCGCACTCGCGCTGGGAACTGCGCCATCAAAACCCCAGCGATTGCTCCGGCCGAGCCGTCTCTGGTGTTGTCGACATGGGGGACCGCTCGACTCTGGATGCAGCCTCGTCCAAGGTCCCAAACGGAATGCACTCGCGACCCCAACCACCAGGGCGACGAATCCTCTTCCTCGACGCCTACGACTCCTTCACCAACAACATCGTCTCGCTTCTCAAAGATGCGCTCGGCGACCATGTCGCGGTGCACGTGCTGCACATGGACCTGCGCACGCTCGACGCGGATCCGGGCCCGGCCTGGACGCGACCCGAGTTCCTCGACCGCCTGAGGAGCTTCGATGCCGTCGTGTGCGGCCCGGGCCCCGGCTCGCCGCTGCACGAGGCCGACGTCGGCGCCTTCAAGCTGCTGTGGGAGCTGCCGCGGGAGCGCGCCGTACCTGTGCTGGGCATCTGCCTCGGGTTCCAGAGCCTGGTTGCGCACTTTGGGGGCGGCATTCGGCGACTGCGACGTGGGTTACACGGCATGGTGCGCGACATCGACCACGTGCGGGAGCCGCCGGCGGACATCTTCGACGGCGTGCCACCCTTCAGCGCGACGCTGTACCACAGCTTGTGTGCTGACGTGGGACAAGATGCGATCCCTGACGAGCGCTGGCGCGATGCTCGGTGGGAACCCCTACCAGGCGCGCCGGACCTTCTGCCGCTGGCCTGGACGCTGGAAAAGGGCGACGACGAGGCACAGGGCGACGAGCGCATTCTAATGGCAGTGCGACACGCGAGCAGGCCGCTCTGGGGTGTCCAGTACCACCCCGAGTCGGTCTGCACGGAGCCAGCGGCGCACGGCGTCATAAACAACTGGTTCCGTCAGGCGCTCAAGTGGAATGAAGCGACACGGCGTGAGGTAGATCGCTCCGTCGAATACGCCGACAGCCTGAGCCCGTCAAACCGCAGCCTACCGGGATTGAACGTGGACAGAAAACTCACTACTTGCCGCTGGTGGAGAGACATGCAGTCGGGGCTGGCGCGCAGCGGACTCACCCCAGGATACGCGTGCAAGAAGATCAAGCTGCCCGACGGCGTAGACACGGCCGAGGTGGCTGAGGTTCTGGGCTTGGGTGCCTCCGACTCTATTATTCTGGATTCGTCGAGCACGGTCAATGGCGACCCCTTGGCCAGGAACTCTATCCTGGCCCTTGATGTCCAAGAGGCCTTACGAGCCGAGTACCGCGTTGGAGACAATTACGTGACGCTGCGTCGGCCAGCAACGCCAAATCGCGACGAAGAATGTCAGCGGATCGCGCTGAGCGACGGGCAGCACGACCCTTGGACGCCATGGCATGTGATATCCGAGTTCTGGCGGTTGCGACGGGCGCCTGATGACGCCCAGCAGCCGTCTCCTACGTTCAAAGGCGGCTTCATGGGATTCGTGACCTACGAGATGGGCCTGAGCACCCTGAGTTCCGGGCTCGTTTCCCAGGAACGCAGCCATCGGCGGCCGGACATCTGCATGGCATGGGTGTCCAAAAGCGTGGTGCTGGACCACCAGGCGGGCATGGCTTACATTCAAGAGCTGACTACGAGTGACTCCGACGTTACGTGGATCGACGACATGGTGGAGCTGCTGCAGAAATCGCCTGCGTGGCTACGTCCGGGGTCTGGCAGTGCGGGTATCAAGGTCAGCAAGAAGCAGACCAACGAGGATTTGCTGCAGGAGGTTCGAGGGGGAGGTGGTCGGCTGCGCTTTAGCATTCCGGACTCGGTCAAGTACGAGGAGGATGTCAGTCTGTGCCAGGACGCCATACGAGACGGCGAGTCGTACGAGCTGTGCCTGACTGCGCAGACCACCATGACCCGGCCGCCCGGAAACGACATGCCTCACCACGTGCGGCCCAATGCGAACGGCGACTTGAGATTGACGCCCGATCAGAGCCTCAAGACCACCCCTTCAGTTGCGGAAGCGTCACAGCAGGGTACGCCTTGGCAGATATTCCGCACGCTGCGCGCCCGCCAGCCCGCACCCTTCGGGTCCTTCATCCGCCTCGGCGGCGCAACTCTAATCAGCAGCTCGCCGGAGCGCTTCCTCACGCATGACCCTCAGGGCCTTTGCTCGATGCGCCCTATGAAGGGCACCGTGCGCAAGTCCGAGGCCGTGTCGACGCTCGCCGAGGCGGAGAAGATCTTGCACGTTCCCAAGGAGGAAGCCGAGAACCTCATGATTGTGGATCTCGTGCGTCATGATCTGTACGGCGTGTGCGGCGCGGGGAGCGTCACGGTCCCGGACCTACTGCGTGTCGAGGAGTACGCCAGCGTTTTCCAGATGATTACCGTCGTCAACGGCCAGCTCCCAGCGGCGAAGCTGCGGGCTGGCACGCAGCCGTCCAGTACCGAGTTCCCCTTTACCGGCCTGGATGTGCTCGCATCGGCTCTACCTCCCGGCAGCATGACGGGCGCGCCGAAGAAACGCAGTTGCGAGATCCTGGGCACCATTGAACCGACGGAGCGCAGCGTGTACGCGGGCGTGATCGGGTACCTCGACGCCCAAGGCCGGGGCGACTGGAGCGTCACCATCCGCACCATGTTCCGCTGGGACGACGAGACGGCTCCCGCGCAGGGCGGGGAGACGCAACGGCGCGAGGTGTGGCGCATCGGGGCGGGCGGCGCGGTGACAACGCTCAGCACGCCAGAAGGCGAGCGCGAGGAGATGCTCACCAAGCTGTGTGGACCGCTGGGCGTGTTCAGGGACGTGGCGTAGAGCCCTAGTGAATTGATGACCGGCGATATGATGGGATGTTACTTCAACATATATGCATGTATGGGAGTTCATGGGACGCGACTTTGACGAACTATACATTCAACAGCTAGATGATAGACGAGACATGGCGCGAGCGACATAAAGCGGGATGGGCCAAGGTCTTTGAGAGAGCAAGCGTCATCATTTCACGTACTCACTGAGAAGCAACAGAAGGTGAAGATGCACGTGAAGCCGTAAATGTCGCTTGAATGCCTATTAATGTCCACTGCCAGAAAATGCGTACACGGGCGAAGCTGCGCCCCGTCCACTTGCTGTCGCGCGCTGTTTAAGAGCCAACTGCATTTCAGTCTACCGCAGGCATAACAGATGGGAGCCAAGGCGTTTAGAACTCCTGCTCCTCCTGGAAAAACATGCCGAAGCTGATGATGGTACCGTAGATCAACAGGCCGCCGACTATGGACATGATCATGGCCTCGACTTTAATGAGATCGGAATGCGCGAGGACGACGGGTAGGGCTTCGTACACGTTAGCCATCGGTCGGACAGCAGGAATCATTTCACGAAAAGTCAGAAAGAAGAGGGGATAGAACGCACCAATTCCCATGACAACAAAGAAACCCGTGAAGAAGCGGCCGACATCGAGCACGGCGGCGCCGGAGCTCTCGACGAAATCATCGGGGTTGGCACATCGGCGAGCGATCCAGTTGGGCACGGGCGCGAGGACGTAGGTGCCGACGACGAGCAGCGGGTAGTAGACCTTGAAGAGGGCGCAGGAGAGGATGACGAGGAGGAAGCCGACGGCGAGGACAAAGGAGAGGGCGATGATGGTCTTGAGGCCGGCGGTGGGCATCGTGGCGGCTGGTCGAGGGAGGCGGGGCGGTGTTTTGTTGTTTTGATGTCGTGAGGGACAGTGCCCCACGAAGGGGAGGATTCGCTGGGGTTCGGAAAGGAGGTCTTCGAGGCTGAGGTCGCTTCGGAAGAGACGTGAAGGCAGAGGGGTATCTTCGCAGTCGCTGTTCGCTGGCTCTGGATGGAGAGCCCCTTCGAGCCTGGGCGACGTCAGCCGCCGGCGGAGCTCCGTGGTGTTGGAGATGGTCGGAGCGGGCATTCTTCCGCCGCCGAGCCGAGCTGCGCCAACGCGGAAGGCGGTCAAGGGCGTCGACGGAGCCCCTGCGCCTCCCGCCTATCAGCGCCCGCCAAAAAAATCTCGACTTTTTGCAACCAAAATATCCGCCCCGCCGGTCTTTTTTCTGGGCGGCAGAAGCTTCATTCACAGCCTCTAGCATCTTCCAGCGCTGCATTTCGCCGTTGTTTGCAAGACTCTCTGCACGGAAGTCAGCCCCAGACTGCCACAATGGCGTCCGACGAGATCATCTGGCAAATCATCAACCAGCAGTTCTGCGCCTTCAAGCTCAAGTACGCCGCTCTCGACCAAGCTCGTCGCCCTCTGCAGACCGCTGACAAGAACCGCTCTCTAGGACCGAGAAGAAGCAGACGTTCTGCCGCAATGAGTACAACGTCACGGGACTGTGCAATCGCCAGTCATGTCCCCTCGCCAACTCGCGCTACGCCACGGTGCGGCAGCACCCTACCAAGCAGACGCTGTACCTCTACATGAAGACGGTCGAGCGCGCCCACCTGCCTTCCAAGATGTGGGAGCGCATCAAGCTGTCCAACAACTACACCAAGGCGCTGGAGCAGATCGACGAGCGGCTCATCTACTGGCCCAAGTTCCTCATCCACAAGTGCAAGCAGCGCCTCACGCGCCTGACGCAGGTCCAGATCCGCATGCGGAGGATCGCCGCCGAGGAGGAGCGCCTGGGAGAGAAGCTGGTGCCCAAGATGGCCCCCAAGATCAGGAACCGCGAGGCCGCGAGAGAGCGCAAGGCCGAGGCGGCCGCCAAGCTGGAGCGAACGATTGAGCGCGAGCTGGTGGAGCGGCTGCGACAAGGCGCCTACGGCGACCAGCCCCTCAACGTCAGCGAGACCATCTGGAAGAAGGTGCTCAACGCCATGGAGCGCGAGGGCGAGGGCATGAGGGACGAGGACATGGACGAGGGCATCGACGAGGACGACGAGGAGGAGCTGGGCAGCGAGGAGGAGGACCTCGACAAGGCCGTCGAGTACGTGTCCGACATCAGCGAGAGCGAGGCCGAGCTCGACGACCTCGAGGACTGGCTCGAGAGCGACGACGAGGAAGAGGAGGAGGAGGAGGAGGACAGCGAGGAGGAGCGGGAGAAGGCGTCCAAGAAGCGCAAGCGCGGCACCGTGACCAAGATGAACAGCAAGCGGCCGAAGCAGGCCGAGGGCGAGAAGCTGACGCTGACCAACGACCTGGCGTGGTAGAGAGGCGATGGGGATGCCAACTTGTTTCTTCAGCCCGCGTGGTATGGGCTCCATGGCATATTAGCTTGTGCACGGCGTTAGGGATATTTATCAATCTACACGATTGACATTCTGGGATTCAAGTGATCCAGACATTGCACATACATTGAGGCAATGATATGCAGCTTGTATATTGCAGTCAATAAATTGTATCGACAAACTTTAGGTGCCCATCTAGATGGATGTTCCAGCGGTCGTTTCATGCCTAGCCACTTCTCGGGTGAGAGTGAGTTGCGGCTGCAGGGGGCATTGAAGCTTCAAACGCGGCTGCGAACAAGGTTGCCCCACCACTCCGACGTCGACAACCACCACGCCCAACCTCCAAGCTCCGAGCAGTCTCCCCACCACGCTCCCTTCCTCCATCCTCTCCAACCCAACTCCAAGCCATCTCAACTCCACGAACCTTTGCCGCCAGCGAACACGATACGCTCCACGAGCCTGCAAGCATTACCACCGCCCGGTTGAGCACACGGCCATCCGTCCGAAACCCCCCGTCTCGCCACGACGTCCACCACACACCACCAGCGATGACGTCGTGGTACTCCAACCTCCTCACCAAGACGTCGTCGCAGATCTCGTCGCTGCGGTCCACGCTGCTCTCGTCCGACGCCGACGGCGACTCCGAGGACGACACGCACGTGTGCCGCGTGCTGCGCAACTACTACGCCGACGGGGGGCGCGCCCTGCCGCCCTGGCTGCCACCAGATCCCAAGGCCGCCGCCGCCGCACCCCAGCCCGTCTACGCCCAGCCGCAGGTCGGCGCGCGCTACGGCGGCCTGCAGCAGCAGCTGCCGGGCTCCGGGTCGGGAGGCGCCCTGAGCAGCCTCTGGGATAACAGCGCGTCTTCGCAGCAGCAGCAGCAGCAGCCGAGCCTCCGCGCGGGGAGGCCAGCGCCCGGCGGGACGCGAGGCTCGCGAGACGACGTCGTGCCGCGGCCGCTGCCGAGCCAGCGCGCGGGCAGCTACCAGAACGTAGCAGGCGGCCCTCCCCCGCAAGCCCAACAACCGGCCGGCGGGTCGTCAGCGCAGGACCGCCTCCGGCAGCGCCTCTGGGGCAGCAGCTCGTCGCCGAGGAGCAGCCCTTCGCAGGGCGGCCAGACGCCCTTCCGGCCCCCGTCGGTCAACAGCGCCAGCAGCGGCGGGGGAGCATCCAACTACGAGGACCGCTTCGCCCCCGGGGGAGCCTACGACAGCGGACGCGCGGGCGGTGGGGCGTACGCGGGAGGCGGCGATGAGTACGGCGGCGGAGGAGGGCGGCAGGGAGCCCCAGGGGGTCCGAGGAGGCAAGGGCTGCCGAGCGGGCCGAGGGGCTACAGATGAACGATTGAGATGGGAAGGACGAGAAGACGAGGAGTAGCGGCATAGCAATGGTTTCAGCTGGATTGTGTTTTGGCGGGTCTGCTTTTTCTGGCGTGGATTATGCGCCAGCCATAGATGGCGTTATACCCGGATAATGGACAGATTTCTAGAAGTTTGCATGGCTCGATGAGCGGGGCCAATGTCTAGTAGACATGGGCGGACACAGCATTGGCTGTCGTGCGTAAAGAGTAAAGACGTGTCAAGTCATGGCTGCATTAATGATTCGTCGCCTTCGTGTATGCCCAGCCCGTAAACTACCTCCAGAGCAAAGCTGAAATCCATGCAAAAGTCCCAATCGCTTCGTATTGCTTACACCGATGCCTGACGCACAAGATCCCCATACCGCCCCCTCGGTGCCCGAGGGCGTCTCACTTGGCCGGCATGCCATCCCCCTTCAACGCGACCGTCTTCCGCGGCAGCACTTCGACCTTTTTGCTTAGCAGCTTGCGCAGCTCCGGAGTGATGACCTTTTGCTGCTTTGTCTCTTCCGCCGCCTTGCCCTTATTCGCGGTGGCGTTGTTCTTTGCAGGGGCAGAGCTTGACGGTGACTGTGCTGCCTGCTGCTGCTCTGACGGGCCAGGGCTGGAGGGGTTCGCAGGCCTCGGGGCAGGAAAGTTCTGCTTCTTGTCAATGGCCTCGACCATGCGCTGGAATCTGCGGAAGAGAGCCTCTGCGCGGATGAGGGTTGACTCCAGGTCGATGGTGTTGGAGAGCTCGTTGACTAACCAGTCGTCAGCTCACATGCACGAAAAGGATAATTGAAGCCAGCCAATACGTACCGTATTTGAGAACCTCATCAAACGCCTTCAAGTGCTCCATGATGACTTCGCGATGCTTCTCCAAGATGGCCAGCGCCACGAACAGCGGAAACTCGGCGCTCAGGTAGTCGGTCCACAGGCCCTCCCAGAGGCGCAGCACGTCCATCCAGGCAAACTCACGCTTGTACCAGACGAGGATCATGCGGAAAAAGAAGAAGAAGTTGGTGCTATCGGCGCGCTGCAGGTGTTCGTAAAGCTTGGGGTCCATGAAGCCGACCAGCTGGTCCAGCGCAAGTAGCTGTGCGCGCATGCCCGACTGATCGCGTAGGAAGTTGCGTTCCATGCGCTCCATGAACTTCTGGAATCCCCAGAAGGCGATGGCGTCGTCCTGGATGACGGCGTAGATGGGCGCCAGGAGGTCCGACATGCCCTGCACGTACCCGAGATCCTTGTTGTACTCGTTGTAGGTCAGGAGCATCTCCTTCATCTGCTCAAGGTGGACGTTGGTGCCGACGTCGGCAAACGGCGAGTTGGGGTCGGGATGCGGCGTGTCTTCGCCCTGGAAAATGGGGACGTTGCGATCTGTCCGATGGACATCCTTTTCTGTTCATAGTCAGCAATATGTCGACGACTTTGTCACGAAGAGACTTACCAATCCTGCCCTTCTGCTCACGCCACCACTCCCCAGTTTCTCCCTCGCCGCCCTCCCCTTCTAGCCTCTCCCACCAAGAGTGCTTCAGTCGGTAGTAATGATCTCTCAGGGATGCAATCTGAGCCTTCCTCTCATCGGCGGTACCATACCACTCGTACACGCCGAGGAGGAAGAGCCAGGCTTCTTTGCGGACGCCATCCTCCGCATCCAAGCCACCGTGGAAGATCCGCTCCTTGACTTCTTCAATAGTCACCGACAGTCGTCCAGTCTCCGAGTCGAAAAATGTTTCCCACTCCGCAGCCGTGACCGGCTTCCGCCTCTCTTCCATCGACAAAGCGCTAGCCCCCTCGAGAAGCTCGAATTCACCCACGTCCGTGTCCTCGAGCTCCATGACATCTCGAACGGTCCAGATGCGGCCCCGACGGTCCCGCTCGCTCTGTTCCGCGATCCCCATGGCCCATCTGGCAAGGTATATTCGAGCACTGTCAAACTCGTCCTGCAGCGTCTGGACTTCCGGGTTTCGCAACAGCCGCTTGACCTGCGGCGGCATATTCGAGTTCTCGGCAAAGTCTTGGGCCGCCCTCCTCGTCAGTGTCGTGACCTTGCTGAACTGATTCATAATATTCCAGCCAGTCTCCTTGACAAATTTGACAAATGGGTCCATCTCCGCATCTCGACTGCCGGACCCTCTGGCGCTGCCTCGATTGCTTTGGCCAGGCGCGGAGGTGCTTGACTGCTTACGTCCAAAAGATTCCAAGTCCTCTGCACTCGGCTCCACGAGATAGGCGTTGGGTTCAGCTCCAGACCTCTCGATCTTGACATATCGCCGCAGCCAACGAAGCACCTCGTCAGCACCCCAGAACATCTGCCCATTCTTATCAAAGGGGTCAAAACTGTCCTTTGTCAGTTTCTTCTTTTGCAGAATGGTGCTCTGGCACTCGTTGTCGTGGAAGAAGAGAGCAGGGAAGCTATCGCCGGCCCTCGAGTTGATGATAATGGAACCATACCACCAGCCGAGGCTCGGCGGCCGAACATGGAGGGAGTACACTGCGCTCAGAGGGATAGCGAAGGAATAGCCGCCTACGGAGCCGCTGTGGGTCGTTACCGTGGGAGGCGGAGGTACGAGATACGACTGCTTCGGCGGCGAGTCTGCATCAGAGAGGTCGACTTTGACGTAGATGCTAGCTGAGTCACCAAGCGCCGACTCGGGTATCCAGGCGAGCAACAGGTCTGAGGACGCTGGTGAGCTGGACTCGTGAGATGAAGACGAGGTAGGCCTGCCATCTCTCGGCGGCTTCTGCTGCAGAAGAGCGATGTATCCAGGGATGTTGTCCTTTGCGGACGGTGTTGGGTGAACATAGACCTGGCGACCTGCGGTGTCAGTTTTGGGGGGGCCTTAGCAGCGAGAGGATGCCCACCTTGCTCTTTGAAAACAGCAGCTTGACGCCTCTGCCAGTCTCGGTGTGGGTAATGGTATTGTAGCCGCCCTCCTCGTCGTCGCTCATCGCGTAGTAGCTCGTCGACGGCGACGCAGGCCGCGCAGGCCCGTCACCTGATGCCGCCATGTGTAGGGCGAGATTGAGCGGGGTACAGCGGGCAGCGCACCCGTTTGAATGTCCTGCAGAGTCAACACTGCGCGCAGATCGTGACGGAAGATCGCTCGCTGGATGGGCTTGAGGAAACAGCTGTCGTTTTGTTTTGTTTCGTTTGGATCGGGGTGAGCATGTGAGCCTCGCTGAATGACGACGACGTGCCCGGGATGCCCCGCCACGCGGTGCGCCTGGAGGGGCAAATCGGCTGTAGTGGTACGGCCGGGTGCGGGGCGCCCCAGCGGCGCCTGCGGGTAGCTGTACCGAGGCGCCCGCCGCTCGCGTCGTCACTGGCCGTGTGATGCGTACGAGGACACGCAACCACTGCTCTTCGCTGACTCGGTGTTGGCGTGCGGCTATATATGCAAGCACTTGAGCTGAGCATCTGAGATTGGTCGTGGAAAGCTGTCTCTCAAGCGTTGGTGAACTAGGTAGGCGCAAATGGGTTTCAAGTCACGTCACACTCATGCAACAGCCGGCTACGAAAATGTCTCCATCGCTGACGGTGTTCGGCAAAGCTTGTATAGAGTCGGGACTTATTTTTTGGAGGTAACTAATTGCAAGGCACATGCAAGCTGTAACTCAAATTCCTCGGACCCAGTCGTCAGCCCATGATCTTTTTAGGGCATTTCGCTCATGGAACTTTTTCATACCAGATACCACATAAGTAGCATGCTTATTTGAGGCACCACTGCGGTGGCGTTGCCAATACACGGTCGTTTTGTAAGCAGGAAAGACCACAGCCCGACGGCCAGACTTCCGAGAATCAGGAGTAGCACATTTCATAATTCGCGTGCTAATCCATGGATGACTACAAACGAGCTGCATACTATTTCCATTCATACCTGGACGAAACGAACTCTGGAAGATGAGTCTCTCGAGTTGTCCTACAAGCTTTAAAGAAGCGAATGAGCTTGCAAGTATATACAACCCATCATGCGCAAGGTTTTTCAATACACCAATCTCAAGGATCCCCAATCACCCCTTCCTGCCACGCTCATCTCTAGGTGCACTTGCCATGCTTCACAATGTCGTGGAGTCCGTTGTGGCAGTTGATCTTGTCATGATCAGAGGTGCATTTCTTGGTCGTGCCGGCGCCCACGAGGCTGTGCGGCTCGTTGTTGCCATCACATTCCGCGAGGTGGCTGTTCAGAAATTCTGGTTAGCTTGGCACAACTTTGGGGAAAAGATCTTGCAGCTAAGGATCAGAAGAATCAGGGCATGCGTACTAGTTGTCCCCGTTGAAGTTAAAACTCGCACCACATGGGCTGTCGACCAGCCTGCCCAGTGTACGAGTGTTCGGGCAGGCTGATTCACCCTCAATCCAGACAACCCAATGGTTTGTCTCGTCGCTCTTCTGGATCTGCTGGCCGTAGCCAACTTTAACGGCTGCCGAGGCGAGGCCAGAAAGGAGAGGGAGGGTAATGAGAATGGCCTTGATCTGCATTCTGGCTGAGATCTTGTGCGTCTGTTGATGAGATGTGAAGATTGAAAGAGGAGAAAAACTCAAGCTTGTTTCACTGACTGGGGAGATTTCTTATTGATTCTTTTCTGAAATTCTATGGAATTCGTGCCCTATTTATACCCATTTCTGTTCCGTCGTAGTCTTGTGTCTGGGCAGACACGCAACATGCCCCTCAGACAATGACGACGGTTACGTCGCCCAGGAGACATCTATGGATACTTTGTCTGATTTGCAGCCGAGTACTCCATCACTAACACTCATGCCTCCAGGAACCTGTTCACAACCATCTAGTTGGTTGTTGATGTACCTGGCCGGCGATTCGCGATCATTGGCCGCAGAGCTTCCTCGTGATATTGCCACGGCATCCAAGTCCATCATCCTCAGGGCCAGTTCGCTGCGAAACTGAGGCTCAGAATTCCTACGACGTCTTGGCGCAGCGGCGATCGATTCTCACATGGTATCATATTGGCGGGACTTAGCAGGATGAGAGGCATCTGACGTAGTAAGACCAACCGCTTCGCACAGAAGCGATTTAGGACCACCTGGACGCACTGCCAAGACACGGGATATCGTCTTACTTACAGATTGACTGCTGACACTCTCATGCTGCATTAGCACATGGAGCTGCAAAATATGCTTATGCCCAGGCTTCTGGAGCCTTTGTGTCAGACGGGCAGAACGCGGATTTAAATCGCAACATCTGCTTCAGGTAATATAAGGTTATTCTTGAACGATGTGACCCAATGCTTATGAATGCAGTGTGGGCGGAATTCGCAAAGGCAGTGCTCCAATGAAAGGCTTGGTATTGCTGGTGATGGTTTCATTCAGTGATGCCGGCCGCATGAATCTCTCAAAAAGGTCAGAAACATGCGTGAGGGGATGATCAGTGACAGTACTGTCGATCAAGTCTGATTGTGACGTATGAGTACTTCCAAGAACGTCGCTCGTAAGCTTCAGGGTATAAAACTACGAGCGTATACGTGAAAGGCCTAGGCGCCTAGCGACCAACGATTACATGCAGCCTGTGGACAGTCATGTCGTCGAGATCCTGGCATTCGCCTTGGAAAATAAGAGGCTTTTTTGAGGCTCGGTCAATGCAACTTGCTATGATTTAGCCCACAAAAGCGAGCTGGTGGCTTCACTTATTTTTGTTTTCACGAAGGGGGGCGAGGGTCTTTCTCCCTAGAAGTGCGGAATCAAATGCACTCCCATTCTTCAGTAGCCGCACGAATCAGGTTTGATTTTAAACACTGAGGATAAAATTATGACGTAAAGCCCCGAGCTGATGATGGTAAGTTGTTTCGCAGTGTGTGCGTCACAAACCCACTTGTATTCCGCAATTGTGGTGTCCATGGATTGCATGTACCCTCGCCACTCACGTTTTTCACCATGGTGTCAGACGATAGTCATCATGGAACATTGCTCTGGATTATCTTTGCGAGACTTCAAAATCAAGTTCTCTCCACTGGGACCAACCCGGCTTGGAAAGGGGAATATACATACCGGGCGATGTCGAGAGCTAAGAAGTATGTAGCCAATACGGAACCCGAGGAGAAGGAAGGCAGCGTTAAGGCTGCGCGAATCAAGCCTCCAATCGGCCGCAAGAGACTGTAATATGCATATGCAGTCTGACCACTTCACATACATGTACGTTGTCTCTTCCAGCCTTGCCAACGGCAGTTTATAGCAACTTTAGCTAACACTACTTTCAGCATTGGAGCTGATGTCAGGTGTGGGTGAGAAGACGGCTTAGGTCGGTTGAAATAGGTGTTAAAATAACCTGCTCGCAATGTGTTGGAAGGACAACTTATGAAACCTAACGCCCCATATAAATTTCCAGCCTGAGAAGAAGGAAAAGTATGTTCAGAAACGCTCTACTTAAACCCATGTCCCGGCAAAGTTATCGCCAATCTTTGCCTGCCTGCTCATCAATCCTGCCGAACGCCGACGTTGATCTGTCTTTCGTCCAAAACGCCGGTCCTTTCCACTACACCGCCCCGGCCTCAGCCAGGAAAATATGATGCTACCAAACACCATCGCGTATACTAAGAAAAGCAAAGTCAGGAAAAGGATGTAGTGCTTTCCGATGACCAGAATCGCTGCCGCATCCCAACTATGCCAGCTGCTGGCGCCGGCATGGGAGAATAGGGGTGTCGTTACCACGCCGCGCAGCATGTGTGGCTCCATCTGACCCTGGCTGTTGGCAAGTATGTGCACAGACTGCTCCTGGCCGCCAGCAATGGCTTGTCGTACATAGTCCATCCAGCGATTTGAGAAGAACATGCACCCGGTGCTGAGCATGTTCTCGACGTATGGAATGCGCATCGGCAGACCCCAAAACAGGTCGTGGCTTGGAACAGAGTTAAGAAGCTCGGCCAGGAAAGAATGTCCGGGATGGGCTGCGATGAAGGCGTTGTTGACGCCAGCGGGATATGCGCCGGGGCTCACAAACGGAAGGCTTAGGACTGGTGTAGAGTCCAGCGCAACATGGCAGGTGACATCGAGGTCCAAGTACACGCCGCCAAACCTGTGGAGCAGTGCATAGCGCAGTATGTTGGCTCGTTGGATATCTTGAGCATATCCCGCATAGTGAGGGAGGATGAAGGGGTAGTGCTCTGAGATGAAGGCTGTAGCATTCTCGTCTGTCCAGAGATGGTACTCCCAGCCTGGGTGAACAGACTGGCAGCTCTGCATCGCGCCCTCATACTTGGTGAGCTTGCCGTTTCCGAGTGCGATTTGGTGTAAGATCTTTGGTGTTGATGCCTGCGATTGCGCCTTCTGCTCGGGGAAACGATACAGGAGCTCTGGGTGCGCTCGCAGCAGACGGTGGAAGGTGGCGTAGGTGCGGACGATTTCACCCAGCTGATAGAAATGATATCGGAGATTCAAGGCGACCAAGAAGATGGCCATCAAGGCAAGAAGACATCGCGCTCGCATCGTGAATGACGTGCCGCCTCGGCGGCCACGAACATTGGCTCTTTGCGCAGAAAAGAATACGAGAGTGTTTGCGAGAGACGCTGGAAGAGAGAAATGCCACCAGCCAAGAATGGATCACAGAGAAACAGAGGGTCAGGAACGAAGTCGATATGCGGAAGCCACGGTTGGGGGGTCCGCATGACGGTATTGGCAGCCGCACTTGGACGCAGCATCTGTTGATACGAGGTACAGCAAGACAAGCCATGCCAAACGGGAGAACCGGAATACGCATTACCCCGACGACTCCACAGCTTCGAAGTTCAATGCATACCGGAATCAAAACGCGACACTGAGGAACCCAGCCTCTTGGCTATGGCCATGGCGGTGGGTGGAGGGAGGTGTGGGATCTGAGTACTGACGTGGTGGGCAAATGGCGGCCCCAGCCAAGAGCATGAGACGAGCCCAGGTCAAAGGGAAAGAGTTGGAATAGCAAAAATGCCCAGAAAACAAGAGACAATAGAGTTGTGACAAGAACCGCGGGGGTGGAGGCTCAGCACGGATTCTTGGACCGCGCATGTGCGGCCATTCTGAACTCATACGAGTACCTGCAGTACCAAGAATATTTGTCCAAGATATTGAATAGACGCCCACTGAGAAAGGACATCGCAATCCTGTGTACAGACCAGGCGAGAACACGGAGAAGTTTCGTCAACATAAATACGAATAAGGACTTGTGACACTTGTGAATCATTTGAGGCGAGCGGATTCCTGGGTATCAGAAAATGATGGAGAAGACCCGTTCGTTGCCGAATTGCCCATTAATTCTCCGTGGCCGGTTCGCACATACAGCTCGAACGGTCCGGTATGTCATTCATCCAGTTTATATTCCATGGCAAGGCCAAGAAACCCCACGAAGGGCATCCACGCCGAAACATCCGGCGCCTGGGCGACTTCTGGCCACTTACACGCCTCACGCAGCGGCCCACTTCTCTCTACCTGCTCGGCGCCAAGAAGCCTAAACGCACTTCACCGTACAACGCGGAAACGCGCCGCGTCGCTATTTCTGGGGATATGAAGGCTACCTGATTCTCGACGTCTTTGCCCGTGCGAGATTCGTTGTGTCGCGGCTGGATGAGCGCAGCGCGTTTCTGCTTACGAACGGCACCGGTACCCGCAAGGCGACGCATTTGCTCTGGATGAGCTCGGCATTTCTGGCGCTGTAATAAAGATTTCTTGTTCGGCTATTTACGCAATGTGTTAGCTCCGTGGCAGTGAAGCTTCGCAATGCGTCGGGGCCACGGCCCTCGCCATCACATTTAGATGGGCTGGCAATCATTTTATCACGGCGTGTAAGAGCAATAATTCTAAGCCAGGCAACTCGAGACAACTCAAAGACGAATCGACGATTTCGGAGGAAAGTTCCTCTGAGACCCGCATTGCCGGCGCTCGGGGCGGTTGCCAAGCGCTGCGCCACCGGTCGTCTTGGCTCGTTGAAATGTGCGCGAGCTCCATCTGGCCAAGATGCCAGAGAACAAAAAAACAACTAATCTAGCGACCGGATTACTTGACGTGAAATCTAGAGAGTGATTTCCTGCAAAATACGGCTCGGGCGTCTGTATATACTCGATCCCGGTTCGCGGGGTTGCGCGGCATCCAATTTCTATGAACCCGCCTCAGGAGCCGTGCGAGCGATTCTGCAATGCACATACATAGTAGAGCAAGTGGTCTGGAGCAAATGCATGATTCTTTATCCTAGATACACGTCATCCAACAACGTGACATTTGGGGGTCCTGGCTGGATATGAGTCCCGTCATGCCTCAGTTCAGCCCCTTCCCGTTGCCCATTTTCACCCAAGCGCCTATTCCTACGAGACGTTGAGTTCTTCCTGCTCCACCATCCGGCCCAAAATGAGGCTTTGAATCACAAGTTCATCAGTCAATACACGTACATCTCCCCCAACCGGAGCTTTGGTGGCCATTTGCTTCTTCCTTTTCGAACCCGCACCGCGTGACTGCGACAGCACCGACTCGGCCGTCCCTGCAGACTTGTCAACGTAGAGCCAGTCAAACGGCTGGCCGGTCCGTTGTCGCGCCCCTAAGGCCTCTCGCGCTTGCTGAGCGGTCGAAACCCTTGATATGGAAGATGGCCCCATAGCCTGAACAAGGAACATGTACTGCTGCTTCGTTGCTCCCCGCGCCTTCTTGGCATCCATGACGAGCAAGATGCTCTGATCCTGCAAGGGCCTGCGTCTATGCTCGATGACCTCTGCCAATCTTGCATCTCCTGCTGAATACGCCGGAAGAATCCGCGATCGGATAGCATTACCGAGAACAGCGGACGAGCCAGCACATAACAAGTAAGGCTCCCAGTCCACGATTTCGCCCCTCTGGAGGCAGGCTGCGATCCATTGGTTGCTCAGACAGGGTAGGCCCAGTGCGAGGGCCTGCATATACTTGGGCTTCCTCGAATGGCCATCGGCAATGAGCACCGTAAACCCGTGGCTTGAATTGTTGCGTGAGAGTCTCAGGGGTTCATCCTCATCAACCGCCGCATTGGCTGTGTTCATGATGGCTGATGACTCGAAGAGTTCTTGAAATCCGTCCTTGAGAACGGTGCCGCCGGCTTCTATGACCATAGATTCAAGCTTTGTGCGCTGCTGTTCCGCTTTGTCCGACTGCGAGGACAAGGCAAATATCATGCCCTCGAACAAGCGACGCCCACGGTGGACTGAGCTCAGGCTCTGCCGGAAAGATCTGCCGGACTTGGAGTACGATGTGGCCTTTTCAAAGGTCGATGGAGGTGGCGAGTGGTGGAGCTCATCGGTAGAATCCGAATCCAACCTCGTAGAGCCCTTGGCCAGTTTCGCGGCCCTAGTCATCGGTTGTGGCGATTCCGACTTGGTCGCAATCCTCAATGCGCGCTTTCGCATGTTCCTTTCGCTCCCTGGTGAGATCATGTTGACTGACCTTGGCAGATCAGAAGCAGCTGAATCCTGGGTTCCCGGAGTCGTTTTGGATGAGGGCACTGGTGTTGCGGATAGTGTAGTCAAGCTGGATGAGGGGGCCCCCACGCCTTCGCTCGGGAGATTTTGGAGTGATGTGCGAGGATTTGGTCCACCGGATCGCAATCGACTTGAAACGGAGGCAACCTTCCGTGCCGGGTCTGTTCCATTCTTCAGAGCGCTTATTTGATGTTGGACAGCGTTTTGGGCACCAGCAGAGCGCTGAGCAGCGGACACTGTGTCAGCTGTGCTATCTGGAGCCGCTTCGGCTTGCTCCAATCTATCGTCAAGCTCTGTTGGCAGCAGTTCAGATGTAGACGAGCTGGGTACAGCAGTCCTCCTGGCTCGTGTCCTGACGTTCTGCGTTCGGCTGAAAGGCGGCAGAGAGGACGTTCCCATGGTATCGTCCGCCTGCTTCTCGTGAACCGTGTCTTCGTGAACAAGAGGCGGAAGCTCTGGCTCCGAAGCTGGCGGGATGCTGCGCATGTTATCGGCAGGGGAAGATCGCGCCGGGCTTGTAGCTGGAATCATCTCCACGTCAGCTGGCTCCGCCTCGCGGATGTGCTTTGCTGAGGCATCTTCGCCCTGGTCGAATGATTCTACCTCTGCGCTGGCCACACCCGGCGTTGCCTTGGTGGATTCCACAGAGGGTGTCTCAACGGAAGGGGCAGGAACTTGTTGAGAGTCGCGAACCACTGCGACCTCCTGGTTTTTTATGTGACTTCGACCCGCCGCTTCACCAATGGCAGGTTCCTCGTCAATGGAGTGCAGCCTCCGCTTCTTTCTGTTTTGTTGCTCGCCCGATTCTCGTCGCGAGTGTCGCTGGAAGCTTACTCTTTCCATCTGCTCTCTGGCTTCAGCTCGTCTCTTCTCAGCTCGTTTCCGACGCTCTAGCTTTTCGAAGACACCCCCGTCCTCGCTTTCGAGATTCAAATCCAAGGGGAAGACGTCGTTGTTTGATTTTCGCTCTTGCGATTGCTTCATTGGCTCGTAATGCGCCAAGGGTTGGCGGGTAATAGGCCCCTTCTGCGCTTGCAGTGACGGCGACTCTGGAATGAGCTCATCCTTGGGAGAGGTACAATCAACCGGGTTGTCCTCGGACGCAACGGCTCTGTCTTTGAGCAAAGTGTCTGGGACCTCATGCAGCCGTGGAGGGCTCGATGTGCGTATATCTGTCGGTGATGACACGTTCGCTCGGTTCTTAAGAGGCGACGTCTCCAGGATATTCGGCGAGATCGAGTTGAGGAACATGTTCGGGGAAGGGCGCGATGATGTTGGGCTGGCCTTGACTGCCGATGAGAGCTGCTGGGTCTGCCCGAAAAGCTGGGTCCCAGCCAGAGGCACTGCAAAGCTTGGTTTTGCACCGAATGGGTTCTTGGGCAGCGCTGGAGTCTCAGGCGGCGCATCACGAGGCTTAAAAGGGGTGTATGCTGCATTGGAATTCAGTTGGGAGGTGCGTGCCTCCACGCGCCATTCGCTTCTAGTGGTGTCGAAACCTCCGTCCTCGGAGATTTGCGACGATGGCCGTGGAATGTCACTGAGATTTCCGAAGTTGACGGCTCCTGTGTCGCCTTCCTGGAGGGTTCGTGGCTCAACGCTGGTATTGCCTCCCGTCGAGTGCCCAACGGGGCTGGAGGGCAGAGGGTCGCAGAACGCAGCGTAGTCGCGGTCTACATTGACCTGCGTAGGCGTCTGCTGAGAGACATCCATCCTTCGAGGAGGCGCGGCAGCACCTGCAGGCACCGAAAGGTTCCGAGGTGCTAGGGGTGCATCACGCCGTTGCACGTCGAGGGGAGGCGTGTCCTCGACAACGTCAGCGTCTTCGAGCCCGAATGATTCGGGCTGCGGGAGCGGCTTGGTCGGGTCAACGTCGTGAATCGTGTCGGCCGTTAGCGCATCGCGTGCAGCCCTGTCTGTTGTTTGCTTTTGCGACGGTCAGCATGGGCGCCCACCCTTGGCCGTCGCCACTCACCTCGACGTCACCAGAACGCGCGCAAGCTTCCGCAATCTGCCCAACAGGCTCAGAATCCGCCTCGGGGTCGCAATCCGCCGTTGTTGGCCGCACAGACGCCGGGGAGCTGCTGAGCTGTCACATCGTTAGCGGACGAGGAGCCGCACTGCCTCGAGGTTACACGGAGCGGGTACGTACCGTTCCGATGCCGAACAGGGCCTGGTGGGCGTCAAAGATGGCCTGGCTGTCCTGCGCCTCGTGGCTCGCTTCCAGGGCCATGTCTTCCGCCTGCGCGAGCGGTTTGGGGCGCGTCATTGCGCTGCTTCTTGAGCCATGGTCGATAACGTCGAGTTCGACGACTAAACGCCTCTAGAAAGGCGCTGGCGTGGCGAGGAGGGGACTGCGGCGCGCGCCAGCGACACGCTATCACGTGCTCCATTAAGCCACGTACGATGTGTTGCATGTATCACTCTGCACTGCAGCACTTTGTCCATTCACAAGCCTAAGGTACCTACTCGACTGCAGAGTTACGTAGCAGAGATGATCATACGAGTACTCGGAGCACGTGCGCAAGCTTGAATCAAACAAGGGTTGAAGACACGGGGGAAATGGCCACTGGTTAAGGTATGATCCGATAGTGCTCACATGCTAAATTAAACAGGCTATAAAATGCAAGAGATTGGAATGGGTATGATCGCATTCGATAAAAGTCTGAAAAATGCGTCTGAAATCAGCGTCTCTGCCAGCTCTCCTCGCTTCCCCAATCGCCTCCGGAGTAATCAATCGCCGCATTTCCTTCCCGTCGATCATGGCTGTGAGGCTGAGTCTGATGTCCCGGTGCGTTAGCCATAGCTCCGGCTGGTTGGACGTTGCTATGAGGAGCTGCCGCATAGGGAACCGGCATGGGATTTTGTCCCGCCCGCGGCATCGGGCCTTGGCCCGGCTGCCAACCTAGCCCTTGGAAGTTCTGCCCACTGGTCCACTGTGGTGATGGCTGGCTTGGATTTCCCTGAGCGGGCATTTGTCCGGGTGCGGTTTGTATGAACTGATTCTGCGACTGTGGCATCTGTGATGGTTTCGAAGGCTTGAACCACTTTGCCCATTTCTTCTCTTTCTCCTTTCCAGCTGCATCGTTTACAACATGTTGTTGCGAGGGGCCGGCGCCGACATAATAACCCTGAGGCGGGGCGCTGGGATGCGCAGGAATATTCCATGAAACCCGCTGCTGTGGCGGCTGTCCTGGTGGTGCAAAGCTTTGCGGAGGCATTGGTCCCTGATAATTCGTTTGCCCCTGAGGTGGCACCTGTCCATGTAGTGGCATCTGTCCGTGCTGATGAACCTGTGCCTGAGGCGGCAGTCCAGCAGAAGGCCGCCCAAGATGTTGTGCATGCTGCATTGTCTGGCCGGATGCCAGGTGCCAATGGACCTGTTGATTTATTCCAGGTTGCGGACGAACGCCAGATCCCTGAGGGACAGCTCCTGTTGCTGGTTGTGGCCCAGCAGGACCCAAGCCCTGCGGCTGCTGGACACTCTTTCTCTGCACGTGTGGAGATTGTTGGAGGCTCGAGGCCATGGAGCTTGGCTTCGTGCTCTGCGGCGTCGCATTTGGCTCTGAGACCACCTCCGACTCATCGTGTTCTTCGATGCGGCCAAGTACATGAGCAGGCGTAGCAATCGGTCCTTGCGGCGGAGGCGGCGAGGATTGTGAGCATTCCTGCTGCTTGGCGGCTTCATTCTGAGGAGGTGCAGCCTTAGACTGCACTTCAGGCCGCTGTGCGTTTGGAGTCGTCACCTGGTAGCCGATGGGATACTCGTTTGATGGACGCTGCGGCGTGGAGGTCAAGGGCGGCTGATGCATTGGCTCCGAGAGCCCTTTCGATGCACCCTGGCTCTGTCCGCCATTTCCCTGGCCGGCATTCTGCCCTGGGAAGAAGGATCCAGGAACGCGTTCTAAGGAAGTCCTGGTAGGCTCAGGATGCCTGGCGGTGCTTTGCGGGCCTACCTGTGTGGAGGAAAGAGGACTCGGCCCTGATGTGCCATTGCGAGGTGAGGGAGTATAGCCTGCTCCATTGGTAGCAATGACGCTCTGATCAATTGAAGGATTTGGTGAGTCCCGTTGTGATTGCTCCATCGGTGAAGGCGTCTGCAGAGGCAGCATAGACGATGAACTTTCAGACCTGGGTCGCACGGGCGACACTTCTCCAGGACTGAATGTAGAGGCGCGACGAACGTCCTGGAGCGGCGGCGTCTGATTGAGTTGGATTGGTTGCCGCTGTTGCTGTTGCGTACCGGCATGAGGGTTTTGTTGCACTGGGGGGCTCCCTACGACGCTTTGCGATCGACTAGGCTGCACTGCAGTTTTTTGAAATTGCTGCTGTAAAACTTGGGGTTGATTTGGCTGCAGGGGCTGCATTTGTCCGTGTGAATGTCCATTTGGCGGCTGACCATTTCCGTTGCTCGGAGGCATCTGCTGGCGCCAGGGCCATGGACTGGGTATCCCCTGTTGCGAATTTCCCATTACAGGCATGCCACTCACCGGTTGAGCAGGCTGATGACTGTGCCATAACGGTTGAGGAGTAGTCTGGCTACCAGGCGGCCCATTTTGAGGCACGTACCTTTGAGCACCGTTGAGGGGAGCTTGAGAAGGCAGTTGACTAGGACTCGTCATGACGCGTTTCACACCTGGATTCGGCTGCTGCTGCCTTGGAACACCCATCACGGGATTTAGGCGTTCAGTTGGTTGCGGAGACGTGTGATCATGTCTTTGAGAAACTCCAGCAGGCGTAGTGGGGGTAATGGTAGTTCCTGGCATGGGAACCTGCTTTCTTGCCGTAGGTCCTTGTTGCTCTGGCGGAGGCGGAGCTTTCCAATGCGCCGGTCTCAAGACCGATGGAAAATCAGAGAAGGGAGGGCCTTGATTCTCAGGTCTTTGTGAAACAACAGGCTTCCAGGCAGGATCGAACTTGGGATCGGTGTTGACAGCGGGCTGCTGCGGTCCTTGTATATGCTGCTCGGTTCCAGCGAGATGCAACACCATCGAAGGCTCATGAGAGAAGCCTTGCTCCGAAGCCTTGTCCCTTGGCGTCTCCTTCACAATGCTACTGTCTATGGCGCGTGCAGCAGCACTTTGTGGGGGTACCGTGGGTTGAGCTGCTCCATCTATAGACGCTTTGGGAGGCATCTGCGGCGGTGAAAGCACACGTGGAACATTGCCGGGATCGAACGTTTCCGCAGAACCCGACCTTAAGCCCAGCATCAGCGACACTTCACGCTGAAGTGACCCAGGAGTGCTTCTTCTCCTGTCCATCCTGTCTGCTGGAGATTGTGCTGTCGCCGCCGCGTCAACTTGTCCAGGAACGTAGGGCTGATATGAAGGTTGCTGTCCGAGGCTCCCAGTTGGCTTTCTTGCTATCTTGAAAGACTGTGTTTTCTGCTCCAACGGGGGCAGGGCTCCGTTTCCAGGTTGCTGCTGCTGCTGGGACCATTGATAGACTGGCTGCGGCTTTTGCTGCGTTGCATTCTGCTGTGCATCTTGACCCTGCTGATGCTGTTGCTGATGATGCTGCTGTTGCTGATGCTGTTGCTGATGATGCTGCTGTTGCTGATGCTGTTGCTGATGCTGCTGTTGCTGCTGCTGCTGTTGCTGCTGCTGCTGCTGCTGTTGCTGCTGCTGCTGATGCTGATGCTGTTGCTGCTGCTGCTGATGCTGTTGCTGCTGCTGCTGATGCTGTTGCTGCTGACTCTGAACCTCTTGTTGCTGTATTAGACCTTGGTGGACCTGCTGCGACTGAATGGACTGCTGTGCGGGTTGCTGTTGTTGTTGCTCAACGTGCTGCTGCTGCCAAACTTCATGGCTCTGCTGTTGCGGCTGAGGCTCTTGGGCCTGCGACTCATCTTTCTGTTGCACCGTCTGTCCTGGTTGGTCCTCTGGCCCACGCTGCGCCTCCCGCTCCGCGAGACTCGTCTCCAGCGTTTGCGGCGCCTTTGTCTCCAATGGGCTGCTCCTCTCCGGCAGCTCAGCCAGCCCGCCCGGCGGCGCCGTCTCGATGGGCGCCAGCACCGAATTGTCGCCAATTTCCACTGGGTCCGGGTGAAGCTCGATGTGAGCCCTTGCCGTGTGCTCGGTCGGCATCTCGGCTACGACGCCGACGGGGTCAAAGGGTTGCGGCGGTGCTTCCAGGTCGACGGGCAGCTCTTGCGGCATCTCACGGCCATCGATCATGTGTATGGTCGGCTGGCTGTCTGCCATCCGCGGTGACACTGGCTCTGCCGGGGCCGGCTCGGACATGGCCGGCGGGCTCTCGGTCGACGATATGACCGGTGGGCTTGCGGTTGAGGACACGACTGGCGGGCTCTCGGTGAAGGATACGGCGGGCGGGCTCTCGGTCGGTCCCGGCCCAAGTGTCGTGGCAACCGACTCTCCCTGTTCTCGGGAAGTCGAGAGGTCACACTTGGGCATCATCGGCGTCGTCTTCCCGCTGGCCATGGGGCTCACAGCCTTCCCCCCAACACCAAGCCCTTGGCCCTCGAACCGCTCCCCCAAGCCCCCGGCAACGACCCTCTTCGCCGCCTCCTCCTCTTCCTCGTTCAGCGGGCTCACGTCGGCGTACACTCCAGGCCCCAGGAACATGAAGCTCTCAGGCTGGAAGACCTGCTCGCCCTCGTCCTCCTCGGGCCCGTCGGCCTCCCACAGCAAGCTAACGGGCTGTGCCGTCGCCGACATGAGCGGCTCGTCGGGCTTTCTCGCGTCATTGCTGGCGGTTGCCGGTGCCTTGGGCGCGCCCGTCGCTCCCGTCTGCCGGCGCACCTGCTGTTGCGACTCGAGGCGCTCCTCGGGCGCGAGGTCGGGCGCGGGCGCCCCCAGGTCGACGAAGTCGGGGAACTCGTCGCCCTCGCTGGGGAAGTGGTACTGGATGTGGCCCGAGGGCTTGTACGTGTAGAACCATCGCTTGCCGTCGTAGTCGGACTCCCAGCCGAGCGGCAGAGCCGGCATCGCTTCGCCTTTGCTGCAGGATCGCGGACAGTGATTCGATGGTTCGGCCGCGGTCGCTGGATGGCCTAGTACAGCATCGCCGTTGCAGCTCGGTCGATGCCAGCGGCGCAGAGCCTCAAACACCCAAGCGCAACAAGACACGGCCGACAAAGCGGCAAGAAGCTCGAGTGCCAACAATCAGCAGCGGACGGTCCAGGATGCAAGCTGCAGTCGAAAAGGCCATCTCCGCCCAGAGAGCCTGACCATCAGCGCCACAAACGCGGCTGAGCTGAACTGCTTCCATCCCCTGTCAGCGATTGCCGGGGGGGCCGGCAAACTTGAACTGGACCAATAGTCATCCGTGCGAGAATTGAATTCCTTTGAAAACATTACGGCCCTGCGGAGTACGGAGTACGGTGTGCTACGTTGACCAACATGCGTGTTCCTAGAACTGTCTGTCTGGACCGATGACGGCGGTGTTTGCGGCCCACGTTCGTGGCGTCGCTATTTATAGCAGCGATTCAGTATGCATGAGACCCTGAAGACGACGAGGCATCTTGATCCACACCGCGTTCACAACGTTGTCTCTCGCAAAAATCGTCTCAAACGGCTTTGTTTTCTTTCTATGAAAGGTCTAACTCTCTCAAAAAGTAGGAGCTACCTATATGTATGCTATTATCGCTAAGGGCCAGGCACCAGCCTGCAGTCATCTCTATGTGTATGTGTAGTCCCATCGGAGACGTGGGTCGGGCTGGTCTATTCTCTCATCCAAAGCCCGACGAAAAGGGAAAAGTTGATTAATCGTAAAGTCATGAAGCCGTGATGGCAGAGTCGCAAAATCAGACAGCTTCGTCCTGATGGCTTCTGTTGGCAGTGCCACTGCGGGCGCGCCCAAAGAGGCGTGAGCGCGACAAAACGTGGGATTCATGGGACGTGCGGGACGTGCGGGAAATGGACGGCGCAAGGGCTGACGTCGAGCCGCGGCCCTCGGCGTCGGGCTCTGTCCTGAGACCACGCTCCTTCTCCCGAATGGACGCCATGCGTTGCGCCAGGGAAGTGTCGCGTCGGTTCTCAAACACGTCCCCGAAACCCAGGATCGCTTCCTCGTTGGTCGTCGGCAGGCGCTGACTGCGGAAGCTGGCGCTGTGCATCCTATGCGTCGGGGCGGCTACGGGTGTCTCGTGGCCGTCGGTGGAGTGAGAATGATGAGTATCCTTCCCATATGGCGGCGGCTGCGAGCCAGCCCAGTACATGGGGAACTCGCGGCTGCCACCAGGTTCCACGCGGTACGGCGCCTGGATGCCGATCTTGACCATCTGTTCCATGAGCTCCGTAACAAATCTATTGTGTCGGTTAAGTCGAAGAAGTTCGTTCTGGAAGTTGCTCTTGTGCATGAAAATCATGTTCATGGTGCAAGACCGAACCTCGGTGAGACTGGTCATCTCCGTGATGATGGTAGGCTGGTAGTCACGCTTGTTCGCCAAGCAAAACTCGAGCATGCGAGCCTTCAGCTCCTCAATCATGTGGCCTGGCGTGCCGAATCGCATCACAAGCGGTATGACGTCGGCAAGGCCGTTGGACCGTCGCTGGTTGAGTATGAAGAGGGTATTGAGGAGCGAGTTTGGCGCTTGGACGATGTGACCCTGCATCTTCTTAAATTCGGTGTAAAGCAGAGAAATCTCGGTGACGTAGTAGTCGTCGCCGTTCATGTTGGCTCCAAAAGACCCGTATATTGTGACGCGATCACCGACGTCGAAGGGGTGCTTGATGAAGACAAAGATGATTGACTGCAGAAATTCTTGCGCCGTGGCCTGCAGCATCCACGCAAGACCGAGAACAGAGGTGCCGGCCGAGGCGAGACCAGCCGCGGCCGAGCCTGACAGTATCGAGATGAAGACGATGATGGCAATGACGACGATGATGAAGAGGAACACCTTGTCAAGCTTCTGGATGACCGAATCCAGGTCCTTTAGCGACGCGGCAATAGCCTTCTTCTCCAGATGAATCTCGTTGCAAACGGCCTCGAACTCGTCCATGGAGATGTCGCCGTTAAGGTCCTTGTCAAAGACGGCAAAGGCACCGTCAATCTCCTCCTGGGTCTCGAAGACCATCTTCAGGTCGTCTGGCAACACGTTATCGCGGTCGTCTCGCACCAGCCCTCGGTAGATGAGACGAGCCAGGGTATGGGAAGAAGCGGTGGTGCGAAGGAGCTCGCCTACTACCTTGCGAGGCTGATTCACGTTGACCTTGCGGCCGATGAAGTCGTTGCCAACCCTGTTGGCCATATTTCCAACCTTGCCGAGGACATGGCGGGCGTTCGTATGGAAGGTCTGCATCGGCGTCTGCACGCCACTAGCCGTCGCTCCACTGCTCCCCTGCCAGAAGCTGTCGCTATGCTCCAGCTTGAGCTTTGCAAATTCGAAGAGTTGCACGACCTGGCGAATGTCCGCCTTGTTGTTGTCAATCCGGGTGGCGTAGGTTCGCTGGTGAAATGTAGTCGCAATCATCTGAATGAGGATCTTTTCGACGAAGTTTAGCGTGGCAAGGACAAAAAGGGAGATGATGACCTTGTTGACGATGTCGATCCAGCCGTTATTGACCTCGTCCTGCTTGCCGTCCGGTACCTGGCCGAGGTGGCCGCTGGTTGTGGGCTTGAAAGAGATCAAGATGGCCAGGAACCAGAGAAAGAGGGCAGTGTGTAGTTCGAGCTGGTGGCCGATATCCTTCCACTTCTTCGGCGTTGTGGAACCAGCGACACGAGCCGCGCCATGGAAGACGTGCGGTATCAAGCTCGTGACCATGCGCGACAGCCAGAGCGAACACCACAAGATCTCAAGCCAGATGCCAAACCACATGAGCTGAACACCACCAGTGCCTCCCACGAGCTTGTCATCGGGGTTGAACCTCAGGGCGCCGATGAGGACGGGGATGAGGAGCAGGGCGGCGCCGGGAAAGAGATAGACCATATATCGGACGAAGCGAGGGTACTTCTTGAGGAAGACCCAGAACTTGTACAGAGCCGCGTCTTTGTTCTTTTGCTTGGTCGTCACTTCCTTGACGGCAGGTTGGTTGAAAGCGTCCTCAGGCTCGGGGTTGTGGGCCCGGCTCCTGGACTTGGAGGCACCGTCTTCTTGCTCCTGGTTGGAGATGAGACGTTCGGCTCGTAGCAGCTCGAGGTCGTCGCCGAGACGGCTGGCCTCGGCGCGGTGTCCAGACGGGGACAGGGCGTCATTGCTTTGAGAGTAGGCCGGCGCCAGCGTGTTGGACGTATCGAGTGTCGGGAACGCGTGCTTTTCGTCAATGTCCACCGGATGCTGAGGCTCCGGAGGCGCGATTTCGCCTTCTTGATGGTGTGAGGCTTTCGAGGTAGCCATGATGAAGGAAGAGCCAAGTGTAAGTGACCCTGGATCGCCGCCTCACGGCTGAGACGGATAACAGATGCTGGTCGAGGTGTCGAGAAATCAGACCCTTTGCGATGCCATCCGAGCGACAGACGACGAGTTCACGACGAGGAGAGAAATTAACTCGATTTTGTTGAAGCGCCGGGCGCTGACCCTGATCGTCGTGTCTGCCGTCGACCTCAAGGTGGGTGGAGCGAATGACGAAACAAGGACTGCGCGGTGGATATGACGGCACCCCGGAAAGCGACCCGCGAAAATTGGAAGCGAGTGACGGCAGGTCCTTCTATTAGACAAAACACTGTTTGTACGCCACAGGTTCGCTGAACTTAGAAAGTGGTGATGTGAACAGCAGAGGTCGGATGGCGGGGATGAAGAGGCGAAGAAAACAAGTGGGAGGTGCACGAAGAGGATTGCACAATCCTCCAAGATGGTGTTCGGCAGGAGCTTCTCACAGGCCCGCGCCAGCTCGCAGGCCCGTTTCTTCAAGACGGCGCATCCCGTACAAATGGGCAAAAAAGCCGAGCACCGACCAGCGGCATCGTGGCGGGCCTTTGTTAGCCTGCTCCACCCCACCGACCGGTCGTGGTGAGATGATGGCACTGGGTGGAGATAAGGGCCTGCGGCGCTCCAGCAGTTCAAACCTGCTGTCCCTGGCTGGGGCCTCTGGCGAGACACGGACCAACGAGCAGTGGCCAACGAGCAGCTTGGCGATTGCGATCCGTGACAGCGGGACTCCAAACGTCATCCCCGTCAGTCCACAGCCCACCGAGCAGACCGCCATCAGCGTGGATACGGGGGAGATGTGCAGAGCGCTCGATTGCATAAGGCAGTCCTCCCCCATCCGAGCTCCCGAGGACTCCATTGCGTTGCGAAGGCATGCGCCAAACCCGTCCTCAATGGGAGCGCGATTCAATCCCATCGCTCGCGAGTCGCGACGCGACGCCGCGAGAAAATCTCTGATAAGCCGCCGCGCGATAAAGGCCCGGATAAGAAAATTCAGGTACAGAAAACGCCACCGACGCCACCGCCTGCTGCCAACCGCACTCCCGGTGCTCACGCAGCCCCGAGACAGCAATGCATAATCCGCACAGGTCGAGTGAACAGATTCCCACCCAGAACAGAGGCCCCAACACCGACTTTCTGCGTTAAAACACTGCCCGGTGCATCCGGGGTGTTGTGGACTACTCGCACATATTTGCTCAGGCCCAAATAAGCAAAGGATCGGCCGCGGCGCTTGTCGATCTGCACCGTCTGTCGCCGGCGCCGCTTCTGTGGCATGCGGGCCGGGGTGACGGGCGGCTTGCCCAGTCCGGCCCCGGGCCTGCAGACTGCGCGACCCATTCGAGCGTGCGTGGCAGACGCTCCACCTGCGGCGCGGCTATCGACCATGTGCATGTGAGAGTCCGTTGGCCCCAACGAGCCGCTCAAGGTCTGGGGAAAGCCCAAGCGTGACGGCGCTCAACCTTGCCCACCATCGTGATGAGCCGAGGACGCCGTGCCTAGTCGCAGGCGAGGATCATGGACACGAGGACAAGCGGGTGGCTTTGGTTCTTCGAGCCGAACCCCGACGTACAGGCTGCTAGACGCCACACTCGCTCGCACTCAGGGCCGCCCGGGTAAGGTACCAAAGTAGTATTACCTGCTACGTCCTATCTGATCTAAGTTGTTTCCCAATCGGTCCCTAAAGACGCTGGTTCCTGCACGACCCTCTGTGAATGCAGGCGTCCCGAAGAAGCTCTTGACCGCATTGACGACATCTCCAGATGTTACACCAGATCCTCGCATCTCAACCTAGTCCCAGAATGGAAGCAGCCTCAAACGTCGAGACTGGCCCGTGTGTTGCTGATCCGTTCTCAATCGTGAACGCCATGGCGAACCTTGTTCTCGCTCCAGCCCTTGGGTTCCGCCACCCGTCCGCTTCACGCTAAATAAAGTCCACCTCGCCGGTCCTGTTTCAGACACGGCGTGAAACTGCCTCTCCAAGGATTCAACGCACACTCGTCTTCAGAAACGTCCAAAAGAGTCTCGCATTCGTTTGATGTCTTATCATCTTTTCTATTCCGTACATGTACGCAGCTGCGTTACTGTCCGCCACTAGAGTCTATAGTAGCGGACTTTAAACTTCGTCCCTAGACTCATGCACCTTGATGCTCCAGTCCTCGCCAATGCGCGCCCCCACGCGGCCGACGACCGCAAATGCTGCGCGCTCCTTCGTTGCGGCGTGATAATCGACCTTAACGCTCCATGTCCGCCCCTCCGACTCAATCTGCACCTCGTTGCGGTTCCATGAGGACGGAGCTCCGACGATGATGACCCTGTCCACATACACTTCCTGCATGGCCTTGAGCCAGCTCCCTGCCTTGACCGACTTCATGTCGCGCCCTTCGGCATCGGCAGACGACAGCTTCTCTCCAGTCAAGGTAAACTTGCGGTAAATGTACTGTCCGTTCACGTGGTCGAACGTGTCGCCGTCATCGGCGTACAACTCGCCTTCGGCGGCGCCGTCCTTCGAAACTGCAACTACCAGAGTGTAGTCATCGAATCGCATCATGGCACTCGAACGACGAGGAATGTCACGGCGGGGGAAGATGTGTCCGCCGCGCATGAGGAGTGGGATCTGATCAATCGCGGCATGGACAGTCAGGTGCTTCCCCTTGTGCGTCCGCTGCACGCTGTAGGTCGAATAGTCGTAGTAGACCTCGTCATCGGGGATCCAGATGTCGGTAGAATCCTTGCCCTCGTCCACGATGGGCTTGACAAGTAGGCCGGTTGATCCAACAAACATCTGGTCGTCAATGGCAAATCCGCCCTCCTCGGTGGGATGAGTCCAGAACATCGGCCGCACAATAGGACTACCGTCGCGATTGGCGTGGAAGAATGCCGTGTACCACGACGGGAGAAGCGTGTAGCGTAGGCGCAAGGCTGCCGTCACAATGCCGGTATACGGCTCGCCGAGCAGGTACGGTTCGCGGCGGCGGGCGTCAATGTGAGCGTGACCTCGGAAGAATGGATAGAATGCGCCAGCCTGATACCAACGAGCCATTAGATCCTTCTCCGGATTACCAAAGAAACCGCCCACGTCAGCGCCAGCAAAGGGGAAGCCTGCAATTCCCTGGTTCAAAATCATGGGAATAGACGCGGCCAGGTGGTCCCAGGATGCCTGATTGTCACCAGTCCACATGGCTCCCAATCGCTGCGAGCCTGCGAAGAACGAACGAGTCAGGATGAATGGACGACGAAGCTCTCCTTTCTTGCGCGTGACCAAGGCTTCGAATGTGGCGTTGTGGAATGTAAGACCATTCAGGTTGTGGATATCACGGTGTTCCCAGTGTCCATGATGGATGTTGTCCTTGGGCATTGTGGTCTCCGGGCCGTTGAAGACGGATGGCTCGTTCATGTCGTTCCAGAGGAAGGTGTTTTCCATAGTGCCCTTGAAAGAAGAGTACTTGTACAGAGTCTTCCACCATTCGTTCGCCTTGGGATTGAAGCAGTCGATCCAGTTGGAGGCCCCGGGCCAGCACCAACCTTCGTAGATCTGGTCGTCCTTGTTGTGGACGGCAAGATCCTTGGACGTCAACTCCTTGCTGACTGAGTAGTCATCAAGCTTCTTGATATGGGGGTCAATAATGACCACAAGCTTCCTTCCATGGCTGTCCAGCTGCTTGCCCGTGCCAATGGGGTCAGGAAATGAGTGTGGCTCAAAGGTAAAGTACTTTCTATCATCCGTGTACTCAATGTCTAGCCAGATGACGTCGTATGGGATCTTGAACTTATCCATCTTCCGGTCGACGTCTCGGACGTCATCGTCTGAGATGTAGTTCCAGCGACACTGATGGTAGCCAACGGCAAACTCCTGCGGCATGGCTGTGTAGCCTGTCAGTTCGCCGTAGGTCTTGGTCAGGTCACGAGGTGTCGGGCCCATGAAGACGAAGGCATCGAGGATGCCGCTCTCGGAGATCCAGTGCGTGTGCGTGCTCGTCTTGCCCCCCCGCCCGAGGCTGAGAGGGTTGACACTGTCCTTGCCCTTGACAATGTCAACCCAGGTTTCCGCGGCGTTGAGCCAGAAGACACCGACGGACGAGCCCTTGCGGTGTGCCTGCATGAATGGGATCGACCCGTAGAGCGTCATAGGGCTGTCCAGGATATACTCAAAAACGTCGGAGTTGTACATGCGGTAGGGTTCATCGTAATTTCCGTCGCCCCCACGCGTCTGCTTCAAAGACATGGGTCCAGTGTGCTCAGGGATGCCGTAGACGTGTTCGTATCCCACAAAGGAGATGTCCAGCGCGACACTCTCGGGACCTCGAGGTTTCGAGTCGGTGTTTCCGCCAAAGGTCTCTTCCCACCAAGTGCTCTCGTCACTTTCGTTGTCGCCTTCATTTGCCTCCGTCTCCTGGCCTTCGGCCTTCTCGGGCTTTTCCACCTTCGGTCGCCAGTGTTCCATGTTCAGCAGGCCGCGGTCGTTGAGTTTGATATGCGTGGCGCCATCTCTCCTGAACTCGACCTCGAAGGGGGAAAACTTGACGACAGCTTCCAGCTTGGATCCTAGACCGTAGTTGATGTTCACTTGAGACTTGTCCTGGAAGGCTACCTGCGCCTCCTTATCCAGGTCCAAGCCGTCGACAATAACCCACTTCTCCGCTTCGTTGTAGCGCTCCTTTCGAACGGGGCTGTTGTGCCTCAACTCGATTTCCTTCTTCTGCCGTCGCTCTTCGTCGATGGTGATTCGCGCTGCGCCGCTTTTGAGGAAAGAGAGCGTGATCGGGAACCGCGCGGTGTCGCCATCGGCACTGATGGTCTTGAGGATCGTGGCGTGCAGCTGGCCGTCTATGACGGATAACGAGTCCGAGACGATCTGGTACGGCGAGCTCCATGTTGAGCTTTGAGAGGCAGCTTCGTCGGCCAGCGCACGATTGCGCTTGCAGAATCCGGATTGATGGCACTTTTTAAAATCGTGCTCCTTGACCGAGGCTGGGAACATTGTCAGTCGTGTCTTTCTGCTTTCCGCTGTTATCTGTAATCAATCGAACCTGCTGGCTGTAAGAGGCAGACCAAGACGATGGCGAAGGACAGGAGAGCTGTCCATTTGAAGGACAGCCGCAGGGGTGACCTCATGTCGAGGGACGCGGTCGTGGACCGTCAGGACCAAACGAATAAATGCCGCAAAGAGTTACGTGGAACGAGAATCAATCGAGCAGGGGATGGCACCTCCGGCTACCATGTTCCTGGCGTAGGCGTTGAAGGTGATTCCTCGAGAGGTCCGCCAGTGAGGAGGGAGTGTTGTTGTATTCCTTAAGCTACGCCGCCTCGGGCTGGAATCCTACGCGGCGCCGGGCCCCTTTAGGGTGGGTGGTGAGTGGGGGTGCTTCAGTACGAGGACAACTTGTCCACGTTACACTGTACCTAAGGACTCGAGTACTGTTTGCCCTTCGCCTTCGCCTGTTCCTCACCGACGCTTTCACTTGTATTGTTGAGGAAGTCTCAACTCTAAGACTATCATGGCTGCACAAATTTCCTTGTCAGCACTCGTGCTTTTTCGGCCTGCTATCCGTGCCTGTGAGGACGAAACAGGCACGTAAGGGGACTTCGGCATGTCGACAGGCTGTCCCGACCTCCCTTAGCTCCCGATTCGGACTGGCGCGACACGGGATGCCGCCTGGCTGCGTGGACGAGCTTTGGCGGGGCAGCCCCCGTTTGGGCTGATCCCTCAATATGCATGTAGGCCGAAACCCGCTTTCGAAGCTCCTCGAACATCGTCTTGGTGAGCAGCCAGCTGCTCTCCGGCGCACTGTAAGCGAAATGTCATGCGATTTCCCAGTGGCATCAAGCAGCCTGCAACAGGGGGTTTCAACACGGCTAACAACGCGCCCGGCCACTGCTCTGTAGCTCAGCTGGGTCCATCGGTAATGTGAGTCTGTCAATTTGCTCTTCAGGGGCTATTGCTCACTCATGAAGCAGTCCAGCAGCATTTGGGCTTCATATCAAGAGCAGACGATAAACGTGTTGAAGCTCAATTCACACTGTATTTCCTGTCTCTCCGCCCAAGCCATGGCTCAGCAGCAGCACGAGGACCCCACTCCAGGCCCAAACGCGGACACCGCCCAGAGACGCCGCCAGCCGTTGCGGGGCTCGCTGGAAAACCTGCCCACACTTATTTTCGCCGTCCTCTTCGCTCTTTGCGCCGCCTACATTCTCTCCTCCTCATCTTGGAATCAGCCATCCACTTCACTTGTGCCAGGTCAAAAACTAGATCTCGCCTCTTCACCAATCTCTCCAAAAACTCCAGCTTTTACAGCTTCACCTCCAAACACCACAATGTCTACCGAGCGAACGTGAGCCTCCAGCCTACCCCGCCATCTTTACCCCTCTCTCAGCTTTTGCGGATGGGAATTTAACGACCTTGATAGCTTCATTGCCGTCAAGCCTGATGGCGTCCAGGTAAGCTCCCATACTCTTTTTCGCGCGACTCTCTTGGCGCTCGTCAACTGACTGTTTCTTTGTAGCGCGGTCTGGTTGGCAACATCATCTCTCGCTTCGAGAACCGCGGGTAAGCATCAGCCGCGGACATGGCCTTTTACAACTGCTGACTCGGCCTGTGCAGCTTCAAGCTTGTCGCCCTGAAGCTCGTCCAGCCCTCGCAGGAGCACCTTGAGAAGCACTGTGGGTCTCCATCACTCACCGGTCCTGGTATCGCAGCATACTTACTTGCATCATAGACGCCGACCTTGCTGGCAAGCCCTTCTTCCCTGGCCTGGTCAAGTGTAGGCTCTCCACCCCGCATATGCTCCCGCAGCACAAATGACGGCTAACATTTCTGCAGTCATGCAGTCCGGCCCCATCTGCGCCATGGTCTGGGAGGGCCTTGACGTTGTCAAGACCGGTCGCAGTAAGCTCGACTTATCACTATGCTAGTCGTCCACCCGCTGACACAATTGCAGCCATGCTCGGTGCCACCAACCCCCTCGCTTCCGCCCCCGGCACCATCCGCGGCGACTTCGCCATCGATGTCGGCCGAAACGTCTGCCACGGCTCCGACTCCGTTGAGAGCGCCAACAAGGAGATTGACCTCTGGTTCAAGAAGGAGGACCTCACCTCTTACGCTGCCGCGAACAAGGCCTGGGTCTACGAGAAGTAAGAGATGTATCTTAGATACATGTTCCCGCTTAAAGTAGAATAAAAAAGGAGGCAGATGAAAGAGTCAATATATCTTCCACATATTCTGTTGGATTCTATTCGGTCATGGCTTGCGTGTCAGCAGCCGTTTGGCCGTCATGAGCACTCCCGCAAACCATGGCGTCGCGGCGACACTGAAAAGGATCCGCACTGGCAGCAGTGCTTTTGTTACGGCGTACGCCAGAGCAACCTCCATGAGGATTTCATACTTCCGGTCACCGCTCCTCCACCCGGTCACGACCTCGTCCGTGTGTGACTTGCCTCGGCCCTCGGTCCCCTGCTCTGAACTGTTGCTTGGTTCTTCTTGGCCAAACCCAAACCATCCCTTGCGGCGAAAGTATTTTTCAAATCTTGCGACACCACCCTGTACATACTCGCCAAAGTGTTCCGTCATGTACGAGATTGGTACGTACGTAGTGTAGTGGAACACGGCGAACAGTGCGAAGAGGGGCACGATTGCCGTGAGCTCGTGCAAGATGAGAAACGAGACGACGTGAGAGACTGGTGCGTTGCGCAGGCCACGGGTGTATTTTTGCAAGCGTGGGGGGAGCTTCGAGGTGATACGGTCGATGCGCGAGGCTTGTGAGGCCTGCGAGGATTGATACCGCGCTGCTGGAGCCAGGTGTTGCGATGCGGGCCGCGCTCGCAGCGGGCGAAGCCAATTGAACGATGCTGGACGGCGAAACATGATGCTGAGATCGGTGGGATGAAAGAGTCGCGCAAGGTGAGCGACGTCGAAGCTCAGCATCAGAAGTTTCTGGTCGTCTAAAATCTCGTTGAGGCGGGGGGCTTACTGGTGCCGAATGCTTGAGCTCCAGGGTAAGGTCACACCACACGTAAGACCAACGCGCCGCACTGCTCGTCAGCAACGTTCACGGCCAGCGCTTGCCAATTGAATTACATTGCTCACTCTACATCACATATTATGTTTTCTTTGGTTTTTTTTTTGGTTTCTTTTTTTCTCCTGTCCCTTTTTCC